>MU403130.1:0-310992 GCA_022695765.1 Annulohypoxylon moriforme | reverse complement strand
TAATATTATTTAATTTATTTAAAAATAAAGTTTTAAATTAATAAAAATAATTATTATTTTAATATTTATTATTAAAAATATATAAATTATTATTATTTTTTTATTAAATATATTTAATTATAATAATAATAATTTTAATATTAATTATATATATTATAATAAAAAGAAAAATTTAAATTTTATTTTAATATAATTTTTATATTTTTATTTATTTATTTACATTTAAAATTAATTTATTTAATATTTTATAAATAAAAATTTATAAACATTATATATTAAATACTCGTTATAATATTTACCACGTTTATAATTTATTAATACATATATTAAAATTATTAATAAATATTAATAATAAAATAATAAATAAATTATAACTTTATAATTTTTATATTAATTAATTAAACTAAACCTATGATAATTTTAAATATAATTAATTATTAAATTAAAATGAGTTTAATATAATGGAATTTAATTTGGTTCCTTGGTAGTATATATATATCAATAGGTTAATATGTAATTGTTCCAAGCCCTGGCAAGAGCTTGGATTTAAACCACGAATAAAGCGAAAACTAAGTAAAGACAGAGGGCCATGTTATTTAGCGAGAAAACAGGAGCCTCCGTGAATCACTTAAATGACCCATATGACAGCGTCATGCTGGCATGGAAAGATGCTATGACGGCTATGAATAACCTGGTCAAAGGTATTCCAATGCGAGTTGTGAATGGGGCCATTCCTCTCGGCATGAGCGCTTGGCATTTATATCCAAATTTGAATGTACTGAGTCAAGGTCCGGATTTGATCCTACAAAACGATCCGCTTATTGGAAGAACCGGCATTCTCACTATTGATTCTGAAATTCGCGCTGAGGGGCAGGAAGGGATACGATGGTCATTGCCTCTATCGTACATGCGATATTATGGGCCGCCTATCAAGACAGAGCAAATAATAGCGGTTGATAGAAGCCGAATCTCTATGAACCAGTTTGGATTTGTTCTATTGGGCTGCGCAATGTCGCAGTGGCGTGATCTTTTGAAGCCAGTCTTCAAAGCGATTAATTTGATGATGAAACTCCACGAGGCATTAAGGAATCTTATTTCTAGAAGTTCACGATGTATATCGAGAATACAAGGACTTACAGCAAGGTCTTCATGGATTGGACAACTTCTAAAAGCAGCAGAGGACTTCGGAATGACGGATGGCGACGAACAAGAAGTTGCAATGAAGCTGATTCAATATGGAAGACGCCACGGAGAGTTTCTCTGTGATATTACAGACCACCCGCCGCCATGTTTTGGACTATGCGAACCATCACTAATGCTCAGGATGCTTGATGGACCAGAACCTCGAATTGCTTATCTGCGTGCACTTGCGAAGCACTGGAATATTTCCAATGCTAATTACGTCATACAATATCAACAGGTGAAAAACATCGTCGAATATTGTAGCATAAAGCCATTCGATGGAGGATTTGGGTGTATGGCGGATGGGAAAGGATATATACGTCGCAAACCGGATAACCCTGTTACCGGCAGCTTCTTTTGTCGTTGGCTCACCATATACACAAGGAGCCCGGCATGCCAGTATAAAGGACCATATTTACGCTTGTCATATCCCCGGCCTTCTACAAGGCTCACTCCTAAGATGTCTTAGTTCAAGAAGAAGGATGTTGCATGTCCATGCTGGGAAACCGGTGGATGTGGACTGGCTTGCCACGACTGGAACAAGACGCAGATATCAGACTGTAATTATTTACTTAATGGACAACTTTTAAATCAACATGCTAAGATAAATAAAATGGGTAAGGTATGTATGATTGCGCACAAGATCGGATCATATCGAGATCCAGAAAATGGACTGATTGACTTTGGAGTCGAAACTGACCACCAATACGCTTTGATAAAGTTTGCTCAAGGTAAGATATCAACCCCAAGTCAGCAAAATCAGATTCTACTAATACTTTGCAGACATGAAAGTACATAGGAACTTAATCACTATGGAAAGGGATATTAAACTAAGCGGAAACTTCTTGCCACTAAAATTCATTACCGGCAATAGAAGTAGCGAAAGATATGCCATCGAAGACGAAGAAAGCGCTGCTATACTTTGGCAGTATCCCAGCGCTGACTCTAATAATGATTCAATAGCGCGAGGGCCCTGGACGGAATTACAACATATTAAAAAGTCAATTTCAATGGAAGCCATGGATATTGCGTTGTATGGTGGGCACCTTCGCTTGGAACCCTTTTCGGCATGGTTTGAAAGCGACTTACCGTCGCGATATCCAGACTATGTAAATTCCCTACGCGCCGGTGCCGCAGCAATGGAAGTTTATACTCGCCTAGGTTTACATGCTACGGTGAAGACATCTATAGCGGAAAAGACTACTCTCAGATCGGCGAGATGGGCTAATCGGGAAAGGAATCCGACCGCGGTTCCACTGCACGATGTTGTGGGTATATATGTAGAGAAAGTAGAAAAACCTCTACGTATGAAGCTGTCAAAATCAGAAGCCTTCGCATGCATTGCCATGTTTGAAACTGGTGGCCTCAACATCGATCCAATAGGGCTTGAGGAGGTCTTTGGCTTAACATCCGGTAATTCGATATTCGTCTCAAGTTCTATGATTTGCGACCCTCACAACGAACCCCTTGATGATGAGATTATACGAGTTCCCGGAAACATTGGTGAACCCGGGTTATCATTCCTTATATCGCCCCCGAATCCTGAAGTAAGAGAGGGAGGGGATAATGATTGGGCTGTCATCAACCACTCTCCCTTCACCGGGGAACTCGAGCCTAACTTCGAGAAGACATCTATCCATCTAATAAAGACGGGTTATACTTCTGAGATTCGCGGGATGCATAACAGAGGGTACTTTATTGATAGACAAGCTATGCTTCGAGAAATCAATGTGCAAGTCTTGCACGGCGAAGACTGGATAGGTGACCTAAATATCCTCTCTGCTCTAAGAGGCTCAAGGCTTAGTCGGGTTGTGTGCAAACACAAGGAAGAAGCAAGCAGAAACCAAGATGATCAGGTTCCTTATAACCATGTCTTTGGAGACGATGAAATCGTTAAAGCGGACTGTTGGGCCGAGGTATTGAACGACGCTTTGGATAGTAATTGTGTTATCGTGCGAGTTTCCGGAGGACACGATTCTGGCAAGCGCTCTAACCAATGGCTTGCAAGGCTGGCCGCCTCAACTATATCGGTACAGCGAGGCAAAGAAACAATCGTACTGCCGCAGGACGTGTGCTGGATTTGCGTCAAAACACACCTGGAGGAGCGCAGAATTAGGAAGTGCACGTTGATTGGGTAGTTGCTTAGAAAGGTCACACATATTGTTTACATAAATCCTCATGGAAACCTCGAAAATACCCAAGGATTTATAAAAACATGTTCCCCCAAAACATTTGTTAGAACCATCTCGATGTAAAGGTTAATTTCGCAATGGAATAATGGACGGCATCTATGCTTTTCTCAATGCTAGGACTACTTGTATGTTGTCCCAGAGTGGCGGAGAAAGCCCTACCAACACCCCTTTTTCAGCGAGGCGCAGCATTATACTTACACCAACATCCAGAACGTAATAAGAATACTTAAACACAAGGAATTCCCTTCTGCTTACGGGTCACTTACATTAAAATTTCACTGCATCCATCATTAATCCACCCAAATGGCTTTTCTACTTTGTCGCAGACGTCGCCGCCCTCCCGAGAAAAAAACCCATACCGTACGCATGGATCTACCCTCCACGGCGAGCGCAACAAAGACCTCCCACCCCGCGACACTCGCAAAGCCAATCGCTACTCTTCGATAAGCTCCCCCTTGACCTGCGTTTCAAGATCTTCCGCCTTGCTCTGGACTGCTCGCCCATTCCTGTCGATGTGCGGGGCCTCCCACGCTTCATTGGGCTGCAATGGCCCGGACCGGAAAGGTCGCACGTTGACGTGGTGCGCGAAGCTCGTCTTCTTAGCTTGCTGGTGACATGTTCTCGCGCGTACGCCGAGGCGCTTCCGGTACTCTACAGCGTGAATACGTTTTCCGCGAGGTCCCGCGACACGGTGACGTTGCTCGCCGCTACATCATACGCGTTGTGGCTTCGGCGGCTCGAGTTCCACTTGGTACAAGGCCACCCGCCGAACAAAGTGCAACATCCACGTGAGGGTTTTATTATGCGAAGGCTGAACCGCAAATTCGTCCTGAGAGACGAATACCGCCGCCGCGGCTGGCTAAAAATTTGGGAGAACATGCGGAAATTGGAGGGTTTGCGGTGGTTGCATGTCGACCTGCACGCGTTTAGTACATGGACCAGAAGTTGGCGGGAGCACGAAATGGAGGTTCTTACGCCGCTAAGAGGTCTGTTAAGAAATGAAACGCATGGCAAGTTGACGGTGAATTGGGAGAGACCAGTGGCCGAAGGTACGGCCGCCGAAGACATACTGAAAGAGTGGGTAATTGAGCGACTGGCCTCGTCTTAAGACTTTCATCACAATATTATTAAGGCCTCGTTTCATTAGCTTCGAATGAGGCGCCGTTGCAAAATTCCAAGGCCCAGGGCTAGGTCATCGCGATATCCACACTTCCGATCGTGTCGGGCTTGCCAAGTTGACCAAAAGACGATGGGATTGTGCTAACACTTGGCAAACCGCGCTTCGGACGAGCACGTGGTGATTTAACGTATAATGTTTCGATATTTTTGACGACGTTGGTTAAAAATATCGGAATTTCCAAGAATCGGGTTTTTTCTATACACTTGTGTCGAACCATCGCGCATGACGAATCTCCAGATTATTGAAAAACTCTGATTGTGGGGATTATCAAGGAATAGTTTCGCCTCCCTCATTCTATTAGGGGAAAAGAAAGAAAATTCTTGATTTAGATTCGAAGCGGTGTCTAAGAGTTATTGATATCAAGAATGCTTTCGGTAGCTTGAAACCTACAATAATCTTCATAGTCAATGCTTTTCCTAATCAAAACCTACTTTCAGCTTATTATGAACTTGTTCGCTTTCGCTCAGATAAAGTAGACAATGCTTGCGTATTATGTATTCTAAAACCTTTTGCCATCCATGATGTAAGCTGTAGCATATCGCATAAACCACGATGGTATGGGTTCCCTACCTACCTACCTAGGTAGGCATCTCGCCCACGAGCCAAGCGGGAGGAAGACGAAAATTTCCGACCCCACACGGCGTGAATAATAAATATTGCGACAGCGCGATCACGATATCATATTGCTGACGTATCGCATGTGGAACGGATCGATCGATGTCAAACCCCACCTGCTCCTAGGTCTTGTAACCTACTGTAGATAAATCAGTACCATTAAGACATAGTACGCCGTTCATCTCGCGCGTGTTCCAAGCGTAGGGCTGCGCTACGATTATCTAGCATAACCTCTATTGGATATTACCACGAGCGACCGTTTCTTTTCCTCGTTCTAGAATCCTTCTTTTGCAGGAAGGCGACAGACCCTGAGATGATCGGGTGGTCCGACGTCTCATTAGCGTCATCGCCCACCCCTGGCCTGTCTGTACCCGGGCGTCTGGGCGCGCAAGGGACCCCGTACTCCACCCTTAGCCGTTCAGGGCCGTCGATCTTCCCACGTGGGGTTTCCCGAGCTTTCCATTGGCCGACGAAGGTCCCAGGGTCCGTCGGGGTGCTAAACCCCGCCAAGAGCCTCAGCCGCCTAGCTCGCGGCGAACCAGGTTCGTCGATTCGACAACTTCACGTATCGTCGCGGATATTGGCATCCTCTTTCGCTCTCCGCCAAGGCTGCGGCCAAGGCTGCGCCAAGTGCGTCCGATATCTGCTTCGACGATGAAAGAAGCCTGACACAAGCTTCCCAAGAGGTGCTATCACGCGAAGGAGGCCTGTTCTGGCTTCGAGCCGGCCGAGCTGGGCGCACGACGCTTGCGAGAGTAGAGTAAAGTGGCTTGCTCGGCGCTGCACGCTACAAATCATGCTTTGCGAAGCGTCAACGTTGCAGTGGTTAGTGAACTTAACGTCTCGGTGACGGCCACGCGAGGTAAAGTGCTAGGTAAGTAAAGAGAAAAAAAAGCTTGGGATGTCAGCGGAGACATGAGATATGTACCAAGGAACGTAGGAAATATAAAATCTCCCTATCTCACTTCCCGTCTTCTCGTCTCCCCCTTGTCTGTGTTGTCTTGATAACCAGCGGATATCAACGAGCCATCGAGCCATTGATCTACAACATCGACGAACCATTCTCTTAACACTTTCACGTGTCAGGTCAAAATGATTCTCGACCAGTATACCTACATTTTCGTCATCGGCACTTTGTTTGCCATGCTCGATGCCTTCAACAATGGAGCCAGTAAGTCACTCCTATCTTTCGCAGCCTTACCTTTATCTCGACCAAATCACGTCATTTCATCCCTACTTACCTATTGTATATCCTATGTCTTTACGTAAGCATTCATTCAAACAGATTCTAATCATCCCATAGACGATGTAGCAAACGCCTGGGCGACGAGCGTCTCGTCGCGTTCCATCTCGTATAGACAAGCCATGGTCTTCGGCACCATTTTCGAGATGTTAGGCGCTATTACGGTCGGTGCTCGCACAGCCGAAACAATTAAGAACGGCATTATCCCTACCGATGCCTTCCGCGGCGACGCTGGTGTCCAGATGCTCGCTTTCACATGTGCTTTGGCTGCCGCTTCCTCGTGGGTGATGTGGTGTACTCGACACTCCGCCCACGTCTCGTCGACCTACTCTTTGATCTCGGCTGTAGCTGGTGTCGGTGTCGCCACCGTCGGTGCCTCGAAAGTGGAGTGGGGTTGGAATGGCGGCAAGGGTCTCGGTGCCATTTTCGCGGGTTTGGGCATGGCTCCCGTGATCTCCGGAGGTTTCGCCGCCGTCATCTTCATGCTAATCAAGCTGGTCGTACACATCCGCAAGAATCCCGTTCCCTGGGGCGTGTACACATCGCCATTCTTCTTCCTTATCGCCGGCACTATTTGCACCTTGTCCATCGTGTACAAGGGCTCTCCTAACCTCGGATTGAACAAGAAGCCCTCATGGTATGTCGCTGCTGTGACCATGGGAACTGGTGGTGGTGTCGCCCTGTTGGCCGCTCTTTTCTTCGTACCTTACGTCCACGCCAAGGTTATCAGGAAAGATCACGGTGTCAAATGGTGGATGTTTGTCTACGGCCCCCTGCTCTTCAAGCGCCCCGTACCCGAAAATGCCGACCGCGCCGACGTTCCCAACTACGCCGTCGTCCAAGACGACGAGGCCGAGCACTCCTCGTCATCGACCCACTCTTCCGAGATCCAGCCCGTTTCCAAGGAAACTTCCACCTCCGACGTCGAGAAGAAGCCCGTTGATGTCGAATCCCGACAACTAACCTCCAAGGAAATCGCCGCGGCCGGCGAATCCAAGCTGCACGCCAAACTCCTCAAGAGCCGGGGCCCAATGGGCTGGGCCATGCGCACCCTCCGCGACAACCCGATGGGCGCCGGCGAAATCTACGAGCTCCACAATATCCGCATCCTGGCAAAGCGCATCCCCGCCATGATCGTCTGCGGCGCGCTCTACGGCCTACACTACGACATCCACGCGGCGCAAAGCGGCGTAGCCGGAACGCCCGAGGGCAAGAGGATGGAGCGCGTGTACGCGCACGCGGAGAAGTACCCGAACGAGGTGGAGCACACGTACAGCTTCGTGCAGATCCTGACGGCGTGCACGGCGTCGTTCGCGCACGGCGCAAACGACATCGGCAACAGCGTCGGTCCCTGGGCCGTCATCTACTCCGCCTGGTCGACGGGCAGCGCCCAGGCCGCCAAGGCCCCGGTTCCGGTGTGGCAGCTCGCGGTGCTGTCTGCTACGATTTCGCTCGGCTTGATTACGTACGGGTACAACATCATGAAGGTCATGGGTAACAAGATCACGTACCACTCGCCCAGTCGAGGGTGTTCGATGGAGATGGGCGCTGCTATTACGGTTTTGGTGTTCTCGCAGTTCTCGCTTCCCGTGTCGACGTCGATGTGCATCACGGGTGCCACCGTCGGTGTTGGGTTGTGCAATGGTACGCTGAAGGCAGTTAACTTCCAACGAGTGGGGTTGTTGCTGCTTTCGTGGATCGCGACGATTCCTATCGCCGGTACCCTGGGCGGTGTTCTTATGGGGCTGTTTATTAACGCACCTCACTTTACTTCCTAAGGACGTGGAAAACTAGGGGGGCGTAGGTTTAATGATTGCATCGAGGGAAGAAATCTTAGAATTTTTTTGTTAATTTGGTGGCATGAGCCATGATGATAGTTAGTTGACGGATACCTCATAGAGCACAGTTGTGATAAGATGCAGATGCTTACTATATGAGTGAGAGAATGATTTAGTTGATCATTGTGAGAGTTTGCTTAAGTGGTGCCTGCTAGCCATGATCATTATCACGAACAATCAATAGGTCGTTAGTCTCAAGGGTCTGATACAGCTTGGGCCTGGCTCTGGCATGGATACGTACCTACGTATATAAGGCTCAGTATCTTAAAGAAGATGCGAAGTCGAGCACCTTAGCGATTGATATAAGTCCTCTGGCCTCCCCATACATCTCCCAATCCTTTGTGTACCTACTATACCCGCCCATCTGACACTTAACGGCTCGCTAGATAGCTCGTTGGCATATATGTATCGTTCAGAAGTCTAAATCTTGCCGCACTAATCGCAGAACTGCCGCTTCCGATATGTGAGGATCAAGGATTAACTCGACATGCTCCGGCCAGTTGTCCATCCATTGGAAATCCACAAAGCATGCTGCGTATTCCCAATAGTTCGGGTACCAACCTGCATCTTCCCAATCTACCACAGCAGTGACTTTGAACTGTCTCGGTCCATGTTGGCCTTCTGGGACTTCTAGGACAAGAATGTTCTTGCGCTGCAGATCTGCATGTGTAAACACGCTTGAGTGACTTGTTAATGCCCCTGGTAGGTTCCGAGCAAAAAACTCCGACATCCATCCCCGCCTGCCATCGCCCTCCCAGTTCTTCTGTGACCGTACCGCAAGAGCCATGTTGAGATCTTCTTCTTTATCGAACGGCCCCGTGATTCTCGGATCGGGCTGCAGCCACCAAAAGAAACGATGTCTCATAGGACCCCCTGTGACGCTACCAAAGATGTCTGGTGATGGAATAGACCGTATCTGGTCCCATATCTCCCTGAGCTGACTGGCTATATTTCGCGTGTCGTCCTCGTTCAGACTAGGCCACACTTCGCTAAGCTGTCTCCCCGGCTTTAACTCCATAATGAGGTAGAGTTTTTCGTTCTCTCGATACATGGCGTAGAGCCGTGGCGCTGGGATAGATGGGTGCTTCTCAAGAGAAAGCAGTGCATGACCTTCGTTTTCCGTGACGTTGGTGCCATATTTAACCACAAAATGTCCGCTTACAACAACTGTGCGTCTGTATCTCGGGTCATGAATAGAAGGAAGTGTCTTAGACGCAGTTTCAATCATTGCTGTTGTCGGTATTGGAGCTGGCAACCTCTCGGGACTGCAAATGTATGGAAGTATAGTGGGTTTGGTCAACATAGCCATGGCTGTTATATGCAGTGATACCAAGAATTGCGATAAATATAGCAGGCAACAACAAATGTAGGAAGTTGGCGACGAAGGTGGGCAAAATACCACGGAATAGATGCTGGAATGGAGATAACGGGAGATAACCACTACTGAAATAGATCGCTGCTCGGATTTAGGTATTGATAAAGTGGATATAGTCACGTGATATTTATTACTGTATAGCACGTGATTAGGTAAACAACTTTTCAGTTTCATTCTGAACTTTCGAACTTAGAAAATACAACTTTTTTTCACAATTACATCAGATATGACCCCCCTTTTTTTGACAATTCATTTTATATCAAATGTCTTTAAAAACATAGATCAAGGATACCCTCAGTTTTCGATCATTCGTAACCGCATTCGCACAGCCTCGCCGGTGGAGCTTTTCAACTAGATGCCCAAAATGTATTCCTGCCTAATTATTCCTCAAATGCTTAACTTCACATCTTTTAACAATCTTGAAGTGTTCTACGAATTACGTATACTTGTGTCTCAACATCTCCAGGACTATAATTAAGTATTTCTTGTGTACACTCCCAATACCCTACTCCCATCTAGTAGCTGCTAGGCAATCTAAAACTCCAGATACTGAGTATTTCAAAATGCGTCTCCTCAACGCTCACAACCTAGAACTAGTCAATTTTGAAGGACAGAATATCCCTAGTTATATCATCCTATCCCACACCTGGGGTAAGGAAGAGGTTACTTTTAAGGACCTATCAAAGAATCACTTTCGGCATAAAGATGGGTTTTCTAAGATCGAGGGATGCCGGCTTCTGGCGCTTCAGTATTACCGTCATTGGCTCTGGGTCGATACATGCTGTATTGACCAGTCTAGCAGTGCAGAGCTCTCTGAGGCCATCAATTCTATGTATAAATGGTACCAGCAGGCTGATTTTTGCGTTGCCTATCTTGCCGACGTCACCAAAATACCCTACCCAACACTGTACCAAGACAGGGACTTTCGAAAGAGCCGCTGGTTTACAAGAGGTTGGACGCTGCAAGAACTTCTCGCGCCGAAGATCGTTAGATTCTACGATGCGTCGTGGCGCTTTATTGATTTGCGGAATAATTTATCTGGCCTAATCAGCGAAATTACAGGCATTAGTGCTGATGTTATCGACTCTCCCGACATGGCAGAACAGCAAAACATTGCTCTGAAGTTTTCTTGGGCTTCACGACGGGAAACCTCGAGAGAAGAAGATATGGCGTATTGTTTAATGGGGTTATTTGGTGTCAATATGCCGCTTTTGTATGGAGAAGGCGGTGTGAAGGCCTTCCACCGGCTCCAGAACGAGCTTATGAAAGACCAATACGATCATAGCATCTTAGCCTGGGGATTGACCCCAGGAACAAATGCGCCCCCATATCAGAGCAGAATGTATCTTTTGGCTCCGTCACCTGCTTCCTTCCACGGCTGGAATACACGCGTCAAATCTCTGCCGCCAGAAGTTACACATTATAATCCGACAAACCTAGGGTTGCTCATCACACTCCCAATCATATTCCTCTCTGATGATTTTGGACTGGGAATACTGGAATGCGAAAATGATGTAGAGGTAACTCGAATAGCTTTACCGTTGTCCATAAGGCATCGTATAGACGCCGTATCAGTTGGGAAAAGGTGTCGTGGTGTTTCACCATTTTTTATCCCCAAATTGGCTATACAGAAGGCAAGGCGCATCACGCTTTATCTACGGGATGGGAACGCAATGCCTAGCCGCGTAAAATATCTTGATTTTGGATGGAGTGCCCTGTCGAAGTTCGGGTACGAACTCGCCGAATACTTCCCACCCCATGCTTTCGACCAGATTTCTTTTTTTGATGGAAAGTTATCTACTATGGACCAGGATTTACTAATGTGGTTCCGCTGTGATGATTCTGATGATATATTTATCCTATACCGTCCCTCTAGGCACCCGCCGGTGCAGAATAGTACGGAGGCTTGGTCAGGATATGTGGCTATCGGTACCAGGCCAAACTCTTATAAGTCGAGGAGGCAGCAGGTGGCACGTCCAGTCACCCTATGGGAGCTGCTATCCCAACCTGACTTTAACAAAGTTCATTTCGAAAAGGCTGAAAAATTGGTTCGGTGGAACGAATACGTGGATGTCCTTGTAAAAGATCCGGATGAATACATTACTAAAGGAGTTCGGTTCTCATTTTCCTCACAAACATGGCCTCTTTTCATCACATTTAACTATTTCCCGCTTCGTAATCCCTTTGTACACTTTTGAAAATATCGCTTCATATTTTAACTAGATTTAAGCAGATTACTTATCTTAAAATTAAGGTGAATAGTTCTTACACTAACAATCCCGCTAACTAGCATCCCCAAGTACCTGGAAACTATTAACTAGAGGAGTGGCATTCGCTTGCGTAATGCGGAGACGTATCTTGCCTGTCTCGACAGAAGTGCTTAAGCGATCAATACGCTTATATCCCAGTGACGTGCCCGTGACAAGCGTCTGGTATGTACCATTTACAACCGCGTCGATGGCGTATCCCCCTATCCTCTGGCCTAAGGCGATATGCTCCTGCGTGATGAAGGCGTCAACAGCGTGTATGCCGGCTAAGTCCACTTCAAGAGAGCTGGTAGTCTCATTGTCGTTGATAGCCCAATACGTATCCCTATTACCGTCGAGCACGTTGGCCGGCCCGTAAAGCCTGGTATCCCCGTCGCGAACACTGCTTGCCTTTACAGGGAGATCAGGTGTGAGTATCGTGCGGTTTAGAAACACATCGCACTGTGACTTGAACTGTAACAGGATGTCCACATCACCTTCGACGATTTGTCCAGTTGTATCGGGAGGGACGTCTAGCAAGAGATTCACGCTTCGGCCCACCGACTGCATATACATATCCATCAGCGTGTCAGCCGTCTTGGACTTCTCGTCGGCATGGTAAAACCAGCCGTCTCGTAAACGTGCATCTGCTTCCGCCGGGGTCCAGTAAGTACCATCACGAACCCCAGTTTCAAGTTCGTCTCCTGAGTAGTGCGGTTCATCCTGCGTCCGACTGATGGTATGCCAATTCGTCGTCACCGTCACGCCGTCCTCGTTGCCTACCCATCGCGCGTCAACGCCCTGGTGACCCCACATGATTGCGCCTGGCTGGTATTCGCGGATGATGTTGCGGAAATCGGTCCAGTTGAACGTCTGCACAGTATCAGACCCGCTATTCCCATCAAGCCATAGCTCCGACACCTGAATGGGCGAGCCATCGCTAAGCTTCATCGTCACCAGTTCCGTCAGTTGCTGGGCGTAAAACTCGTTATAGTCTCCCGGGGTATCATCCCCGAAAATCTGCGGCTCGTCATATATCGTACCGGTCAAGTTCGGCTTCGGCATGGCGGGATCGCGGTGGATATCCCACGGCGATAGGTAAATGCCAAACTTGATGCCGTATTTCTTCGCGGAAGCGGCTGCCATTTGCACCACGTCGGCGTTGAGGCCTTGTGCAGTACGGTCTTTCGCCCACTTTCCGTTGCCGATCTTATATGCCGTGGTGTTTGTATCCCACAGCGCCATACCATCGTGATGTTTTGCCGTTAATATCATGCCTGCCATACCGGCATCCGCGAACGACTTGGCCCATTGATCCGTATCCAATGCTGTTGGCGCAAACACGTCAGGAGTACTCTGACTAGTTCCCCATTCTTCATTCGTGAACGTGTTAGGGCCAAAGTGCACGAATGCGTAGTATTCTAGAGCATGCCATTCAAGTTGGTTGGTGGATGGTGTTCGCAAATATGCCGTAGGTGGCGCCTGACCGCAAACTACGGTTGATAACAGACTCACAGCACTAAAAAGGTGTGAAGCCCATCCTCGACCAGATGTATCCCACGCTCTCGCCATAACTACGGTTATAGAAGGTACGCAAGTATGTTAGTACGTAGAGCAACAGCGCTTCTTGGCTCAAACTCCAATTCGTGAATAAACAGCATTGTAGAATGCTGCTCGGAATCATCTGGCTATGTAGCATTTTCCCGGTTTCCCATGCCCGTATCAAGCAGGGATTCTCTGCTAAGGCTCATACCGAGAGGATCCATGACTGGTGGAACTTGATCTTGAGATTTGCCGTATTCCATTTCGGGAAGTTGCTTGGAACATGGAATGAGAATGATGGTAAACAGATAAGGCGATTTGATATATAGGTATAATATTCTTATTATGATAGTTATAAGTTAGTATCAAAAATAGAATGATTAATTCACGCGGAAGTCATAGAATTGAGGTATCTTGGGGTAGAGGGGTAAAACTGATTTTCAGGGGTAGTAAATCTACAAGTATCTGTAAGAGATTTATTCCAACATCCTATATCGTGTTAGGTATATGTTATATGAAGGAATATGGGCCTATAATCAAAATTATGACTCGGTAACAATTTGAATTGTAAATATGTTGTTGGGTTGAGGTAAGGGGAACTTATTTTGCTCGGAACCGAAGGCAAATCTGTTTGTGCAACACAAATTCATATTGGTAAGCAGCTACGATCTCGTTTGAATCCGTATGCCGAATCTTACACCATATCACGTGATGACGTCATCCTCCAGGATCGTGCCATCGGTCTTTAGAGCTCGTCCGACCTTTAGCAACTTTAGCATCTTTTAGACTTATTTCTTTATTTAACAAACTTTCGGAATCTCGAACTCTTTCGTCTTCCGCCCAATTGAACCCTGAAGACATCTCGGTCGCTCATTATCCTCAGCCCTATACACAACATGTTCGCCAGATCAGCAATTCGTGCGGCCCACCCGCTAAAGCGAGTAAGTTCATCGCACAACAGCTTCCGGAGCTCCGAGCTAGAGCTTCGAAGGAGCTTAAAAATCACACAAACCTCTCAATTGTGTCCAATTGGCAACTAACAAATACACTCTGTCGCCTAGAATCTCCTATCTCGCTCCTACGCTACCGAACCCGCAAAGGGCGGCTCCTCCAACACTCTTCTCTATGGTCTAGGCGCTGTGGGCGTTGCGGGCGCTGGTTACTACTTTCTAGCGGGGTCACCCAAGGTTGATTCTGCTGCGGCCAAGGCCAAGGAAGCTGTGAGCGGCCCACCGAAGAAGGCATTCCTCGGCGGCGACCAGGGCTTCATTTCCCTGCTACTGAAAGATGTCCAAATCGTCAACCACAACACGAAGAAATTCATCTTCGAACTACCAGAGGCCGACCAGGTTTCGGGTATGGCCGTAGCCAGCGCGCTTCTGACGAAATACCAATATGAGGGACAGAAGCCCGTTGTACGGCCATACACACCTACGAGCGATGAGGGTAAGTTGTCGCCTTGAAGAAATTTGCGAGAATTCTGTAGCTAATGCGGGGTTCTACAGACACCAAGGGCCACATCGAGCTGATCGTCAAAAAATACCCTAACGGACCAATGTCCACACACCTGCACGACATGGTGCCGGGCCAACGCCTAGACTTCAAGGGCCCGCTGCCCAAATACCCGTGGTCGCCTAATAAGCACGAGCACATCGCGCTAGTCGCCGGCGGCACGGGCATAACGCCCATGTACCAGCTCGCGCACGCGATCTTCAAGAACCCGGAGGACAAGACCAAGGTCACGCTCATCTTCGGCAACGTGTCCGAGGAGGACATCCTTCTGAAGAAGGAGTTCGAGCACCTCGAGAACACGTACCCGCAGCGCTTCCGCGCCTTCTACGTCCTCGACAACCCGCCTAAGGAGTGGACCGGCGCCAAGGGCTACATCACCAAGGACCTTTTGAAGACCGTTTTGCCCGAACCTAAGAGCGAGAATATCAAGGTCTTCGTCTGCGGCCCTCCGGGTCTGTACAAGGCTATTTCTGGCACTAAGGTCAGCCCGACGGATCAGGGCGAGCTGTCTGGTATTCTTAAGGAGCTTGGCTACACAAAAGATCAGGTTTACAAGTTTTAAGCGTCTAGCGAGCGGGCATGCGGTTATAGACTAACTGACATTGGTGCGAAAGAAAAAGTGAGGGCGTCGATTTGGTTCTTGCTCATAAGATTTGGGCTGGTAGATGGACTCTTGCGGGAGACGTGGACAAGACCGATTTGCGACAAATGCAAATACCTAGATAGTCCACCCGAATGTACTCTAGTTAAGATGATACCGGATTGATCACGAGAATGAGTCCATGCCATTTGTGTCTTCTGCATAATTCGTGATCGACATGTCATGTTCTCGGAATTCGCTAATTGTGAGGCACGCCCTCTTTCCCTATGATGCTATTTGCTAAGCTAGTATATCGATCTTTTCCCGGATGATAAATGAGCCTTCACCGGCGTCTTTGAAAGCGATGACAAAAGTGACACCATCGTCACGTCTTCATCAAGTTCATTGAGAGAAAACCGGTATCTCCTCAAACTCCTCGGCAACTTCGATCCGTGTAAATTGACGTTGGTCACGCCGATGCCCCTTCTCGTCTCCGACCTTCGTACTCGGACTGGCGAAGAATATTCTCGGCCTCATCTCCAAAGGAAGTAAGCAATTCGCCGACGAGCCTCGCGAAAGCATGCCTGGGAACACAAGGCCATCACGGTGACGAAAATAGCAACACATGGTCGTCTTACTCGCATCAACATACACATCTACGACTCACCACTATATCTAAGCACGTATGGCGTGCGAGCGAAACAAGCTTCTAGACTCCCCGCGTAGAAGCACCCAGCCGACAGAACAATATAGACTCGACAGCACGCGTCAGCGCAATCTCGCTTCCTGGGCCGCGGATAGACGTCCTTGCAGCAACGACACAATAGACGATGTGAAAAGAAAATTTGAATGTACCTAAGCGCGAAGAATAACTTTTACGTACTCGATGAAACAGAACGCGGACGCAGAACATCGAGAACCATCTCCGAAGAAAAAACTCTCGGTCCAGAACCGTCGCGGGAGGATCCGGAGCTGAGGCGAGCCGCCGCCCAGCCCCCTTATTGCTCCTACTGCTACCTCTCAGCGGCAGACATTTATGCTTATTGCTTACGCACGCACGCACGCGCGTGCGATGGCGGCGCGCCATCGAACAATTTCTGGGACCCCTTCTTGGTACGTAGTATCACTGAAAGCCACAAAAATACGTAATACCTAATAGATGGCCTCGGGGCTTGCTAGGAAGAAGCAAATGCTGGGTAATTTGCCCAACGCCGAGTCGACGACGCTGCGTCTTAAGATCGCGAGATTCCGGCTCAGCTGGCTGCGCGCCTCGGGCTTCGGGCGTCTCGCAAGGAAGCACAGTTGAAATATAATATATGCCGTGGAACAAGGCGCTTCCCGTAAACCCCCCTGCTAGCTAGGTAGCTCGCCCGCCTGTCTGCTTGCTAAGAGATCTCCTAATAAGACGGGGTTTCTGAGTCAGGAAACCAAATCTGCTTTTTCGGTGTCACACAAGCATGTGTATGTGCGCCATGTCTGCAGTATCTGCAGCAGAAATAAGTTACCTGCTTACCTATTAGCTAATTGGTATCCTAGATGCCAGGTAGACATCTACCTACCTAGCTAGCTAGCCATGCTTCCATCGACATTCGATGCCTTCCTACCTACCGCGCATGGCGCAATGCCGGCTAAAACCGTCACCCAGGCTGCGCGCCGACATGTGGCCGACGAAGTACCTGGAGCCGGATCCCGCGATTCCATATACACACACATGGCTAGCTTGCCTACCTGCCCAACGCCTACGCACATTCTATGTATATACATAGGTAGGAAAGGCAGTAGTAATAGATGAACATAAGTCAGTATGGGCGATCTGGCTCTTGGCATCATGCGATTCGCTCGCGAATCCCACGTGCGAGGGCGAGGAGCTGGAGGTAGGAGAGCCGCTTATTGGTTTCTGCCATTGGTTACACGATGATTGGCGACATCAGCTTGCCGATTGACGAAATGACTCGTCTAATTTTTCTTCCTCTTTTTTTCATGTACTTACATCCATTCCTTAAATCAGTGTGGTTGCAGGTTAAAATGCAGATCCGGGGTATGGTTATGCCCTGGTACGGTACTTTTTTTCGCTCGCATTTCTTTACCAGGCTCCTAGGCTAGTAGCTGTAAACCCAGCCAATCCTTCGGATCTGGGGAAAGGAATGCGGGAGCAAATGGGGTTGCATCGAGGAGATTTTATCCAGCCGCAGGGTGGATTCGTTAAGCGAGAGGCGCCGGGATTGGGATGACAGAGAAGAAGCTTTCTTTCGTCTGTCGGATTTCATGTGAAGCGGATTCAAACAAATGACGAGGGGGGCTAATATAAATGAACCCATTTTCCGGGTTGTACCGGGATTTTATAATTCCTGGTGTGCATATCGTGTTTGTGAAACGGCTTACCAAGATATTTGTTTGTTATGGATGTCTATTGTGAAAAATTGAAAAGTTGGGATTCGAGGTTATATGCATTGTAGTCAAAATATCATACGTACCATCATCATTGAGTTTGACGGATACATTGGTCGCAACTCAGTTCTGTGGACGAACCAGAAGATCGGGTTTCGGAGCACGACGGTGACGTTGTTACCTGTGAGCTTAAAGTTAAAGAAACCGTAACAGCCGTAAATAACATTTGGCTAGCCAGGCACATGAGGTAGATGCAGGAACGACCGTCGCACCGATCGGAATTAGGGTATCCTGTTCATCCACCAATAATACAAGAGTATAATATTATAGAAGGAACGAGAATTACCTAGAGGCTAGGGCCAATGATACGGTGAGGACGTGGCCGAAGTTGCTCAGGAAGTTAAAATGTCAAGAGATCATTAGCTTTCTCTCTCTTTTGAGAAAATAAACTAGAAAATTATCGAATCGCAGTTTCTTTAGAGAGTGTCTGGATCGAAATCATGAGACAAAACGCGGCTTCCTAAATTTTCATGTAAGGTTACTGGTCTTTCCTGAGTATATGACGTCAGTGCCGCCTGGGCAGAGCTAAGTGTCCGCACAGTCCGGAGTACATCGCCATCGTATAAGTCATTCTGTATTGACGTGATTTGTTTCAATTTTACTCAAAAACTTTTAACGATTCGAAATCGTCTTGTAAATTTTTGGTAGAGTCCCCAAATTAAGACCAATAAAATAAAATTCGTCTCTACTCACTTTCAATTGAACTGCAAGGGGTATGTCGCCGTCGATATACCAATCACCACTCACTTACACGCAAAATGGAAACCGAAAAATCCCAAGATGCCGGAAACCGACGGCACAAACCACGTCAATGTCCACCACGCACGTTCAGGGAACGTTTGTTCCACGCCCTGCCAGATTATGCCGGCTTATACAGCGTGGGCGTGATGGAGATAGAGGTGCCGGTACGCGAGCCGCGGACGTTTTCACGCATCAAGCGTAATCATATGCATGCGCTACGGATGGATACAGTCCTCTTCTCCATTTTCTACCCCTGCGACTCTTCGTCTTACGCATCCGACAAGGGCAAGAAGCCATCTAAAGCCACGTGGTTACCGAGGCCGCGCGCTTTGACCAGTAAGGGTTATGCGAAATTCTTCAGCGTACCGCATTTGCCTGTTACCGCATATATTGCGGCTACAACTATGTTTACCAAGCTTCCGGCTTTCCGGAATGCCAAGCTTGCTGATTGCTACGCCGACGCGTCGCCTCGCTCATCCTCAAGTGTTCATAGTCAAGATACTTTGACGGAAAGGAGTGAGGAAAAACCCAAGTTCCCAGTTATCCTCTTTAGCCATGGGCTAGGTGGTTCCCGAACGTGTTATAGTGCGGTATGTGGAGAGTTGGCTAGTAACGGTTTCGTCGTCGTTGCCGTGGAGCATCGAGACGGCAGTGGGGCGCGTTCTTATGTCAATATTCCACCGAGTGGAAAACTAGCATCTGATTTGAAACTTGACGACCCGAGCCCAAAAGGATACTACAAGGTTGATTATATCTTCCCTCGAGACAATGCTCAAGACACGTCCCCACATAATGCTCGAGGAGTAGATACTGAATTAAGGCATGCTCAAATTGAAATGCGTATGTCTGAGATTGAAGAGGCCTATTATGCCCTGGAACTCCTCAATAACGGGCAAGGCGATTGGATATATGAGAATAATCTGAGGAAGAAGGGCAATGCCGGATCAAGCTCTACGGGGTTGGAAGGTGTCGACTGGTCTGACTGGGAAGGTAAACTCATGCTAGGCAATGTCACGGCAATGGGACATTCTTTTGGTGGGGCAACAACAGTTGAGATCGTTCGTCAGAGTGACCGTTTCCCCTATATTAGTCAAGGTATCCTACTCGATACATGGGGACAAGCAACACCAAAACCGGGGGAAATCACTCACCAATCGTTACACAAACCTCTCCTGGGCATCAATTCTGAGGCTTTCATGCACTGGCCTGAGAATTTCAGGAGGTTAAACGATATTGCCAAAGAAGCCAAGGATGGGGGTGCTTTCTGTTGGATGATGACTATCAGGGGTTCCACCCATTTATCCCAGACCGATTTCGCTATATTGTACCCGCAATGGATGTCAATATTCATGAAAACAATGGTCAATCCCAGACGAGCAGTGTATCTGACTGTAAATTCCTCTTTAGAATTCCTAAGTCGAGTGCTACCTCTTGAGTTCATCTCAGGGAATGCTTGGGTTAATGAGGGGATCCTTCAAACCAAGGTACTCACTGCGGATGAGCTACCACCCGAACACCGACCAGACGACAAGTGGACAGCTTCTCGTCTTAGGATACCCAATGAATTACGCCTCAGAGCCATTCACTGGATTCGACGGAGACCTAAGGCATCGACGGTGGCTACCGACATAAAAGGAAGGCCATTGAAAAGTTTGGCAAACTATGCGCTTGGAAGTGAGGTTTGGATGCATTTTAGTCCGACCCGGGAAGAGCCGTAACACGCGATTCGGTGGAGTTAAGGGATTATCCTATGTCATTCGCCTTGCATGTTTTTAGTGGCTGTTCTTCGGTGTTCGGTGCTTGGGGGTACGGGAGCGCATTGACGGATGGCGGATGCTTCGGAGATACCTTTTGACGAATAACTTCCTGCATCTTGTAGGTAGTGTGTAAATATAAACTGCATTCAAGTCAAAGCCCTTAGCTGAGTACATGAAATTAACGCTTGCAAGGTCGAGACTAGGTAGCAACGGTGCCGAATCTCGATAGGTATGTAATATGGATCGGACTAGAACCTGGCATGATCGATATACATCCAGTAACATCCAGTACAATGTTCATACGACTGACTGCTTATGGAACACAATACATAAGCGTGCATACATGGCGTCGAATAGCCGCTCTCCCCTTAGTCGTGGACAGGGATAATGCCGCCTGTGGCTGAGAAGCCAAGGACCCAGAAATAGAAATACGAGATGAGGCTCACCGTAGTGAAAATTTAAAGATGGTTTCCGACGCCTCGAATGCAGCTGCTGCCAAGTGCAGGATTGCAGGAATTACTGAAATCGCTCCATCATCCGATCATTAACAGTCGAGCGTTGGCTCAATTGAATTTCTCCTGGGTAATACATATGTACTCATATGTATGTACTCTGTGAACTACACATGGGTAAAATATTTCCGATGTCGTCAGATCTCGCCCGAGCTAGACATCGAAGCGGTCAGCGTGATACAATAGCTCTTGCAGAGGATCACGACATCGCGAAGCACAACCATGATGCCGTTCTAGAACAAGATCAGCCACAGACCTCACATAGTAATTAAAATATGAGGCCTTTTGACTTCCTGTAAATAAATAAGAGTAGCAGCTCATGTGGACTGCTTGCGTGTCGCTGACTGGGGAAAGGCTGATGGACCACGCATAGCACTGTCGGCTTCTAGCCGTGCCCAGATTCGATGTTCCGGGTCTGTTGCCATCTCGTGGTTGCATTGCGTGCAGGCACATGTAGGCCAAAATTGACAGGCGTGGCGAAATGCGGAGTTGGAGGGCAGCTGGAAGGCCAAAGCAAGAATCGATTGAAATAAAAAAAAATTGCAGTAAATCGAGAGCAAGTATAAGGGTATCAAACGGCTATACCGGCCGGTTAAAGAGGATAACGCCGTTCCGATGAGATGGAATCGCGTAGGTCGCATTCTGAGGGATGGATTATTGATCTTTTCGGTAAGGTGCCCGAAATGGGGAATTATCTTGGCATCTCCGGATGAATATTTATTATTTTGACCATTCTTTACTAATACAAGTAAAGATTTGTCGATCATGGCCTGAAATGCGAATAGTAATGAATGGGGCCCCTCATTCTAAACCAGGCCGAACCTGGAGGTTCAACGGCAATGCTTCTAGCAGACGAACAGGTAATAAGAAGACGTGTAATGGATGACTGCCTTACTTCCAAGATGCGAGACAGTGTAATTAAATATCTCAACAAGAGCAGCGATATTGCAAGGCTCAACCATGATCGGACTTCCTTCTGAAGCGTCACAGTTTCGGAATAAAGGATTGAAAAGATCGTATAAAGAATTTGAAAAACTTGTGAGAGAAATACAAAGTTACCAGAAACTTGGAAAGCCCGTATTGAGTTTTCAGCTGGACGAATTGATGTAAGGTAGAGCACAGCAATGTAGCTTCCGTCCAATAAAATGGGAATTGTGTACCTGGAAGTAGCCGCTAACAACGAACTATGCGCTAACACTATGAAGCGCTAATGTCACTTACTAGGTATATGCAGATATATGTACCTGACCTACCTCCCATGTACCTACCTTAAAAAGACAACATTGAACATCATGTCACTACCACTAATCCCACAGTCGTGCCAATTATTGATTGTCTTGAGGTTGCTCTACAGGTAGGTATTCCAAACATATATCTGACTCAAAGGTCTAGTTGGACGGTTATACGGTTGGTGACGTCTTCAAACAAGCCACTTCTATCTACTATGCAATACTCTTCGTCTTAAGTCGTGAAATTAATTTGAGCTAGGAATTTCATGCTTTTTGAATATCTAACACCCAACTTATTGTTTCTTTTATATATATACTTAGGTACCGCTGTGGCAGTGAAGTGTTAAGGATGTAGCTTGCCGAACGTAGATAGGTACATATCCATAGTTTCTTTTAGGACCCATCGGGCACTACATTCGCCACCTGCGTATTTACATGCAAAAGCATCATCATTGGTATAACGTAGCCAAAAACACTAACACAATCCGATTTCTTGGTAACGTAGCGTGCAGCTGCAGTGAACGATGGCTTAAATCTAAGTACGTTGGATTATATAGAGGTCAAGTAAGAACCCAACACTAGCAGCCCGCTAGGCGGATTGAAGGTAGGTACAGATGTAGTGGAGCACATAGTAAAGTTTAGCAGGCGGAGACCCGTAAGGCAGTGCAATCCCTGTCATCCGGTCCGTAACCTAACAGCCCTAAGCCGACAGTTTTTCTGTTTTTGGCAACAACTGCTGTTCAATTGAAGGCCAATCGTTAGGAAATATCGGTTTAGTCAATTGGGAACTAGGAAACTAAAGTTTACGTAGTTGGCTTGTCAACTCCGACAGACCGTTTCTCTTTCCCATCTCGTGTATCTCGTGTCGATCACAGGATCCACGATGCTCCCTGTTCTTTCCATCCTTTACCTGTTTCTTTACTACTAGGTCGGTACAGTAGGTACTTGTCTTCGGTTGGCAACTTGCATACAATGTCTCTAGACCTGTACCTGTAAGTAAATGGGAAGCTACCAAAGATAGAAAACAAACGCCTCCACGTTCCTGTCACCAATCTGAATTTTATTTTCTTCTCCCTTTTCTTCTATTACTTACCTGCTTATTTCTTTACCAGCAGCCAGCTTAATCATTAGTTCAGTCGTTCGTTACTAGAAAGTTTGCTGCATATCTCTTCATTGTCTATATGAGACGACATTGTATCTATCTAATCTAATTCAATCCATCCGATATAATCCATCAACTTTACCCCACGATAATTACAAAAATAGTGTGCTCACTCGTTAGTCACTAAAACCACCAAACTTTACCATCGTGATACCTCAAAAAACGCCTACCTGATGTCTTTCGTTCCCAGCCTCATATCAAGTACTTACTCACTGCACTACTAAGCTTTTGGTAAGTAAAACCAGTTTGGACGAGCAATCAAACTGACCTAGGTAACTAATTTCGGCGCCACCAGGCCATCAAGTCCCGGACCCCAGACAAGAAACCCGGCTATACGGACATACGCATCTGGAAGCCAAGACGAATGGGATATATTCAGTCCTCTACATCCCACCCCTACCAGTACCTGAACGCGCGCTCACTACCGTTGCCGGGCCTTCTGTCATTTAGAGAGACCGACCAGAAATAGCACTATCCAGTTGGCTTATTTTCCTACCAAACGTGCTGCATCTCTACCCCGGCGACCCGGCCCTTTTTCCCAGCGCGCGTCTTGCGCCTACGTCTGCCAGTCCTCCCAATCAATATACCTGGCAGCCGACTTGTTGACCCGAGACAATTATTGGGATTTACCTCTGTTACATACGAGTATACCAGTTGACGCGTAATCCTTAATATGCCCAAGGTACAGAAATCAGACCCAGACCGTCCTTCGAGGACTGATACCTTTTTACGGATGCTGGAGCTGGAGAAGATGTACAAGGTATGCAATTCTCGGCATGCAACCCTCCTTTCGGTCCATTTTCAGACACTATTTTTCCCTCTTTCCCCCTTCTGCCCCTCCGCTCTCCGATCCACCATTAATACGCCGCCTACTCACATCTTAAATCTTATAGATGCAACGCATCCATGGTCATGACCCCGCGACGATCACATCGCCAAGTACAAGTTCTCCCTCCGCCCAGCCAAATAAACCCTTTAAGGCTCGGCGTGCGAGCGGACATCCTCCGCTTTCACACCAAACCCAGATAATGAAAGCCGTGCGGCGGAGCTCTGCCCTACCTTCGCTTTCGATATCTATACCACCAGAACCAGCCGAAGACCTTCCCGCGGGCACGGATGGAATTTCCGGGGAGCTGCCACCGAAGGAGGAACGTACTAAGACGGTGACATTCACGGGTCCCGAGGAAGAGGAGGACGACGGCGATTCTTCCGATCAATCCTCCATATGCCAATCGCCTAGCTGGGAGCAATACGGTCGCAAGAAAAATAAGAAGCCCAAAAAGCGAGAGGCGGAGGAAAGCAAGAAAAGTAAGGAAGACAAATCCGCAAACACTCTGAAGAAAAAGGGGAACAGATTGAGCAAAGTTCCGCCGCCGCACGTTCAAGGGGTTGAACCGTTGACGGCGAGCCGCGCACAATCTGCCCCCGAATTAGACATTCTCCTCAAGTCTAAGACTGCGAGCCTAGATATCCAAGATCCCACTCGGTCGGGCGCAATGGCCAACCCGAAGCTTGAAAGCAAGCCGAAAAGCAAAGGCTTCTTATCTGGCTTCAGACTACAGCATGGCAATGTTGCTGCCGTTCAGAAAATCATTGACAACCAGCAACCGAATGGCGATGGAATCCCTCAATCGGCCTCTAGAGTCGACCCTAACTTCGTGAACCCTCGAAAGCCACCTTCGATTCAGTCGGCTGTCTCGAATTCTACTCGATCTATTTCCTCTCTGGATCAGTTACCTCCAAGTGCCCAAAACTCATCCGGTTCAAGTCACGGGCGTTCTCAATCGCTACTCACATCCACTTTAAACAAGCTGAAGGGTCCATCTTATCTTTACTTTCGCCCTACTGAAAATGCCGATAACACTCAATTCCAACGCCCTAGTAGTGCTCAAGAACAGGATTTTGAGCCTAATTGGTTGAATGGCCATCCACCAGTACGCTCCATAGAACGACCTGTGGAGCAGCAACCAGTGCGTCCTAATCAACGATCGATGACTTCCGACGAGCACAGTCAACAGCTCCCCGAATTCACGTTTCCTCCCAAAGCTAGACGAGTCACTACTCAACTCACGCCCGGTGCAGCCGCTCGCGGTGTTCGAGACCATACTCATCCAGAAGAATTGAAAGATATCGGTAGCGGCTATGAATCGCAGGAGCCTACATCATTCCGAAGTCGACGAAATCAAGCGCCCAGTGGGCGTCCTCAGACTAGAGAGCCGGTTGTGGAGAAAGAGAGGCGACCGCGAACGGAGCGTGTTTCCCGAGCGCCAAAGCAGAAAGTTGAATTCGCGAGTGACAGCGATAGCCGACCATTACAAAGTAGGCAAGTTAGACACACAAGCCGGGAGGTTGAGCACCAGTATCATGCAAATCGCCAGACGAACGGTTACGTCCAGCCGCAAGTAGAGTCCCAAGAGGAATCCTCACTTGAAATGGATACACCGTCATCCGGCCGAAAACATTTTGCGAACTTCGATAGCGAAAAGCCCGCTCAAGCCGAGGCCGATTACCGTACGGACGATGAGGATGATCAAGGTTCTGTCGGCACTCACGCATCGACCATCCGGCCAGGGTCCCGAAAACAAGGCCGCAGCTCTCCCCCAGAATCGGATAAGAGAAAACATGTCACTTTCCCTTCTAGTCCAAATACGATAGGGAGAGCTGTTACATCTGATCCGGTCGATGGAATGCGTGAAGCGCAGGTAAATTTCAGGGAGCCACCAAAACGAGAGAAGCTGGTCGAAAAAGAGGAAGTCCTTCCTGTATCCACCAAAAAACCACCGCGATTAGACAAATCGGCGGATTACTTTTCTTTCATTAGTCATTCCTATGCTCCTCCAGCGCTTGATCTAAGATCACCAATGGAGGGTAAATTCCCGTCGCCGCGAATTGAGGAAGAGCCCGAAGAGGATGACGATTTGGAGCATATTTTGAAGCATATCCCAGTCAGAAGACAGGTTGAGGAGTTACCTACACCACCCGAAAGCATGAACCAAGGTATTGTGCCGCACTTAAATGCCGCTAGCAGGATCGCAAAGCAGAAACTTCCGAAAGACTCACCATCCCTGTCATCTCATTATTCGGATAGCGATGTGCCCGCCTTCGAACGCTTAGGTTTATCGCCAAAAGCCGCCAGAATCCTTGCAGGAACAGACTTATCTAGCATGTCTACATCTCAGTCAAATACAGACCCAAGTCGAACTAGCTCGGAGAGGTCTTCATCTTCCACGTGCGATGATCCTCCTCCCTCGCCATCCACTGCGCCAACGCCAGACAGTCTGCGCCCACAATCACACAAGGGACTTACACAAGGTCATGCAGATATTACGAATAACACCATGGCGCGACGGGGTGTCGAAGACAACGAAAGGACTCCACGAGCAGCTTATAAATCTCCAACTGTAGAATTGCCGGCGAAACATAGCTCGCGGTCTGCCAGCGGAGATGCGGTTGTTCAGGACGATAGTTGGAGCCGGACAGCACTGCCCATAGATCTTGATAATAACCCCACGAATTTGTCCGACGATAAGCTGAATGGCCTCAGCTCAAGCCCGCAACTTATTCCGACTCCATCATCAGTTGCTTTCGCAGAGGACATTAAAGAAGGTCCAGAGGAAGACCCCGTTAGTAGGAATCCGTACCAACAGTCTATGCCACCCAGGGCTCAATCTGCTCTCGATATTCATTCAACGAGCTTCTTACCCGATACGAAGCAACAGTCTTTATATTCAAAGAAAGCGAAAGCCGGAGTATCATCAATTAGTCTTCCTAACTCACCACCAGCAGAGCTACTTGATGGAGCCCCGCGAAAATCCGCGCTCAGATCTCGCAAAAACAGTTCCAATAGCGAGGAGTCGTCTACGTTAATCTCACCGGGTGCAGCGTATCTCCAAGAAGCCCGAAAGGGCGTCCCGATTCCTCCCGTCCCAACTTCTCGAGCTCTACGACCGCATTACGCGCACAAAAACTCATCCAACAGCATCAAGAGTGCCGGGATAGCAGAGGGTCGGTCGGAGCCTCTCGCCAAAATGCTTGTGGAATGTTGTAATTGCAAATTCTTTCATGATATGCCTTCAAGAGTATATGAATGTATGGCTAAGCCTGATTCGCTCGTGGAGGATAAGTTGCTCGGTGTCTCTGCTACCATTACTACGATGGTCAAGTGTCCGTGGTGTGCCCATGGTATGACAACTCAATGTTGTTCGGGGTTTGCTGCTGTGGTTTACCTGAAGGAGAAATTACATGGAAAATAAGTGAGTAAGACGCCTCCCTAGAAACTTGCAAAGCGTCTACGGTTGAGTCGTGAATCAGCACGAGAGGACTAGGCTCATGTGCTCATTCTAGCGGTTAGAGGGCTAGACTTGTTCCTACGTATTCTTTTTTTTCCTTTGTACCAAACAAACTGTTTTCTCATGCGTCCTGCGTCGCATATCCTCTAAACTTAGGCATTGCGCTTTTCCAAGATATTGTGTGTTGCGCTACGTTGCATTAGCTGAATTCGGCTTCAGAGAGAAGAAGCCGAAAAAAATTCTGGTGGTTTTCATAATTTCCCGAGGTCCGAAAACGAATGATATCCTCTCCGGTGCCCGCATGATGGGCTTATCTAAGGTCTGCTACAGTTTGCGATGCATTTCATTCTCTGTATACTAGACGAATAAAAGGGAAAAATGGATGAGCTGATGAGAATACGAAATGAGTCGAATTTAAATGCGGGCTGTCTAATAACCACAGAGGCAGGATGCATAGTATTTATATCTTGGTGATGTGACAATGCAAGGAGGACGTAACGATACATGCGCAGCAATTGTTGAGTGCAACACTCAACGTTACTCTTATTATACTAATATAAACAGGGCTGCTTTGAAATATTTCTGGCTGTTTCATTGAGCAGTGTTGCATGTTGGGAGAGTTCTAGACGCAATTGACGGTAGGAGGCTATTATATTACCGACTTGCCGTCCTATATCCAACCATCCATCTCACACAGGCTTTTCCAAAGTCAGCAACTAACCCGAAGGAGATCTATTACAAACTAACAACTAATATTTAACATTCAATCCTGCCTATCCCAATCTCATTTAACCCAGACTAGGTAATTCAGAGCCAAACGGCCTTGTTTTCCTCGACAAAGTCCCTAAACTTCTTCGGCTCCTTCCCGGTGACGGTCCGCACGACATCATTGGTCCTGTTCTCGGCGCCGTTCTTGATGTCCGTGTCCATGGCAGCTAGGGTGCGTGCGTACTCGGGCTCAATGAATTGCGTGAACCGCGCTACCAGGTCCGACTCGCTAAGCTCAACATACTCAATCGGGCGCTTAAGGACGTCTGAGAAGATCGTTGCGACCTGTTGTAGGCGTGAGTGAGGGGTAATTGCACAAGAAAAATTAGGGACGTTAAAAGGACTTAAGGAAATTGGCGTAGGGATGATGGGGATACGTGCTAAAACGAAGTAATACGTGCAGAACTTACATCAGGATACGAAAGTAGCTCCGAGCCCAAAATCACGTAGTCCCTGTTAGGGGGTTGAGGCGACGTCAGGGCGTGAAAGCCCACGGCGGCAATATCCTCCGCGTTGACGAACGGGATCTTGCCGTTGCCCGTGGCGGAGAAGAGCTTGCTCTCCGATTTTAATAGGACGCCGTGAGCGCCTTCTGAGAAGTTTTCTAAGGCACGGAGATTGATTAGTTTTCACTCTTAGTAAAATAGGGGTTAGGGGGGGTTAGGGTTGGGGTTGTGTAACGTCAGACTGTTACACCGATTGCGACTATCCCCTTACTCATCACAACTTCACCACATATTCTAGAGATATTCCCGAGATTGCAAATCTTTGATTTGGATACAAGTACGGTTGAAAATCACTCACGCTGGAACCAAGTTGGCCTCAATGCAGCCCACTCAAGCTTGCCTTGGTCGCCCTGCTCCCGCAAATACTTTTGCGCCGCGCCCATCCACGTGCCTCCCTCTTCTATCGAGCTAGCACCGAGGATCACGAAGCGCTTGGCTCCCCTGGCCACGGCGAAGTCGATGAATTTCTTCATGAGGGCTCCCGGATGCGAGACCAACGGCGCGACGAGGAACACGGCTTTGATGGGCGTTGGCGAGTTCGCGAAGACGGGCTCCCATGTTGATTCGTCGGTCCAGTCAAACTTAACGCCTGGAAGACCTGTGGGAGATTTCCCGGATCTCGAGGCGACGAGGGTGGGGATGTTGGCGGCTTGGAGGAGAGGCGCGATGCGGCTGGCTACTTTGCCGGTGCCGCCTTGGAGAAGTACCGCGCCCGTTGATGAAGCCATGATTTTTTATGTTTGAATTTTTGGAAACAGAGCTGATTCACAAGTATGATGTAATTGAGTAAATTGGAACACAATGATTTACAGGCACCGTAACATCATCAACGTCATTGTCCTGAGGCTCCTTTATACACGATCCACATGTAAGAAATACTTAGGTACTTTCGGCAACGGCCAGATTAGTCAATTGTATGATCATATAATCGATTCTACAATTACATAAGGTTCCATGAAGCTAACCAATCAGACCAGGGACCCTGTCTCGATTCCGTAATTTTATAAAAGAATTGGCCCGCTCCCGACTTATGGTCAGAGTTTCGGGCTTAAGTCGGGTTTAACGGACCTGCGCGAATAGACGAATATTTTGGTATACAAAAAGAGCACGGGGTTATGGCCCCCAAAACCGAAAGGGGGTTTCAATCATACCGTGAATCAAGGTAGACGAGACATCTAGCAAGGGTTTCTATGTACGTTGGCGGCGAAGTCTTGCGATGTAGTACGAGGGTAGTATGTTACACCAATTATATAATGAAGCTATAGACACCCCGTAACAATTGTATAGGTAGTTGTCAACACAAGCCACTATTTGAATGAAAGTATATTTAACTGAAAATAAAACATTCCATTCAATTGCGTTTCTCTAAAGACATTATCCAGGAAAATCTACGAAAATGGCCGCTCCGTACGACACCCTAGCATACCTGCTGGATAGGGCCAATATCCACGACACAGTAACTCGGCTCGTATGTACCCATCCAACTCATGATCTTACTATCTTACCAAAGTATCTTAGTCTCGGGAGTAACTAACATATTACTACTAAATTAGGGCATAAACCTCGACTTAGGGTCAGGTGAAGGTCTCATCAAAGAAGTCTACGCCCCAGAGATTGTCATCGACTACACCTCCATGTTCGGTGGAAATCCTATCGAGACGACCAACGAAAAGTGGGCGGCGGACCTAGATCCGATGATGAAGTCGTTCGATGGCAAGCAACATTTGGTCACGTAAGTCTTATTCTAGATATCTATCAAATTCAAGGAGAAAGCTAATACCATATCTAGGAGCGTACTCATAGAACTTCCACAGCCCGTTCAAGGAGCTGCTAGGCCAGACAAGTGCAGAGTAGTTGCCAATGTAATTGGTAATCTATTCCGCCGAGCTGCAAGGGGCGGGCCAATGATGCACAATGGGGTGAGTATTTCTTATCTTGGCATCTGAAAGTCACTTTTACCATTCATAGCGTGTAGCTGACCTTGACTCGAAAACTAGGGCCGCTATATTATTGACCTTGTGCGGCTACCTGAGCTAGAAAAGAAGGGGGAGAACCCTTGGAGGATCGCTAAACATGCTACTGTCCTAACTTGGGAGGATGGGAACTCTGATGTTATGACTACGGTTTCTAAAGTTGGACATTAGATGGTTCAATTATCCTTAAGTCTAACTATAGGTGTCTCAGAAAGTACACCATTTATAAAGTTTGATGTTATTCTATCTCTTGACGAGTCATACAGCGTATCATCATTCGTACAGATTGATTGCCGTTTGAATGTTTTTCAAACTCTAAGCCATTATCAAAATAAGCTCTATATTAATTGACTTCTTCATTTCCCGTTTCTCATTAAGGGAGTATAACCCAAGACTACTAATCATATAGGTAAAATATGCGCATGTTTAATTCAAAGCATTCAAGAGTTATTTGACAACCTTGGAAGTGATATGTACGGATGTCTTGCTTTGGTGGTCCACTAAAGCAAGCGTAGTGTTTATACTAGCCAAGCGCTGTAAACAGCTATAATACGGGGAATGTGAGTGTTAAGAGGGGCCTCTGTCATCAGTATTATAGGTAGGTGGAGGGCTGTAGCCACTGTATTACCAGTGGCTGCTATAATTAATTATAATGATTGACATTGGTAGGTGCTAGGTGGGTGGGGTGCCCCAAAATCACCTAACCACAAGGTAACTACTCAAGCAAAGAGTGTTCCAATCTAGAGGTTACAGCGTGTTGTTCTCAGCTGTTAGTGTCGGCTCAGGTGGTAATCGTTTATTCCAGGGGTTCTATTAGTGTACTGAATACGGGGCCTAAGCGCCCTCCAGGGCTGTATTCCAACACATTCACAAGTACGAATCCAATAAGGATTAGCAATTGATTAGAAAAAAAGTCATGAAACGAAGTTCAGCGAGATACTTGCTTCAATGAAGAAATTTGGATCATTTTCGCATATACATCTCTATATAGCTACTCATAGGTGCTTGAGAGAAACTTTATGGAAGTTCAATTCAACACAGGCCGCCAACCCTTCCTTCCCACATTCCCCTCAACGCCTTCATCTCTTAGCACATCTGCACCCGTCCGCCCAGTCACTACGCTCCTTTCGACATTAACCCCACGAACATAAAACGGGAATCTAAGCCTATCACCATCTCCTTCCCCCTCTCCGTCTTCATTTTTCTTCTCTTTAATAGGATCGTCGTCTCCCTCCAATCCCCAGACTACGCGTCCCTTTCTCCGTCTTCTCACAAACCCACACGCCTCTCTATCAAGCGAAAGATACCAGCGTCGCTGATGCACACTGCCAATTGAGTTCGTGGCGCCAGGATACGCATTTGTGCGACGGACCTCCTCGTCTTCGAGCTCGCGGATTTCGCGTTCCATTTGCGACACCTCATTTCTGCCTGCCTCTATCTGTTCAGCCGGCGCGTTTACGATTTCGGACTCATCATCGTTGTCGCCCGTGACGCTCCTAGCACCATTCCCTAGCTCATGGCTCGAGTCTGGATCTGAGTCAGTGTCGGGCTCTGTCGTCTTACTTTTCCCCTTCCCCATGGTTCTACCCCGCAAGGATGAAGCACCTCGCCTCCGTCTCCGAGTAGGAACGCGCCCGCTCTTAGCGCGGCCGGTGGCATCTTCTTCTTTGGTTAGCCGTAAGTTTAGCACGTAGTTATGCGGTAGCCGCGTGCCATTGAGTCGGAGACGAATTTTCCGAGCTTGGAACGCTTGATGAAGTTTCTCCTGCTCCGTGAACCCGGGTGATCGGTCTTCCCCTTCCGATTGGGAGTCTGAATAAGCCTTTTTCTTATTCTTCCGTGATGGGAGGACAGTGTATGTCCCCGTATCCCAGATGAGGAGTGAGCCAGTTGAAGCCGATGCTGTTTCAATGAGATGGTTCTATTTCTAGATTAGCGTGAGCGATGTTTCCGGTTCTATTGGGGGCGGCTTACCCATAGACAGTGAATCCTCGTCTCTGTGGCGTTCCTGTTCAAGCGCTGACTGTTCGGATCGCCTGGAAGCCCGTACATGATGGCCCATGATGCACTACTCGTCTCGTTGATCTGTAATCGGAGATCGTAATGTGTTCCCGCGATGGGATGATCATGCTGATGTACGATGAAATGTGCGCCTTTCGGATTACCCGAGTTCGACTCGTACAGGCTTATGTAATCATCAATTGGGACCCTTGGTATATCTATGGGAAAAGGTGAAGTTATGGCCTTGGTTAAAAGTCCGCTAAAGTAACCTAAGTGGTCCTCAATTTTCACCTTACCAGACTCAACAGCCGGTGCACCTAGATTTTCATCCTCTGGTCTATTATCATGGCCGTATTGTCCTTCAAAACTGCTGCTTTCGTTACTGTCATGTGGCGGATGGACAAGATCTAAGCTCCATTCTAGGTTCCTCTTCTTAATAAACGGATTGCCGACTAACTGAGGACTCGGACCTCGCTTTGCGGTCATTTTACTGGCTTAAGTTATAAGCAGTATCTTCTTAAAAGATCAAATTTACCCGCGAAAAGATAGATTAGTTAGGTTAGAGTCGATATACCAGGCGACATAATGGCTTATGTAATAATCAATCATTTCTCCGTGTTGAAATGCAGCTATGTGATTGCCATTTGATAGGTCTCACTAGATATTTGTGAGACGGTTGATACTCGCATCATGAGGAATCTTGGAATTGAATGATTCCTCTGCATACCTCGTCGTTTGGCGATATCATATAAGGACATCTAGCAGGACGAGTAGAGGTTAGGTATTGACGACAAGATTGATTTGGACAGAAATTCTCATTTTACGTCATCCATATGATGACTAATATTCAATGACTAATTCTAGATACTAGGTAATCAAATATGGACAATCTGCTGAGTAGTTCGTATAGGAGAGTATCGAGTGAAAGACTTATAGTAGCCAATTACTATAATACCTACCTTGATTCCAGATATGAATCGAATTAAATTATAGAAGTTGACTAAAAAAATACAACAACAGTTTCTGTCTTTTCCAACAAGATATTATGTCATCAACTTTACCTAATCTTAGTAAAGATTCAGAGCTACGTAAGTCAGGCTTATGTCACCTACCCCGCCTTATTAAGCATCTTATTAAGCATTCTCAAGATTGAATCTAATATCCCCTGTCATTTTTTCGCACACTAAATGAGAAAAAAAAACCATTCTATTAGCTCCAAGTGCGGAGAAACGAAGGATAAGAACATACAACTTACCACTTGGGGAATAATTCCCGCAGCCGGTCAACAAGCCGGCACGCAGATGATATAAAGCACCATTAGCAGAATTTTCGTCATCGTACATCGAGCACAGGTTGTGTGGCCGAGTGGTTATGGCGCTGCGTTCAGGTATCAACTTGAATTTACTTCCCAGTAATTTCGCAGTGGAGCAATCCTCGTGGGTTCGAGTCCCACCGCAATCATAAATCATTGATTATAGCCAGTAAACTGGTTAATATTTTGCTTTTTATGTTATAGTATATTTTATATTCCTATTTTTTTTTGACATTTCCATTTAGTACCCGGCCAACTTATATTCCTCAACGGGTTCAGTTCCAAGGTTCGCTTCTTTTTTTTTTTTCTTTTGACTTTTACCGCAGGAAAGTGTGCCCCGCCCCCGCATCTAATTACTAGGGCTATCAAAGGCAGGCTGTGAGCCTCACAACGTAACTGCCTAAACAGTTCCAAGAAGGATCTAGCAGTCTAGGACAACAAGTACAACTCACTCATACTACTGCATGAGCCCTGTTTTGCATAGAGTTGTCAGCATTATTACCAATCACGATGAAGATATCTCTGTATGCTTGTGCAACCTTGCAGGAGCTGATGCCAAGCATCCAACTCAGATCGAGTCAAAATGCTCGTCAACACAAACCCTAGCAAACTATCTAGGCACATGCTCACCAACCTTGTCGGTGCACGCAAGTTGACGACAAATTCACTAGGGTAATAATAGGACTTTTAGTAGGACTTTAAGCCTTAGGGTATATATATCTCAGGTTACACCATGGATCTGCTCACTCAACAAAGCCATCATGTCGACCAGACGCTCCAATCTCTTCAGATGGCTATTGCCGGCCACTTTTCTCTTCTCCGAGACCGCGAGATCCGGCTGATTGATATCCAGCCCGGGAATCCCCTCGATATTCTTCGCCTCAGGCTATACCATGCCATCCTTGGCGAGACTAATTCTCCTCCTTTCGAAGCCTTGTCATATGTTTGGGGATCCCCAACTGAGCCCATCAAGATAGTTGTAGAAGTCGTTCTGCCAGATTCTACACTTCGGAATGATGAATTTTTTATCGGCCAGAACTTGGCGATAGCCTTACAGCACCTACGTTATGTTGAAGTAGCGAGAACTATCTGGGCGGATGCGATCTGCATAAACCAAGAAGACTATGACGAGAGAGCAAAACAAGTCTTAATGATGCATGACATATATCACCTCGCTCAGAAAGTCATCGCTTTTCTCGGTCCGGAGACGGACGACAGCGATGTTGCGTTTGAAGTCCTCGAGCGAATTGGAGGCAAAGTCGATGTAAACTTTGGCTCTGGCATCGTGACACCTTCGTCTAGTTCTGTCAAACCTGAGTGGGCCGACATGAAACAAGAATTGCGCCTCGAGAAGCGAGAGGTCCTGTCCATATATAACCTCATACGCCGGGAATGGTTCGAGAGGCTTTGGATACGTCAAGAGATCGGTCTTGGCGAACGCGAAGGAGTACTCCAGTGTGGCCTCAAACAAATGCGGTGGCGACTGTTCTGCAAGGCAATTTTCGTTATTTTTCGAAAGCTTCATGTAACCGATGAATTTGACGCGGCGGAATGGCAAAATATCCAGAAACGCCTCGGTCTAGCTGATACTGTCGCGCTCTACTCGAAAAGGAGGTTCCGGTTTTCAAATCTTCGCCGGCAGATTAGAACATCCAAGTGCTCTGACCCGCGAGACCGGATTTACGGCGTCATGGGACAGCTTCGTGACACAGATCAAATCGTGTTCATGCCAGATTACTCTAAAAGCGTTACCGAAGTATATACGGACGTAACTAGGAAATACATTGAGCACTTCAACAAACTTGAAATTCTAAACCAGTGCGAGTTACGTCCGTCTAGTTCATATCTTGAGCTACCAAGCTGGGTTCCAGACTGGTCAAGCTTTTTGTTGTCAGCGCAAGTTCACGCGGTACTGCCCGCAATTTTCGATCTTCTACCTGCCGTCGCCACCATCGATAACCGCCTTCTCAGAGCACACGGAATTCGTTGTGGCACAGTCTCGGAAGTCCTACACATATACGAATTGGAACCCAACGCCGATCCCACCGAGATTGTCCAAGCACTTAGAAAACTACTGTCCGAAGTCGAAGAGAAGATGGCGCTTCGCGAGAATCGCGAATCCCGTGAACACATCCTAGAAGCATATACCCATGCGCTCTGGGTCGGCAATTTTGGTGATCGATGGTATCCACCCGTTCCCCACGAACCATTTTACGACGACTGCCTCTCTTTGGTACGCTCTCTTGTTAATCCCGGCTCGCTGGAACAGCCGTTCATGCAACTCGGAAACTCGAAAAGAAATCTTAGCCGTGCACATGATACATGTATCAACCGCGCCCTCTTCATCACCGAAGACGGCCATATCGGGCTCGGTCCGGCCTCAATTGCCGCCGGGGACGAATTAGGCCTTATTTTCAGTTGTTCTAAACCAATAGCGTTGCGGCCGTCCTCAAACCCACCAAGTAGCGAGGATATGGAGTATAAGGTGGTTGGCGAGTGCTATATCCATCGCGGAATGCTCGGCGAAGTTCTTCTCGGAGAACTGCCGAGACACCTAAATAGACTTCTGAATCCTTATAACGTATCCGGGCTAGGAAATTCGGGCTTTGTCGACACTCGAACGAACAGCATTATTCGAGAAGATCCGAGGATTGAACCTTTTCTAGCTGGGTTGGTAGAAAAGGGGCTTCTACTCAATCCTTCGATGGAAGAGCTTGAGAAGAAGGGAGTTTTTGATATTTTAGTGAAAGCTGGCTATCCTTTAGAGATTTTTAACTTGGTTTGAGTACGTCGTAAGTCCCAATGGAGTATTTCAGTCAGGAGAAAATAGGAGACGCTTACGTAATCGGGTAAGTAAAAGGGGTTATCTTCACCAAACACCAAAAAGGACCTCAGGTATGGGTTTTATTTTTTTCTTATTGACTCAAGGAAATATCCTAACTAATGACCGCTGCAATCCAATCGTAGCTTCATATCATAATCATTACCACAAATCCAAAATCTCGTCCTATCCAGAAAACGTATTAGGTCAAAACAATCTCTGACCCTTTTCTGTCCTCACCGAGCCTCTAGACTCAGACCATCCTCCTCCTAAACATTACTATGGCCGCACGAGATCAGTGGTTTCGGTTCTTTTTAACCTTGTACCGAAGGATCACCATCTCGGCCTTAGCCTCGCCGTGCTGGGCAGCCAAGCGGTTCACGTTCTCCGCAATGCCATTCGGGCAAAGCGGGTGGTGATGCACTTCCTGCTGCGTCACTTCCCAGCCGTTTCGGCTTCCCGCGTGCGAGTGGTGGGTTAGCGCGCGCGAGGGGGCTCGAATAGTGGTGCCGGAAATCGCAGAGTTCACCATGGAGGGAACAACAGTAGATCCGGACACCGAGGTTCGTCGCGTTCGAACAGGGTGGCCGCCGTGGGTGTGAGACATAGAAGTATGGTACGAGACTGCGGACGCGGCGTTGGGCGGATAGTGCGAGTGCGATCGCGACACCGTCGATCGGGGGTTCATGCTCATCGCCCCGAATTGGCTTGCTAGGTCCGCGCCGGGAGGGACCCTGGCGCTGGAGACGGATGAGCCGGGGTACACGGTCGATGGAGCTCGAGATGGGGCACGGGAGGGAGCTCGGGAGGGAGTTCGGGATGGGGCGCGAGATGGGGCGCGAGAGGCGGATGCTGAGACGTGGCTGTTGGTGCCGTTGACCCAGCTGCCGACGTCGTTGCCACCTTCGCGGCGAGGGGTGTTGCGCCCGATCATGCTGAAGGATTGGTTGCTTCTGCGAGAATCCATTTCAAGTCGCTTTAATTTTGTGTTGGTTATTTGTTATGGGGGTGATGCTGAAAGTTGTTTTCGTAAAGTTCGTAAAAGTTGGGAGATCAACAGAGTTCTTGCGTTCTTGTCGTTGTCTAGTATTTTCTGTTGTTAGACTGGGGTGATCTCTCTGGGTTGATGATAGATTGGGAGGGAACTTTGAGGGAGAAGGTGGATAGTTTATATATTATTTCCAACTCTAGGAAAGGTTGAATTCTACGAGGTAGTCACCGGATATCATACTGCTCAAGCAGCAGTGATTCACTGTAGAAAGTAAGACTACTGTCGATCCTGATCATCGTACACAGGTAAGTTAGATGTATTTACACTTGTTCGTAGAGTTCCAAAGTGAAGTTCTCTCGGTGATTCGAGAGAAGGATCATCGATATGCAGGATCCATTAGACATCTCCCCTGAGCAACATCGTCCCTCATAATGGTTTTGCACAGGAAACGAAATCCAAATCATGTTTAAGGTCGTTCTACTAATGAAAAGCGTCTAGTGTAAAAATCAGTTGTAGCAACCATGTTCATACCCTGATTTAAAGGGCAAAAAGGACAAAATAATGAGAAGAAAAAAATAGAACGTACAACACCGGGGATTCGCTGGTCGTCACCGACCCAACTACTGATCCGGCGGTACCTGGTTTATCTAAATGGGAGAGCAGACGGGATCCCGAGTTCTCCAGGTCCTATGGTCGTACGTGGAAATTCTGGGTATTATTCGTGTTTATATATCACACAACACATCTACGAATATGTCACTAAACTCTCTCGTCTACGGAACATGGTATACATACAGGATCAGACTCTTTGTCTGATCAGGACTAGCCGCCAACGGCTCCCAAGGGCTCCAACCACGTGGGCCGAACCCCGACCCCTGAGACCTGACAGAATCTGTTACAAATATGGTGACGAGATGAGAGTTGTAGACGCCATATGCTCTTAAATTCTAGTTTTTCAAGTCACATTTACCTGGCAGATATCCTCAATTAATTAGACTTAATAACATCTATCTTACCGAAAAACAAAGTTAAACTTTGCTTGCTCCCCAAACTCAGTGGAAAACATTCAATTGTGACGGTTGATAGATGATTCGCCTATTTTGATGCCTAGATGATAATAGTATCCCTATATTTCACGCAATCGTTTATGGAGGTTTGGCGTTGTTAGATAGCATAAAACTAATGAAGCTAGGAGTTAGGTTAGGTTCAGAATACTAGGTACTGTTAGTAATCCATAGTCTTGAGAACTGGTGAGATGGTATCCTTGTGACAATCACATGAGGAAATCAGGATTCAATATAAGTAGAAGAATTATAACATTGCTTCTCGGCAATTCCCAGTAGAATCGTACAAGTAAAGCAAATCAATGATCAATGTACGTTGTACGTATTGCAAAACAAGCTCTGATATCCGAAAGCCAATTCGTCGTCTCGTCCGCCAATCATCTTAAAACGCCTTGGGCAGGATATCTTAATAACACAAAATCCCTTGAACTCCAATTCTGATGCGACATCGTGAATGCAATAAACGCGTCTTCTACTCGTAGCCCATCGACAACCAAACATGAAAACCCCATCTTTTAAAACAATGTGTAATAATTGTTAAGCTCTTCCATTGTCCATTGTCCACTAGCCATATCTCATCGGTGCTTGGCCTTGAGGTGCTTGAGGTGGCCCCTGGCCCCATCCTGGTGGCGGACCGCCTTGTTGTTGCTGTGGTGGTGGTTGTTGATTTTGCATCGGTATATTGCCTCCTCCTTCTGCGCCACGTTTCATAGCTTGGACATCTGGTCGGTTCTCTAACGGTTGCGCGAAGTTGCAGATATGGCAGATAACGTCGTGGTAACCGTGCATGGAAAGGGGGAGGACAGGCTATGTCGCGTCAGCACTTAATCTGTCAATTTCTGATAATCATTCAACTTACAACAAAACAGAAGGTGAACCAGGGATTGCTCTTGATGACATGTCCTGCCCAGTTTCCGCAGTTATGACATTGACAAGTGACGCCTTCGTATCCTTCGACTTCTTTGCGGAAGGTATGTTCACCACAGGTGAATATTAAACACATCGCGATAGATTCGACTTAAGTTCAACTAATGCGACGGGAATGGTATTATTGATTGCGCGAATAGAAGCGGTCAAATAACAAGGTGTACGCGCTCACGATGATAATCGGTGATGGAATGATCGAAATTGACGGTCGCAATAATCGCGGGTAGTCGCGGATGCGTAATTAGTATGATGCAGAAACCGAGTTGCAAAATGTGAGAAAAACGTGTGTGAATTGGGTTCAGTCTTTGTCCATGCTGTCGTTAGGTAGTTAAAGTAGTTTCACTTCTTCGTCCGAGATGCGCGTCACCCGGGGCTGTGCTGAACGTGGCCAAGACAGCTAAGACATTTATTCCAGCTCTCGCAGCTCGGCGCACAATTTCAACCAATGACGCACTGAAAAAGCTGCAGTTACAGCGTCTCGGCACTATCGATAGCGGCTCATCGGCTGCTGCTTAGTGTACCTGGTACCTATATGCCCCACTAAATACCACACCTAAGGTCGCATTTGCCTGACCTGCGTAATCAATCTTATCAGTGTTATTCGTCAAAAAGTGACAAAAGTTACAGTGACATAAAATTTACAATCCTACAACTCTATGTCATAAACCACCAACCAACTCAATATAGTCTCTAATTCAGAGCATGCACGTCAGTTGAAACATCAAACAAAGCTCGTAAGAGCTCCAACCTCCAAACAAAATGCTCTACGACCTCAACATCGCCTGGTCACCCTCAACCAGCACCGCTGAACTCGAGCGCACACTACGATTCAGTTCGCAACTCGGCTACAACGTCGTCGCCCTAAACCACACCCTCGACGCGCCTCTCCCCTCCCAACTCACCAACCCACTCCCCAAATTCTCCCCTCCAGCGCCGTCTTCCAACCCCTCTCCCTCCACACACCTCGAACCCCGCAACCAACGCATCCCCACCGTCCTCCGCCGCTTAACAATCACCCTCAGCGACCCCTCGCAAAACCCCCAACTGCCCAAGGCGGCCCAACTCTACGACATCCTCGCCCTGCGCCCGCAGACCGAAAAGGCGTTCCAGGCCGCTTGTCTCACGGTCAGCGCCACGGACATCAGTATCATATCGCTGGACCTAACGGTCCGACTGCCCTTCTACCTGCGTCCGAAACCGTGCATGGCGGCTGTGAACCGTGGGCTACGGTTTGAGATTTGCTATGCGAGGGCTCTGGCGAGCGGGGCTGATGCGAGGGCTAGGGCGAATTTCATTGGGAATGTGACGCAGCTTGTGAGGGCGACGAGGGGGAGGGGGTTGCTGGTTAGTAGTGAGGCGATGGGGGTGCTGGGGTTGAGGGCGCCGGCTGATGTGGTGAATTTGCTGGCCGTGTGGGGGTTGTCGACGGAGAAGGGGATGGAGGCTTTGGGGGTAAATCCGAGGGGGGTGGTGGTGAATGAGGGGATTAAACGGAGTGGGTTTAGGGGCGTGGTGGATATTGTTGGGGTTGCAGAAAGGTCTGAAGGGGAGAAGGGGAAGGAAGAGGGAAAGGGTAAGGAGAAGCAGAAGGAGGGGAAGGATAGTAATAAGAGGAAGAATGGGGAGGGCGAGAATGCCGGAGGTGAGGGAGGGGATCAACCTATGAGTAAGAGGCAGGCTAAGAAGCTAAAGGCTGCGTTGAGGAAGAAAGAGGTTGAGGGAAAAGGAGCATAAGCCATGATGATGGAGGAAGGGACATTAGTTATCTCCGGTGAGATTTGCATTGGTGATGGCGTTTGGTACAAAAAGGCTGGTCATCTGAAGATACCCTCATGAATAGAATATTTCTCACTTCCGCTAACCCCTGGATTCATCATTAAATCCATTCTCTCTTTCACTCACCATATACAGACAGCGACGAGACAGCAAGAGCACGAATTCTCAAATTGATCAAGGCCAGCCTCGACCCAAATAGTTTTTTTACTCGGTTTATTTTCCATCGAGATTTTTCAAGAAGCGAAAAGAAGGCTATGTACATTGTATTTGGGTTTATATTGCAATGCTCCTGGCAGCGTTCCGTGCTAAGTGTAAATCCGCGGTTCGGTATACTTCTTCCCCATCCTCCAGCTAAATAACAACCAAGAACCGGGCTACTAGAATCACGATACCTACTACAAACGTATGTATATGTATATATGAGTTCCGAAAGAGAAAAAAAGCAAATGTGGGAAAGTAAGGGAAGAAAGGAATACTACTAATTTTGCGTGGTGTCGATGATGCGGGAAGGGGGTGAATGATTAATTTTACAGCTCGAAAACCGAAGTTTGGGGCAATTTTGGCCATCGATCAACACGGGGGTATTTCTTCCTCTCTTCCCGATCTCCCGCCTTCCCGTCTCCTGTCTATGCCGCACCGCCTCGCCGGGCCTATACTCGCACAATCCCAACTTCTTTATACACACCTCCAACTCTCAAATTTCTTCTAGGCAATTAACCCAGAAGCCCAAGCGTCAAAACATTCGTCAACGGGATCCCGCTTAGATTAATCGAAGGCCCTGCATTCGCGCCGGAGAACGTAGTCGCGGCGGTAACTGCGGGCACACCTCCGGCGTTGTTGGCTACGGGAGGTGTTTCGACAGGCAATGAGAGCGAAGATTGGGCTGCGAGGGGAGTCGTGATGGCGGCTTGGGTCGCGGACGTGGACGAGACTTCGGGGAGCTGGAGAGATGATTCGGCTGCGCTTGTCGTTGCTGCTGCGGCGGCCGTGGTACTGGTTGATGAAGACGCGGCGGCGGATGTGGCAGCGGCGGAAGAAGTTGCGACCTCGGCGGCGGAGGTAGCAGCGCTAGATGTTGCGGCTGCAGAAGAAGTCGCCGCGGAGGAGCTAGTGGCGACTTCTGCCGCGGAAGAAGAAACTGCCGCAGCGGCAGTCGAGCTCGAAGCTACGGCGGCGGCACTCGTTGCCACTGCAGCAGCCGATGTTGCTTGGGCCGCTGAAGTTGCTGCCTGGGCGGCTGATGAGGCGGCTGCTGCTGCATTCGAGGAGGCAACAGCGGCGGCGCTGGATGCGACGAGCGAGGCTTCGGAGGCGGGGACCGCGGCGCCCGTTGTGCCGCAGGCGATCATCTGGATCATGGTTACGGTGGACACTTGCATCATCGTGGCGATCTGGGTCACGGTCGAGGCGAGGGCTGTCATGGTTACGGTTTGTGCCTGGCCGGTCCCTTGCACGGTGGTGGTGACGAAGGATAGTTGGGCTCTGCGTCTTGGTTAGCTTTGACTATTAAGGTAACCTCGAGGACAGGTACGCACGCTGCATTTGCACCACCGGCAGCAGCATTCTCGGTCTTGGTGACAGTTACGGTCTTAGTAGCTGCCGCCGCCGTGCCATTAAGTCCGGCGAGCGCTCCGGCTCCCACCGTAATCGTCTGCTTCAATGTCTCGGTGACAGTGACAGCGCCATCCTGTCCTTTACCTTTCTTGTGACCTTGCCCATCGCCATTGTTGTTGTCGCCGCCGCCAACACCTAGGCTGCCGAGCAGCTGGTCCAACAACCCTCTCTTCACAGGCTGGTCATAGTAGTGATACGTGCCGGCCTATGCGTAGGTTAGTATCCATAGATCGTCTCGCTACCATTGTACGACAGTGGAGTAGAGGCAGGTGGGCAGTGCATACCTGGACGAGCGACAATGAGCTCAGCACGCATAACAAGAACGCTGGGTGCGGCGCCCTCATCCTTAGGATGTGAGAATTATACACGAACTCTCACTCCGTGTTTCGCGACGCACTCGTCGAAGGTGATGTCTGGTCCGTAGAATTATACTGCGAACGAAGTAAAGAACGAAGTGAACAGACCAGCCGTTTCTAACTACGCGGGATCAACCCTTCGGAATCGTAAAAGAGAGCGTGGCGAAAGAAGACGAATAACTTTTTTTTTTTTTCGCTTGCTTAAGCCTTAAAGGTATTATGAAAGAATGTTAGGGAAGGAGAATTATACCGGACCGGGTCCGAAGAAACACATCAAGATAATTGATAATAGGGATTAGGCGCGCATGCGACTTTCAGAGAGAACGAAAAGAGGGAACGACGACGGCGAATCCTCGAAACAAGCAAACACGCATCACGGGAACGTCAAGTGGCGCTTAGAAGGAGTTGAGGCCATCGAGAAGGGGGAAACACAACACCAGGTCGAAGGGGAGGGTTCGAAAATTGGACGGGAAAGGGGAGGAAAGAGGAGACAGGCCTACGAATAAAGCGGTAGACTACACTGCAACGGGCCTAGACGTCGTGCCATACCACGCGGTACCTAGATCGAGAGGAAACTTCAATCTGGGTAAGGAAGAGGAATTTCTGAAGCTCGTTTCGACCGGGGTGCCTCTCGACTTTGGTCCTCTTACATAGCACGTATGCAGTAGGCGTCCCGGCAAATTTTATGCAGGCTGATGCGGGCTGAAGCTTGACAGCGACGGCTAACCCATTTTCGAGGTTGGCGATAGCGGCGATAGTAAGATAGTTGCAAGGGTTGCCGAGAAGCTTAGAGGCAAGTTTAATTTTTTACGTTGCAATGGAGAGGCTCAAACATCCCGCTCGGGAAGGGTGGCCGGGGCCGGGGTCCGAATGGTGGCAGGGGTTGAGACGATGCCCCGACAAAGGGGGTGTTTGAAGCTACCTTGGTAGGGGTTCGAGATGTTCCCCTGACGAACTAGAGACTCGATATTATTTATGTATGTACATATTTCGTGATTCTCGGTAGATGAAATAAATGAGTTTCGATTCCTCCTTTGTAAGAACAATTGCCGGTTTCGTGGGGGAATTAGGATTTATCTGTGGAAAATATGGGTGAAGAAACATCTCATAGATATCGACCCAGAATGCAAATGCCGTGCTGTAGATGTTTTAATTGATTCTTCAATTAGAAGGATTTCGAGGGGCTACAGCAGGGCGGACTCAGGCCGCTATGCCGCTATTATCGTAGTTAGTTACGCAAAGACGCTTCGTTAGGGTGCAATCTTGGCGTGCGTTTCAAAGGGTAAGATCATGCCAATCTGCCATCATTTAACGATTTAATCCACGTATCGTCAACCGCGCATGGCCTGCAGATGAAGGTGACAGTGAGACAAAGAATGCTCGATGCATCGAGATTCAACGTCATGGGTAACTCGAAAGGTGTGGTAGCTGTTAAAGTTACCAAGATCTGTCAAAGTAGGCTAAGCAGCGAAGATCCGGAACTTGACGATGGTGGGGACTCACCATTCATGCATGATTGGAAGATCTGTTTTCTGTCCAAAATAACCCAATATCTTAACATCCTATAGTAAGTAAACAGTGAGATTTACATGCTAGTGATAGCCCTTTCTAACCAATATATATAAACCAACAATTGCCAAGTTCTGCTAACAATTGCTACAAGAAAAGAAAAACCAAGATGTCCGGGTAGCCGCATAGACAAAATCCTCAGACAATCCACATCTGAGAAGTCTCCTCTTCATGATAGGCCTCACCTTGCATGATCCCCTTTACAAAACAGTCGCCTTGCAGCGTCCAATGTGAGCCGGCTGCCCTCAATATGAGGGGCACCTTTGCTCCCTTAACTACCACGATCTTGTCACCCGCTTCCGCTAAAGCAGATCCGAGGCCGATATATCCCTTATCGGTCCTGAATCCTCGGCGATCTGCTAAGGACGAAAGGTGTCTTCTGAAGTCCAATGTCATCTGGTCATTTCGACGGCAGAAAAGTACGGCATGGAGCAGGGAGACAGCTTTGTCCGTCAACCAATTTGGGAAATTCTTAGGCAGGAAACCAAGCCACTTAGCTATTACGGCGTTCCTTTCCAGGATATCTAATTGTTGGCGTAGTGTTTCGATGCTCTCATTCGTCGATTCAGTCACTAGCGTCTGGACAAATGCATCACGCATCGCTTCACCGGTGAGGTATGGCTCCGGGCCGGTGAAATGAATTTTTGAGCCCCGCAGCTTGGTGACACGAGACCAATCGTCCAGGACGAAGGCGCACTTTGGGATACGAGTTCCGTCGTAGTCAGTTCGTGGGAGACGTTCCAATCTCAGGACTGTACCAACGGCAGCAATACGATCGACACAGCAACCTTGCACACCGAGGGAACTTGAGTCGACGCCACCAAACTCAAATTGAGGCGCTGAAGATCCGCTAGCGGAAAAAGCAAGCTCGTTGATGTCGGAGTAGTTCACCAGGCCTAGAGGAGCGGTAAGTCGAGTGTTTGTCCAGTCAGGTACCCATGATGGCAGATTCTTGGGACCAGGGCCATCGCCAGATAGCCTCCGAGGAACAGATAGCAAGTTAAGATCCGAAGATTGTTGCAAAATCTCTTTTGCTACTGCGATATATAATTCGGTGGCCTCTATCTCATAGTTCGGCTGTAGAGCCCGAACCCCCGTGAGCTCGTGCTTGATCAACGCATTCAAGCCGAAAATCTTATCTCGGGGATCCGTCGCGTCAAGTATTCGGTATCGGAATAAAACACTGAGAAGGCCACGTCTCATTCCAGCGTTCCATTCCTGGCGAGCTTTTTCTAGGATAAAGACGTAGGAATTGCGTTCGTGGTCGGCAAGCCAAAGGTTTAGATAATCTTGGGCTGTGATGGCATTCATAAGGTCAGTCCAGCTGATGGATGAATTCCCGCAATATACAGTCGCCCTTGTTGCCAGTGCAAGCTCTTGGACGACCCAGACCCGAGTAAACCACAATCTCTTAATGATTTTGGCAAACGCTTCCAGTCGGGAAAATTCGGATTTGTCTCTGAATTTCCCAAAGAGCCTCTGCACAGACTCCTCATTGAAGCTTATTGTGTCGAGCAAACCGCCGTCTGAGAGATATTGACGGCAAGCTTGGGCAATATCTGAGGCCGCTGCAATTCCTGTATTGCTATCCTCTCCTTCTTCACCTAACCATATAAGGACCTCTTTTGCTTTAGAGTAAATATCCTTCATACGACTGACTTGTCTTCCCCGCTCTTCATCGTCATCTTGGTTGATACACACTGCATCTACCCATACTGTCCTATTATCCAACGGTGAACGGAAATGACGTAGAACCCCATCGAGATTGGTGCTGATTTCCAAGAGCTTGCCGTTGCATCGAATATTGACTTTATCGCGGATATCACCCCAAACATAGGAGATTGCTTCGTAGGGAGATGAGTTGCTTACATCCCCGTGTTCAAGGATGCATTCCACTGGCTGTTCTTTCGAACCGGGTAACAAGGTAAGTATTCGGAATTGATTACAGTCAGGCTCGATACCGAAGGGAACGTAGCAATAAGAGTCCATTACCGAGTTGACGATGCTTCACTATTATGTTGAAATCCTCTCTCTCGATATTGATAAACCACAACTGATGACGCACAGAATGAGGGGACTGGCAACTTCATATCTTTAGTGTCGCCATGCCATAAATACGACGAACAAGTTCTTCACCGAAGTCCATTCCCCCCTAACTAGGCATTTTTAGCAAATGTTTGCTTCACTAGTCCCTAGGACCTCTAATGACCGATGACTAGCTGCCCACGAAGTAAGGGATCTCGAGATACAATAGCTAGCCGGCGGCTATGACTTCCTTCCACGCGTTACACCACGCGTAACACGACATCATGCAAGGCTAAAACGAACTAGGTACATGGTAAGGATATATGGAAAATCTAGAGAAGACGCAGGTACCGAAAGCTAACAGATTGGATAAAGATTGGGTAACGTGATTTAAGATATCTACGCTTCAATATTTGATATGATGCATGTCGTAGAGACTTTGTGCGAGATTATAAGAACACAATCAGGGAGATATAGATATAAGGAGATATAAGAGCGTATAGGAAGAAAGGAATGCAGGATTGGGAAGATTGGAAGAGACGAGCACATGAGATGATATACCTAGCTTGAAGATATTTTGACAATTGTATTACTGCTCAGAGCCATGTATACGGCCTATTAGGAAGGTTGCCAAGGTTAGCATCTTCACGAAGAATCATAATTATTAGAAAGGATTGAGAGAGTTGACGCCGACGATATGCGGGCACACACTTAAGAATACAGATACAGTTCATGGACACGGTACGTACTGTCCATAAGAACTGGGAAGACGGGGAAACAGAGTCAAACGCAAAGTGATTGGCTCAAAGATTTAATTGAATTCTTGATGACATAATTACGTCGGTACTCAGATACCTATTTATCCGTCGGTGGGCCAACGGGTGGGTCTTCAAGCCCCAAGAGCGGAAAGCGGAAAGAGCTAGGACCAGGATAAATATAAACAAGGAAAACTAAATCGCGGTGACCTTGACACCTGCACCTACCTTACCTTGAGCTTAACTCACATGTTAATTAATCATTGGAACGTCACAAATACTTGAACGTTCACTTCAACATAAACAAATTCGGTCAACACGCGACCAATTTGATTATTGAAGAAGTTAATTCAAGTATCCGAGTAGGTCATTTCTTTTTTTCGTTTTACTTACCTAATTACTCTTTTTTACGATTACGACTCTACATTTGCACATTTGCCACGAGTTGCACGATTTTCTTCCGATTGATGCACGATGGAAGTCGCAAGTCCACCGAAGCGTATGACGCGTGCTAGAGCAGCCGCGAAGGATGCTGCCAATGCCAACGCCAACGCCAATGCCAATGCAGGAAAAAATACTGCTACTGCTACTGCGACTGCGGCCGCAACTTCGACCTCAACCAAATCTGCAAAAGCGGCTCCTAAATCTACCTCTAATACGTCTACTACCACCACGAGACCCACAACCACGACGCGCACCGCTACTAAGCGAAAGACAAGAGCCGACGACACTGAAGACGAAGACAATCAACAGACAGATGCCGAACAACAGAGCATCATGAACAAGCCTGCCCGAGCACGAGGACGACCGAAGAGGGTTGCCGAGACTCAACCTGAACCTGAATCTAAGCCAGAGCCTACGGTTGAAAGTACCTCCACCGCGTCTACTAAAGCTTCACGAAGCAGAGCGAAGAGACCCGCCATAGCTCCCCGCGAAACTGCTATTAAATCAGAGCTAGCCAAGACACGCACAAGCACGCGAACGCGCAAAACACCTACATCGGCCACTGACGATGAGGGTGATGGAGAACCAGTGACCAAGTCAGCCACAACTAAGCCAACAAGAAAGACCACACGCACCCGTGCTACAACAGGCACCAAAGCAACAGCCGGTACCTTCACTAGTACCGTCTCTACCGAACCCACTCCTGGTTTGAAGTCTGCCGTCTCTAGACCCGCATCTAGAATTGGAGGGGCTACTAAGAAAACAGTGACATTCCAAGAACCAGAGAAGGAGAACATGTTGCCTCCTCCACCTCCTAAGACTAAAGGCAAGACTACTGAGCCTGCTACGGGCATGCGCGCAAAGCCTGTTCGCAAGCCGGCTGCCAGCACAAGAGCTACCAGAGCCAGTGCAAGAACGGCAACGACCAGTGAGAATCGAGACAAATCTCCTTTGAGCCCTAAGAAGGATGCGGAGAATATCTCATTGTCACGAGATGCAGATTCAGATGACGAGCTAGCAACATTGGAGAAGACTCCGCTTAAGCCCTTGATGAAGAGTCCCATAAAGCCACCTAAGAAGGCTGAAGCTCAGCCTCCTACCAAGGATGAGGAGGACGACGTCAAGGAATCCTCAGAGCCGACAACTACATCGGTGTTGAGCAGCCCAGCTCGTAGACCACCTTCGTCTTCTCCTTTTAAGGATGCAATGAAGTCTCCCGCTAGGAAAGTGGAGGCAATTCCATCCTTAGTCTTCTCTGCAAACACCGACCAGCAGGCTGCGCAAGCACCATCCAAGCCTTCAATCCTACACTCTCCTGCGAAGCGACCTCAATTACCTATTAAATCACTCCAACCTCCGTCCCAAGAGTCTACTACCATTAATCACTCCCCTATCAAAATATCACTCTTACAATCGCCGGCGAAGCGACCCACGTCACCCTTTAAGTTGCATGGGCAACCTCCGCCCATGTTCAACAACAGTCCTGATCGATTGTTCGCGCCGAAGATGTCTCCTGTCCAAGAGAAGGCACAAGCCGAAGAGACTGAAGAGGTTGAAGAGGTGCAACAACCCACTGAGCAACCAGAGGCGATGGATACTGAAGATGAACTTGGAATGAATGAAGAAAATGAAGAACCCGAGGAGGAGCACGTTCAACCTGAATCTCCTTCAGTTCTCACTTTCCCAGGCCGTCTATCAGCGGTTCTCCCACGACATGCGGATCCAGCTCTTCGAAACAACCCGCTCCCAGCAAAAGACATGAATATAACTCCAGTAGAGTCTGCTCCTGTCAAGCCAGTCGAAATTCAGGAACCTGCAGTCGACGTAGCTGCCAAGGAGCCCGAAGTCGATGCAATGGAGATTGACGAAGTTGAAACGAAGCAAGAAGAGGAGTCTTGTCCGGCACCGGCCACGCCTCCGTCTCCACCCAAACAAGCTACGAATCCGACTTCCAATGGCACTTTTGGGCTACGTGCTAGGGATTTGGTTGATCATGAGGTATCTGATTCTGAAGATGAACTTGCGCCCAGCGAAAAGGCAATTACCAAGTATCAGGATGAGACGACTTCCACCCTGAGCGCTGTGCCGGCAACTCCTACGCCTAGCACTTTCAAGGCCTCCCGAACCGGAATGCCATCTAGCGCAGCTAAGGCTGCAAGCCGTGCTATACGGTCTGTTTCTAAGGGGTCTAAGTTTGGCTTTAGTCAATTGGGCGATTGGAAAGCACCAAGCCCATCAAAGCAGAATAGTTCTCAGCAGACGACTTCGCCTGATGTTAAGGACGAGGGGTTTTCGCTGCTTAAGGACGGCGACTCCGAGACTGGATCTACTCCTTCTAAGGGATATTTCGAGGAAGAGATGAGGATCCGTGCTGAAATGGAGAACCAAGCCGCTATCGAGGCGGCCCTTGAAGCGGAGATCGAGGCGATGTACGGAGACACGGAGCCTGAGTTTGACAACATTCCTATAACCGAGGAGGATGTTCAATTGGCCCACGAGGCTAATGAGATGTCTCTTATTGAGGAAGACGCTGTATCTGAAGCTAGTCAGGAGTATGGGGACGAAAACGCCGTTCCCATCGACCCGGCTCTCTTCGGATCAAATGGACGCCGTCTCGATCCGCTAACTCCAAGCCGAACCTTTGCGCCTAAGTCCCTCAACACAACATCCAAGGTGCCTCTAAAGCCAGCAGATGATTCTACTCCTAGAATCGTGAAGAAGCGCAGTGCCAGTGTGTCAAAGCTTCCTCCTACCGACCGCCCGGGCGGTCTCTTTAGGAATGCGACCGTTATTTCGTACTCTCCTACCAAGGATTCCTGCGAGATGGAGATCGATGGTGAAGAGAATGAAACCCAATTCCCTCCTGTCACCCCTACGAAGACCGATCTCTGGTCTTCTATGGGTACTCCGGCCCGTACTCCTCGTCGTGACCTTAACGTGGCACTACTTCGAGGTGCGGTTGTCTTCGTGGACGTGCACACAAGTGACGGCGCAGACGCTAGTGCCGTCTTCGTCGAACTTCTCCAGCAAATGGGTGCTCGTTGCGTCAAGAGTTGGCCCTGGAACCCTACCAGCCCTACTGGACCCGACGGATCGGCCAAGGTGGGAATTACACATGTCGTTTACAAAGATGGAGGCAAGCGAACACTGGAGAAAGTCCGAGAGACTAACGGTGTCGTGCAATGTGTTGGCGTAGGCTGGGTCTTAGAGTAAGTTCATCATCACTGCTGATACTACGATTACTATACTAAAATCCTATCTAGTTGCGAGCGCGAGAATCAGTGGCTCGATGAGTCACCATACTACGTTGACACTTCACTAGTCCCTCGAGGAGGACACAATCGTCGCAAGAGCATGGAACCTAAGGCTCTCGCCAACTTCAACGGCACATTAGTTACTCCGATGAAACAAACAGGTAGTTCGGCCCGTGAGTGTCAGACAGTGCCCAACAACCACATCAGCCGCAGAGACAGCACTGTCTGGATGCGCACTCCCTCAGACCACGACGAGGACGAGGACGCGCCTTGCGATCATGACTGGGATAGGGAGCTTAGTATGCTCACCCCAGTGCCTAAGACGCCTGCCCCAGAAGCGGTCCGACAGTTCGCGATGGACGTCACGCCCGGCTCCTCTATGATGGACGACAGCTACGGCGACTTCTCCCCGGAGAAGGAGCTTCTTATGCGTACTTGCCCTCCGAAGAGCTACGCTGATTTAGGCGAGGGCGTGTTGAAGCGTGATAAGGACCAGGGTATCTTGATGCGTCTGATGGCGGCTCGTCGCAAGAGCCTCCAGTTCGCGCCTAAGGTCGCCAGTCCCCTCTCAAAGGCATGGAATTAGGATTGAAATGGGTTGTTTGAGATGGGAGAATGGAATTGAACGAGGGCTAGCATTTTTTCCGGTGTTGCGTGTTGCGTTCATCAAGATTCACTACATTGGAGGCGTTTTTTAGGGGTTCCGGTCAAGGGTTTGATTTTCAAACAAGAAAAACTCCTATGGTGTGGAGGTGTCGTTCGTTTTTATCAACTCGGGATCGTTATGGGATGATGGACATTAACTCTCTACATCATGGACTCGGGTGAGTCCGATCGGCGTTTGTGTTGGGTGTGATTGTGCGCGTTGTCGCGTACATGTTGTGTTGAGTTTGTGGAAAATTCGCCTGTCCCATGGGCTTTGCTGCTATTACCTATGCGCAGTTGCTCAGGGCTGATCCCATAGTGGAAATGAAATGATTTCTAAGTATCTTGATACGGCTAAATTTGTGATGATTGCAAGGCACCTAATTGTCTAACTGCTAGCTGTCTTAAGTCGACAACAATATCCAGGTAGTCTTCACATGAAGTCGAATTAAGTCTAACAATCCTTTACCTAGGTATGTAACTATTCGAGTGTTCATCCTAACTGCCTAGCGCCTCGCGAAATCAAGGTAATTGTTGGTAGTACCGGTATCACGACGTGATCTACCCATCATCTTCCAACAATCGATTCCGTCTTTCCCTGTCCCCCGCCAGGAACGGGCCGGTCAAATCCATCCCACCTTGCGGGAAAGACCAAGGAGTCTACATTCGGTATTGTACATGTAGGTGGCTGGGTGGTTAGAGGCTCGCAACGATTACCTACCTAAATCACTGGATCCCCATCGCTGTCCGTGCTATACCCAGTATGTAGGTAGGCAGACTAAAAAGTTAGGCACTGCTACTTCGGTCCGCGGATTATTGACTAGTTCATATCCCGATCCATATCCCATCATCCCCATTTTTGCCCGTTAGGTCTGCTATAGGTATATTCCGCACGCCCGTTATACAGTATGTTCGAGTTATCGGATTATTATTATTATTTTTGATTATTTTATTGAGGCCCCCATATCATCGTGGGTACATTAGGTAAACTAATCGGTCCGGCGAGCTGTGGATTGGGGGACGGATAGAACGGCTACGTACTAAGATCTAGAGATACTTGTCTGCTACATGGCAAGTGACTTGTGGCGAACGAACGGTGAAAATTTTAACTTGCTAGTTGGGTTTATTGCTTGCGCTGATGCTGAGATGGCGAGATTCGGGCAGCGGTTTCGTACGAAGAAGGCTGTGATTTGTTTTTTGGCGTCTTTTTCTCCCTTTGAATATTTTTTTTTTCACCTCGGCCTCTTGGTATTTCTTGTGTGTGTCGTACGAAGGGCTGGGAAATGTTGGCTGGATACCGATCGATAGGCTGGTGCATGGGGGAGGCGAGTGAGATGAGATTTCGGTCGGCTTCGGGATCCGAATTTGGCGTTTTCTTCGCCTTCTCTCGCTCTGCCCTTGCCTTCTTCTTACGCTCTTTTGACGTAGATGGAAAGTTTCGATCCCGAGCAATCCTCCTTCCATCAAGGACACTTTATTTTCTTTCCTCTTTTTATCATTTTGATCTTTTTAGATCAGGTGAACCGACCAATTACCGGCTCGATCCTGGAGGAAGTAAGCCTTTAGCTCGTTACCTATAAACACCCTAGCCAACCAATGGCCTTGCTTCGTATACCTGCTAGAGCGTCGGCCCTGGGTGTTCAGTTTACTTGGCTCTAGGTTAGGTGGTTAGGTAGTGGTTAGCGTACCCCAGGTAGCCTACCCAACTCATGTACAAATCCCATTCCATCGATTTTAACCCCCCTAACTACCTTAACCTACATGCCTAATTACCGGCACCTATCCCCATCAACCCGATCCCATACCAAGGAAAAAACACCTAGAAATATTAAACCAACTTTTGCCCTAGGTTTTTCCTTTTGTAACCAACAGAAAGAAAAAAACCACCAACCGAACCTTGCAACGAACCAATCGACGCGCCGGGGGAACCTGAACCCACCAATCACCCGCTAATCCAAGGGCTGGAGATTATGCATAGTCCTTTGGTTCAGGCGGGAAGGATGGGGGTGTTACACTACATACATCACCTACCTACCATACCCAAGTACATGACGCCGCGCTGTAATGGCGTATGTAGTGTACCTAGATAGGGGACGTTAATATGGCAATATGCTTAGGTACCTAGGTATGTTTAGCGTTGGTTAGGGGGCCTGTAGGTTCGGTAAGGTAGGCAATAATACATGCCTAGATATTACATACATACAGGTCATGTAAGTAGCCGCACCATTAACATACCATTTTTCCCACGGCCTTGTGTAATGTAATTCCCATCACAATCGCTACCAGGTACCGAGGCATGTGCATCATGCATTTTTTTTGCATGTGTCAAATATGTAAGTTGGTAAGTATGTATGGCAGGTAGGTTGGTATGGCGAGAACGGTATAGGTCGGTATACGACGTATCGCGGCGGAATACATAAGATGGTGGCGGCGCCGACGGCAATCGCGATGTGCTGGAAAACACCGCAAATTGTCGGCTCTGCGCTGTCGGGTCGGCGTGGCGGGCGCGCGGGCGTGCGTACGTACGTATATAGTATATGTGTGTAGCACGACCTGCGCTGCGCTGAAAGATTGGACCTGCTCTCTCCCTCCTATGAACACGACTTACCCAGCTAATGTCAGATAGGTAGGTTGTAAGGCGAACATGGTGGGTAGGTAGGTGGGTGGATGGATGGATGGCGCGAGTATGTAGACAACACGTGCGAGTTTGGAAGCTCGCGACTGCTTCTAGAAGCCATCGTGGGGTGGATGTGTGACACCGGGTATGTTGAGGTTCGAGAGAAGGGGAGAGATGGTGATGATGGGTATGCACGTCACGCACTCGCACAATCTAACCTATCCCTTACACACCCACATCATCTAGATACTAGATACCCGTCCCATCAACTATCTAACCTACTACCTAGTAGGTATGTATGTACGTATGTGATGTATCTACTTCCTAAACCCGTTCGTGCCAGAAACTCTTTCACCTACCCATCTATCCTGTCTTCAGAATAGCCCTGGTACGGTACCATTGGCTAAAATCCCCAGCAGGCAAATAGTGGTCGAAAAGAGCGCTGCTACAATCCTCCTTCAATCTATCTTACGCCACACTACCTGCCCGAGACGGATTGGCTGGTTTTTAAAGATCCGGTACATACAATATAGCCCGGAATCAGCTTATGGACAGGTGGGATAGCTCCCTGGTAAGCAAGCCAGGTATTTTCATATTACTAAATCTAGATCTAATAGTATTATACCAACTTACAATATACTATATTATGGAGTCTTATATGTGCGACATCTAAGTATAGCTGACGGACAGCGGCAATTAATATCCGGTTTGTAATACAACTTATTCGGACCATCTAAGATGACTTAAGCTTCACCCCTTTAGCAGGTTTTGTGTTGAGTGTTGAGAGGGGGGTTGCCGGTCAGGAGAAAAATGCTGGGTAACAACGAGATTTATGTCGTATATCGTATATTAAGTAACGAGGTTCTGTAACCCAGCGTTGTATATCGGCCGAGTCGACGGCGATCCGTATCTAAGGGTAGATACCCGGGGTATCACATCCATAGGAACCATGAACCCTTCAAAACCCATGCCAATCTCCCCAACTCACACGACATTTACACTACGCATACTTACGTAGGAATAACTTCCAGCTTCCCAAACACGTAAATAAGTACAATTTAGAATGGCCATAAAGAGCAGATAAGTAAGGGCTCCCCCATTTTTCATCCCATTTGTAAATCCATCCCGCTATGTACCTAACCTAAAGGTATCCGTATTTGTGTATTCCTCCCACCTCTCCCCCCCTTTAAAAAAGTCAACCCCTTCTCCCGACATGAAGTCCCGTGGTATCATGTATAGATATTAGTAAAATTCCAGAAACCACCCACACACCCATCGCCATGCAGATCGTATTGTACAAAAAGGCAACTCCCAAAAGCAAAACAACAATAAGCCTTATCTTTTGCCTCGTGGGTCGCGTGCTTTCCCAGATGCTACCTCGAAACGCCTGCCAAGTTTTTGGAGAACTGCCGTTTTTCTCTTCCCGACAGCAAACTAATTTGCCATAGATCGTCCACCGCCCGATCTTACCCCTGGCCTAGAACCCCAATCATACGCGTACCAAGACGTTTTGTATAAACAGTTCATCAGTATCTTCACACGTCATGGCGAGATCTCTTCCCTGGTAAATGATACGTTTTTGTACTACCCTTATTCGTCTCCGTCGTATCCGAGCTTGCCAATTCAGTTCATAAACCCCTGTTGTACATGTCATGGTTAAGACAGATAAAAATCTATATATAGTAGATTGTAGATGAGTAAGAAATGCGTGGGGATAAGTTGACGTTTGCTGTGGATTGTCGTCAAACCTTCTTTTTCATCTGATCACATAGTTGTTCTGAGATCCTTCGATCATAATCGTTACCAAGAGAGAAGGTGGTATCTGGGTGGATTCTTCATCAATTCGGCAGAGCTAGCTTAGCGGCGCTTGACTGGCTCAGACATCGAAGTGCCGCTGTCGTAATCCCAGCGTCGCTTGAGGCCACCCTCGTAGACGCTAGCAACCGATTCTTGCCACATAGCTGGGGTGACAAATGCTTGCATGGGAGGAGCTGTGTACTGTTGATGCGGCAAAGACTGCGTTACGGCCGGCAGCGAACCGCTTCCGAGTTGAATATCCTGAGAAGGCGAGATTTCGGGGGCACCTGAAGATGAACCAACACTTAGAGAACTGGAATGTGGAGCCACCGAAGTTGGCTGAGATTGGATTTGAGGCGTACCGAAAGTCGTGTTCCATTGACTATTCACTCGTTAGCAAGAAAACATAAATGATTAAAACTTGAATGTCCAAGCAAATAGGTACTCACTCAAATAGACGTGCGGGATTCCACGCGGAATGGTCTCCCAGTGACATCCCACCCGCGAGGGCTGAGGCCTGCGAACTCTGGCCGGGAGTCATCAGGGAGAGCGACTGTGCAGAAGGAGAGTCACTCTTGTTGTCCGCCGAACTGGCAGAGATGGGTGTGATAGGATGGTTGGCATAACTAACTTGCTGACCAGCGTGCGGGTCCATAGGATCCATCGAGCCCGTTTGGAGCATAGGCGGTTTAAACGTGTTCGCGGTAGGCGGGCTCGAATGGTTGCTGGGATGTGGGCTTCCGTACGGAAAGCTCTGTTTTAAAACGAACGGTTTTCTAGTGTCAGCGGAAAAGGCCTCTCGTACGGCGTCAATTTGTTTTATCATCTCTGGTAATGGCCAAGAGTGCATCGTCTTTTCCAAAACTCTCATGTGTCTTGTAAAATAGTCTCGCGCATCATTATTTAGTTCTGGATCAGGGGAAGTCAACGCAACCTATACAAACTATCGTTAGTCTTCACCTTGCACTTTTACCCTTTAGAAAATAAGAAATCCGGTAGTAACGCACAATGTGGAGTACAATGCAGCAAAGGATGGCATAGATTGTGAAGCTAATGCCTCGTTGCATGCATTGGAGTCCGCTCAAACCGAACGATTGCAGCATCGACTCCTGAAGCCGACACAAAGCCTTAGCAGACGAGTAGCAAAGGCACATATGCCTTTTCCACTGTCCGTCGGCGCCCATCGGTTCCAGGAAAGAGAGCTGAGGCCGATGAAGGATAATGATACTCAAATAATAGTACGAGTGCATATTTCCGATAAAATGTGATGGGAGCCACGGCGGCGACCCATCCGGTGGAAACGAGATACGTAGATCAACTGGTATTTCATTTATCCAGCCCGTTATGGTCGGGTTCATCTGCACCAATTCAGGATCGATGCCCCAATCCTTCTTCTTCTTGATCTTCGCATAAACGGAATTCACCTTGTTGAGGTTCCGAGCGATACGAGAAAGATACGCGAAATTTCGACTGGCGTGATATTCGGTCTCCTCACAACCAGGCACAAGTCTCGGAACGTTAAAGTCAACGGATTCCGGGTCTACGGAGGTATCTTGTCGTCCTAAAGCACGTTTAGAACCATAACAAACAACTAGTTAGAAAAGTAGTCTTACCTTGAGGTGCTGCTATCATGGTCTCGCACACGAATATTGTTTGCCATATACGGCTCTTCGTGATGCATTCGGCTGGTGTAGAACCGCATGATCTTCCAGCTTTGTGGTCGTCAAAATGTTCATCGAGTCCCAGATCTTTCGCCATAGCGACACAATGTACGATCGACATCCAAGATCTGTAATAATACCCACGCTTTGGTGATGCTTCCCTTGCTTTGAGAATAATTAGTAGAGCCTGGAGAGTGCTTAGACGCGGTACGTCCATGAATGAATCAGCATGTTCTACGTTGAATTAGCTTAATTTGCAGGTTGGTTATCGTTTCGGGTCCTTACTCGAAGCGAGAGCAATCCATTGCTGTCCTTGGGCTGGCTCATCAGCAAGACGACCGGCTACGGCGAAGATTGCTTCCAACAGCAAAGGCGAAATTGATTCTCGATTCGTATGCCATTGTTGATACAGTTGAGTTTTATTCAGAACCGGGACATAAGGGTGCACGTTAGTGAAGTAGAGATCAAAATAATGCATGATAGTCGCGTCATCTGGCATTAGTTCCGGAGGTATGCGTATCTTGAGACCAGGCCCTGAGGGCATAGGTGGCAGCATACTCTTGAAGTCATCAACGTCCTCGACAGCGGGTTCTTCATCTTGCCCCGCAAGGGACATTTTGTTATTCAAATACGGGGCTTGGGGTAGTCAGCAACAAAAACCAAAAAATATACATGGCAAAACCAACCTGTTCCTGCATCATCAACTTTAAGCGCTCCTAGAATATCCGCAAGGTCACCTTGCCCGTACGAATCTTGGTGGTAAGACTCGGGAGACGATTCCGAATGCGCAGAATGCTGGTGCATTGGCGGGGTCGGGAATACGCTGGCAGAAGCATAGGATTGATCCAAAACGTCTACTTGAGAAGGCATGCCCGTATACTGAAGTTGATTTGGTGGTGGTGGCGGTTCTCCATATGGCATAGGAGGGTAAACGGCCTGGTGGTCTGGATATGGGCCGGGCGTCGGATACATGACAGACTTCTGCTGGGCGCCCATCATGGAAGATTGCGCTTGCTGCTGTGGCATAGTCATTTGTCGAAAACTGCCTTGCCCAGACGCGATTTCGTAGTCGGATTGCGAAGTTTCATAAGAATCTGTCGGCGACCCTTCATACTGACCATTGGGCCTCACGCAGTGGAGCTTTAGCCGGATGCAGGCCGAACACGGCCAAGTATTTGTTGTCGCAGCATCGCATTTGATTTTTCTCCTCCTACAACCCTCGCATGCTCTCATCACTAACAACGGAAGGTCCTGTTAGTTACGATCGTTCGGTTATAATATTTTTAGCGTTCTGATATCCATACCCTTCAACCGCTTATGTCGGTTATGTTCGTCCACGAATACATAATCTACGAAACAAGTAAGGTTAGAACAACCGGATATAATCGATCATGGGACATTTTCATGGATCGCACTTTTTTGAGTCTCCCTAGGTGGTTGATAAGTTTGCGGCGCAAATGAGAATGAGTTTAAAGACGAGTTGGAGCTCTGAGGCAGAAGCCTCCGAACTGATTGATCGTTATTCGACATGACTGGCTAACTTCGTCTCTCGCTGGGTTCGGGGACCCTCGATGGCCGGATCCAACTGTGATCCTCCAAGTTAATAATTGAACATCGATTCAACCTCGACTACGAAAGGTAATTGATTTCGTCGGCGCCCGTCGACCGTCGACCGTCACAGCTATTGCGCTTTGGGCGTAGTAGGGTAAAGTTAAAGCGCAACGCAACGATTGATTAAGTAAGAAAGAGGAAAGAGTTTAGGAAGTGTTTTGATGCGCGCTACAGGTTTAACGACATCAGGTATAACATATATAATAAGATATATGTAATATGTACGTATGCGCAACTGCCAAAACTGCCAACTGCAGGAAAATAAGGTATGTAAAAAGGTTTCGTTAAGGTTGTTAATGTTAAGGTTAAGGAACCTGCCGTACCGCTGTACTGGTCTGATCTGTAGTTGGAGGAAGGCGGGACGGAGACATCAACTTCTAAGCAACGCAGCGAAGCGGCGGGCTGGAAATGGGCCTTTTTCGCTGTTCGCAGGGAAGGACCCGGTATTCAGGTAGATGAGGGGAGAACCATGCTGTATGCCATGAGTCCAGTTGAAGGCGCCAACCAAAAAAAGAATGGGGGCAATATATGCCTGTAAGTATTGCATTGTACTAATTGTGTACTATGGAGTTCGAGAGGGGCCGAAGAAGGGGAGAGAAGGGGGGGGGTCTTTTGGGGGCCCCCCTAACTCCCCTACCTCCCTACCTGTACCAGCTGTACCTACCGTACCAGCGTACCTAGGTACCCACCTGCACCTACCCACCTACCTACTCCCTACTACTCGACCCTGCCATGCCTTGTCTTGCACCACTTGCCTTGCCTGGTCCAGGTCTGCGAAAGGTGTGCCTGTGGCCCTGTGCTTCCTTACCTTGTAGGTGCCTTCCTTGCCTTTCGCGTGGTTCCTGCTGCTGGGACCCCGAACTGGCTTACAGATTACGTATCGTACCTGTACTAGATTCCAGGCTAGGTATTATGCTATGCAGTAGACGCCTAACAACCTAGGCACTGATGTGAATCTACCTTTTAGATAATCTGTGTAACTGTCACAAGACTTGGTAAGAAACTTTAATGCCCCTTTTTTTTTGTCAATTAATATCAATAGTCTATAATTGACGATTGCCTCGGTAGATGTTTAGGAATCTATGGATTTTATGTCTAATACCGAGATAGATGCCTACAATGTAAACAAATAGTAAAATATCTAGGGAACATTTCTAAGTACTCCACGATTTCCGAAGCCATATACGCAATTGACATATGGATCAATAAAGTTGTGTCTAGTCTGCAGTGTGGAATGGAACGCTCGTACGAATATATTAGGGTGGCTAGTCAATCTACTTGAAGGTCGATCGCTGGGTTTGGTTCGTAGGATCCAAGCTCGTCTTGGTGCGGGTTAATACCGCGCTTTAACACATGTACCGTATCATCGATAGCTCGGTTCCAGTCTTGTACATATCTAGCTTACCTAGGTACATTAGTGCAGCAGACCAAGACTCTAGGAAGATTGGAAAACCATTCTACGGAGAGTCATGGCAGGAAGCTAGAGAATGAAGAGCTTAATAATTTAGAATTATGTAATGTTCTGGACAATCCTTCGTACTCGTAGTCCGCTCTCGTAGTCTGCGCCAGTGCGCAGGCTAGTCTCGATATGTGCCAAGTGCTGTAGAATCCCAAAAAGCTAATCCTCTGTTATAAGAGACTTTTTTCCACCTTTCCACCTGCTGTCATTTCACAATAGGCGCCGTCGAAGAATCGGCATAGGATGTAACCCGTTAGAGGAGACGCCACCTCATCAGAGGAAACGATGCAGGTACTTGGTAACATGGCACACGGTACGTTGAAATCAGCGACATTAAGAGACGTAATATAGGATGAAACGTCTGAAGGAGCACCAAGCGCATCAGATGTCAAAACCAGCCTTCCCATACAAGTAAGACTAGCAGTCCTTAAGTAAAATGATGCCGTGGCGACTTCAATAGCCGCCGGGTCTTGTAATCATGAGAAATTGAGAATAGTAAGTGACCTCAAAGTACCATGGTAAATAGCAAATGGTAAATTGAATTTATGTATGCGTTCCTGGGAGAATAGGGCTGCAAGGTGCGTGCATACCGACCTACCTGACCTACCTACATGCCACATACATACATACAGAACTCGACGCGATGTGATGTGTGGCCGTCAATGCGTCTGGATATGTAGGTAGCAACTGCAACAAGTGGATATGTCAACCTGCCTATCAGCAAGATCAGGGGCATACATACCGTACATAATACATGCGACGGCATGGCCAACCGGCAAACACCTCGGGACCTTTTCTAGCGCCTAACAATAATTAACGACGAACCCGAACCCAAGCATCAGGTACCTGAACGCCTCCTGATTGTTTCTTGCATTTTCTCGTTTCTTATTAGTACGCAAAAGTTAGCCCCTGCAGACTTGCCCTGTTTACATGTCGATGGTCCTAGGTCCTAAGCATGATTAGTTAAAAGGAAGAGCGGTCAGGTCTGCATGCGCCAAAAAGATCTACTAGGGGAGCTCTTGTGTATTCCCAGTTCTCACGATTAGGTTGGTTGGAAGGAGTCGCAATAATTTTGCGAAATAGTGGAAGCGAGCGACCTGAGTGAGCACTTGCATCTGCATTTGCAGGAGGCAATTAGAAGCGGCTATGTAAGAAAGTGACAGGCATGCCGGACTCTGTTCTCCTTGAAAAATCGATATTAATTGGTCGTCGTCAGCAGCAGCCTTCGCTTATCCGCATCCCCTTCTCGTTGCCACGCAAGGCTCGGCCGATTGAAAGGTAATAGACCCCTTTTTTTCGGCTTTCCATGCGACTCACGCATGCATTGTCATATGCACTATTATTCAGGTTAAGAACCCTAACCTAGGTATACCATACGCTTTTAGTAGTATCATACCAGTACAGTATGTAGGTCGCGACGGAATTTCCCATGATCTACGTGGAATCGGGTTAGGGACTCAACCTCCCGAAGTCCCGAAGCATCCTAGGTCGCTCCCCCACGGAGATCTACCCAATCACCAGAGGTATACAGTCCCAACTTGCCGAAGGAGGATTAGACGCATCGAACTAGTTGATTTGTGAGGATATTGTCATCAATAATCATGGTTGCCAGAGTTTTTCCAGTCCGGTCGTATTTGCGAATGGACGGGTGCACAGGCCAGGTTACTCTTCCTCGGTTTCTACGCTGTAATGATGTTATTTCCTTGCTGTGGATTGATGGTTGTGCTGCCCTCGTGAACATCATGGATATATCTATATATAGCTAATTATAGCCAGATTTGATCGATTGCCGCATAATGTGATCTACTTCTAGAAATACGGCTTCAAGCGAAATTCATGCGAAAGAGGGCGCTATTGAAAAGTTGGGGAATCGAGGAAATGAGAGCATTGACAGGGCTGAATAACTATTCTTAGGTTGTTCTTGAACCAAATAATGGTTCTTCGATACGCGTTCACGCGTGACACGTGCTGTATGCTTGTGGCGGCTGATTCCGTACATTAGGTAGGTGAGTATCCTTAACAAGCTTTCCCAATCAAGCCCTAGAATTGCCGTATTTCTGGCCTTTTCCGGTAAACTTGACCGAGCATGCGACATATTGGGGACTGTGCCTGAATAACCTGTCGATCATCTGGCGCATGGTCCGGACCTGAGTGCGGGAACGGTCAACAGGGTCCAGATCGAGAGAGATCCGGTATCTGAAAAGCCTAGCCACACAGGTGGCGTTCAGCTGAAAAATAAAATATCACGACATGCGTTTCTCATGCCGTCATAACGTATGTCAGGGCATGGGCATACGCCACAAAGCTTGCTGCGGTGAACATATGTAGACGTCAACCGTCCGACGTCGATATGACGATATGGCAATATGTTTCGATATTGCGACGACGGGATTTTCCACGTAAGTAAGTACGACAGTAGGTACGACTCTAAACGTGTCGCGCATGAAATTCTGAAGCAGTGAAACAGCCGCAGCTCGCAGGTCGCTGTAACGGTTGTATCACATATCCGGTACTGTACCCGCCGACGCCTGGCCCCTGCATCTAGCCCTGAGCAAATCTATCGAGCTGCATCAAGTGTTCATATCAATGTTAAGTGTCAAGTGTCAAGTGTCAAATATCAAACTCATAATTGCCATATCGAAGATGGTTAGGCTGATGATCAGCCCTCAATTTCAGGGGCAATTGATCGACCAAATATTCTGGAGAAATTGAATGTGCTTTGATCTGTTTGAAGTGGCTTTGCCAATGATCGACCATCTAGCGCAGAGAAGAAATGACGACTAGTCACGGATGGCGGGAAGAAATAGATCTTGCATTAAATAATGAAGAGTGTAGCTGAATGTAGCTGAAGATTTTGATAATTAGTATGAGGGATCAAATAGTTTAGAGATGAGTCTCGCTAAAATTTCTCTTTGGTGAATGAGGAACCAATAGCAGCATTTGGAATTAAAAGTTGCTGACAAAAAGACAAAATCCTGTCCATGATTTGATTAGATCGATAAGATAAAGTTTTCGGACAAATTATACTCCTGATGCCCCGCCAATTTGCCATTTCGTCATTGACTGATTGTATTTCGTACCGTCTCATCTGACTTGTGAATCTTTAAAGTTTACATCTTAGTAATGTTCTTTTAACAAATTACATACAATTAATTCTACCCGGTGCCTAGGATTAATTCTCGCCACGACAACTTCTCACGTACCTCGATATACCTTAGCATTAGGAATCACACAATCTTTTCATATTCTCAAACTCCCTAGTAGCCACTTGTGGGACTAACTAGTTAAAGAACGAAACTTACCCATATTACGATTCACGACTACTAAGATCAAGATGGAGAAGGACAATGCAAATCCCACCATCCTAAATACTTCCCAACTTCCGACGCGACAGCGAAAGAAGGGTCGGAGAGTCCAAAGAACCGCCGAGTCTAAGATCCTGGACATCATGCGTAAACCACAATATCTGTCAGACTCCTTATACAGCTCTGGTACATCGTGGTCCGACGACACCGAAAGTGACGATGAATTTACCGCCGAACCCATTGACGAGCAGGAGGTATATGGTAAGGCGACCTTACTTATATGTCTAAATTTGTTTTACTTTCGAAAATGGATATTTCAAAAATGATAAATTATCTGGGTTAGGGATGAAATGGGGATGCGGAGTTACCGGGGTTATGATTTTCGCGCCTCATTGTCGCCTACGCCTTACATATGTGGCCTCCATATGTGGCACATCATGATACCCCATACCCATGCAATAGTCGCATGATTTCTGTCCCCACGCCTACCTGTCAAAACCATTAGTTCTGAAGCCATCCCTTGGCTACGATCAAACATGAGAAAACGAGCTGAATTCAGTTCTTCAGTGTTTAGTGTTTCCAAAAACATGACTAACTTTTGGCAGATCTCATTTCTACCATTTCTGACCCCGAACATCCGTTATCGCTCGGTCAGTTAGCAGTGGTGAATTTGCCCGATATCCATATATCACCCTCTCCCTCAGTAGATGCGGATCCCAACACTTTGACACAAGTGCTTGTCAAGATTACTCCCACCATTACGCATTGCTCACTCGCAACCGTCATCGGCCTCGGTGTACGAGTGAGGCTAGAACAGGCACTTCCCCCCAACTATCGAGTGGATGTCGTGATCAAGGAGGGAACCCACAGCCAGGACGACCAGGTCAACAAACAATTAGCAGACAAGGAGAGAGTTGCAGCAGCATTGGAAAATGACACCCTCAAGGGAGTACTAGACAAAATGTTGGAGACTTGCGTTTGAGACACCTTCCAGTAGCGATCTAAATTCAAAATAGTCAAAGGCCAAAGATATACTTGGATGATTCAAGAACAGTTCAAGGGACTATTAAGTATGGAAGTACAAACTGACGGCGATCCATTCAATCTCTCAAAGATGCCCGCGTCACTCCGGTTGACTTTAGAATATGGAATATTCGTCCGAGCTTCTCGAAGACAAGGGATTCATGCATACCGGTCTAGCTATCGCCCACTCAGAAACTAGAAAGCCGGCTTTACTCACCTTGGTATACCTAGAAACGGCAACTATCATTAAGAGATCCACACCGGTCTAAAACCGGTTTAAACCGCCGAGCCTTTGCTGTCAGGCGCGGGATGGATCTCAGCAACCATCTCATAAGGCATGGAAGCTCGCGACTGGCGAAGCTTGAAAAGCTCGAAAGTCACCCATCCTTGGTACTAGTCTATTCAACACCTTGACTAGCCAAGAATAGTATCACTCCTTGTTGGGTACACAAGTCTCAAGTCTCTTTAATTAACCTCATCGAGATGCCTTTAAAGTGAGACAGTCTCTCGCCTATGTACAATAAACAACAAATCGGTACTTCACGAACAGAGACTAGTTCCAAGATTATTCTGATAAGGCTAGGTTTAAAATACGTTATTAGATTTCATGGGGCTCTACAGATGGACCTAGTCCTAATCCGACTACCGAGTACGCTTGGACTAGACTTGTACTCGTCGTCGTCGTCGAGGCGAACCTTTCTGGAAAGATTATTAATGCGTTTCTGTAAACGGAAATCCGAAACGGTTCGATTGCCCCTTGTCAGCCCCAAGAAATACCAGACATTACGTGAATCACGTTATGATCAGCAACAATTTTACCTTGATTTTAGAACCTTTCAAGCTTCGTATTCCCTGTGGATCCGCTGCCCGGCACAGCGGATACGAAGTGAGGCTGTTGCTGTCGGAGTTATAGAGCTAAGAGACCGAACCTAGGCGACATCTATAACTCTGTGATATGACCCGTATGTTTAATTGCTTCAAAATCCAGTATACACGGGGCCTAGTTCGTACCTAACATATCATGCCAAAATCTAGTCATCAGCGTCGTATATGTCCTATCAATCCAAAATCGCGGACCTATGGAACGCGAAAATAAACTTAGAAACAACACGAAGTTAGCTACGCGTTACGACTATCTTGCAAGTTTTAGTAGGCTCCTTACGTGGTGTGGCCCAGTCTTAGAATAGGTAGTTACTGGTCATTACGTGTATCTTTCTCCCCTCCTGTTCGTCGCCCCTTTGTCATTTTAAACCAATTATACTACCATCATAACTTTCATGCAAGTATACTACTACGAATCACTTTTGAATTATGCCTTCTACCTTTACAGAGGGTGGAAGACACGTCGGAAGCGTCCTTCCGATCCAAGTAGCGGATAGGAACCGACGTTGCCGGTTCCCCCAAAGCCCTCAGTTCAGTGAGTCGATAGTAAGCTTCATCTACAGTCTTGCATATAAAGAGTCATTGAAAAAGAATTATAGTAAACGATGGAACTTTTGAATAAGATCTTGGGCATCATTGCCCCTTTTCAGGATATATGACTACTGTGGTTCTCGAATGTCCTTCTGAATTGCATGTATAGCTCGTCCCTGGATGTATTAACTCTACCTGACATGACTGTTCTGGTCTCAGGGCTTCCGCGGCGAAACGCCCCTATCATCATTCAGATTTCTAATTCTCCCACCCTCTCACTAAGATAACTAAACAACAGCATGACCAATAACCTTACCGTTCCTCATCCGACGCCTCCATTCTGTCATTTCTCCGCTGGAAGAGAGAAGAAATATGAGCCTATCATGAAACGCAACCATCAAAATGCCCGAAAGTAAGAGCTTTTTCGACAGAAGTCTCATTTTCCCTTCATTATCTTGCCACCACGATCCTTATCATTATTTCGCATACCCGCGGCAACCCCCTCATCGTAAGGTAGCTTTTAATCAAAGAGGATACTTCGTGTTTCGTCGTCCTGATGATTGTGACTTCCTAGATCTTCGTCTTTAACCTTGGTGGCCCCTTGAGCAAGTATATCGTTGAATGATCATGTACCCCTATAATATTCAGCGAGAGTAACCGTCATTCCTGTGTCAAGCCATGATAACCCATCCTGCTCATAACAAATCAGTCCATGACCATCAGTCTTCCAGCACACAGAATACCAGACACACCAAATCGATTTAGGGGGCACAATTCCGCACCAATGAACTTCCTAGGAAGCCCACGGCACTTCCCATCCTCCCCTTTTGCCCCTCCGCCAACTGTGTGCACCGTATCTAGGTTATGTAGGTAACTAGACAAAAACTTGCTACTCGGTTGATTGGACGATATATTTAACGCCGGGCGGCAGCGTAGCGAGGAAACAACTTGCGTGGTATGGGAGGGACGACAGCGTAGATCTTCTCCTATTCGATTTCAACCTCTTTTCTATGATTCTATACTTACTTGTCTACATATACATATCTCATATATACCCACACATCGATGTAGTCTGCCAATATTCTAATATTTCCCACTGTTCTATCCCATCCTATCGTTCATAAGGTTACCTCACTCCGTCTATTCCTTTGTTCTAGCGTCCCTCCACCATCCCCACGGAAATGTCCGCAGCACCCCTTTTAACCCAACGAATACAGCTCCAGTACCGACACCATCATCCGCCTATCTACCCCCTACCCCCTGCTTCTACCTGTAGTCGCTAGCCCTAACCTAGCTGTTACATACATACCTGTCATGACCTGCCTACATACATAGCACATACATAAAATACATGAAGTCACCATTGTTACCGGCATCCGGTTCATTCCGATACATCACAACTACCATCTCTCTACCTCGCTTACCCTTACCGCTATGCGTAACTGAGTTTAAACTCACTTGACACGACAAATATGCACCTCTCGACAACCTTTCACCACCCTCCCCCCCTCAAATCTCCAGGTCTCCAGGCCTTACACACCTAGATATCTACCAGGTGCCCATAGAACAAAATCCCTGATACCTAAGTCGTCGATTCGAGTACCGAACCGCACTCGAACCGCGTGGGGTTCGACACGGTACCATATACCACAAACCCGGCAAATCTGGCTCTTACCTAGTTTTACCACGGGCTCTACTACTACCTACCCCTAAGGTAACCCAGCAGTCACCCAGTTGCCGCCCTACCATTGGCCGCCCGTTAAAAAAATCTGGCTCACCTGCATTCTTCCCCATTGGCTGCCCGCAGAAATGTAGTTCATATCTTATTCTCCTACAATTAGCTCTTACTGAGTTTACTGGATTTGCTTTGCTTTACTGGTTTTAGTAGACATAGGTGGTACCTATACCTAGTACATAACCGCCGTCACTACCACCGTTACCGTGACCGTTACTAGCCGCCGGCTCGTATACCTGAGGCCCTATCAGACGCGGGGCATGGTTACACCTCTGTGACCAATCAGCCCCCCCATCTCCCATCCTCCCCCTTCCACCTCCCCTGTCTCTCTACAAGGTCGTTGGAGGCTCTTCAACCAGCCCTCCCTGTATTTTCGCGCAACTCGCCTGTTAAAGAACGGATCTAAGAAACTCGACTATGTAACCTGTAATGTACTTTTCTGGTGAGATCTCGGTCTACGATCTAAGACCTTGGTACTTATAGTACTACAACATAATAGCGTAATTTTCGTACGAGAGGGCTACGGGGTAAGTTCGTGATCTTTTTTATATTGTGGTCCTGACCTTGGCACCGACCCGCCCTTGAAGATTCTCTCTTGGACTAGTAAACTCTGCCCTGGTCTAATTACCTAGTGTCTTTAACGCCTATATTCTAAATTTTAGCACGAGGCTACCCTTTTTTTAAGGTCTTCGATGGGACTACCTCTGCTCTCTGATTGTATAGTACAATGGTTGAGCCTCCTAGGGCATCGCCGTATTGTCATCCCTTCGACTAAGCTCTGCTGTCAAATCTCTAGAAGCAAAGTCTTCGGCCATAATTCGTTAACTACTTAACTTAATAGGTACCAACTCTTATCATTCATGGACTCCCTAAAGTCCCACTCTCCATCAAACTTTGATAAAACTCGGGCTCGAGGAACTTCGCGACGCTCACGTCCTCGCTTAAGCCCTTTCTCCTCCTCGTCTTGAGCACGAAATCTCTCGCCGTAGCCTGCGCGTCAGCAGGCTGCAGGGGGCGTAACACGACTTCTTTGTCGAGCGGATCGCCGGGCACCTTCTGCCACTTATCGAAGACGAGACTGACCATAGCCTGACCCTGCGTCTGGATTCTTACATCTGTCTCGAATCCAAAAGAGTCTATCACGGGGATTAGTCCGTTGACGCGGTACAACGGTGTCCCAGCGATAGGACCGTCGGCTAGCACATGCCCTCGGCGACGCGCGAGCACGTTGTATAGCACTGGGACCGCATCCTGCGGTCCAGTCATGGAACATGCATATAGCGGCTCCATGAGCCTTGGCGACGCCATCAGAAACGAGCTGTAGCAAGTGCGTCGAGCCGTCGGAATGATCTGGCCGCCTCCTCTGAAGATCGCTTCTTGTGCTAGTGACACATCCATGATGCGGAACTTGGTATTACGGATCGCTGCATTGAAGTTAGTAATCTATATAAAGTTACATTGCGCATCGTCATGTTGCTGATTCGTGTCTGCTTCATGTTGCAGGACTATTGAGTTGGAGACATGGCGTATGAAAAAGTATCAATGATCATTATCGAAGTAGGCTACTTGCGAAAGAGGCGCCGACGAGATGCTGTGAAATGAGGGCATGTGATGCAGCAACCGCCGAAATATGAGTTGCCGCGTACCCCCTGGCGGCCGAATCAAGGTAAGAGTGGGCTGGAACGCGCACAAGACCTTGCCTTATGGGATCGATAGACGAAGTCTGATCGAATCTGTAGAAATGCAGGGAGTAACAGGGTTCCTAATCCCGCAGCTTACTTGGCAGCGGGATGGACATGGGTCGTAGCCATGCCTCGGGATCTGTGAAAGCTGCACATCGTGATAACTTTATCCCCAGATTTTGCCATTACGCCGGGTTACACGGTAATCAGCGAGTAACACCTTGGCGGCCTCGAGTGGGTGGCATGAAATACGATGCCAAAAATAGCACGAATGATTTACTACCATCCTATCGCATACGTCGATGTGACTTGGGAAAACGTGTGCTCAAATGACGACGACCTTGCCGACGTGGAATGTTGGGGGCAGCAGATATGTAGAAAGCAGAGAAAGCAGCTTGGAGCTAAGACGTTCTAGATGGGTAGTGGTTGAAACCGTGGGGTTGACACAGGGGTTGGGTAGGAATGACAATATCGAAATGCGACGGGATGTAGGTACTCACGTTCTTCGCACAGAGGGCCCTCTCGGGTGGCCCAACTGAAGCCTTGGCGAATGGTCTCTCGCACGCTTCTCAGAAGCGTCTTATCTACCTGCCGAAATAATTAGGTGCCATCCAAACGTAGAATGGTAGAAGGGAAATTCTAGAATTCTGAGGCTGAAAGTGTGAATGACTGCAAAGGCCCGCGAAGGTATTGCCGCATGCGGCCCCGCGAGGTAACACTCCGCGCTACAGGATTCGTCTGTGTAGTAAGACGCCGAGCTTTCGAGGTCACAGTGGGTGGGGGGAAACAGCAAACTAGTCGACATACCTCGAGTGTGTCGTCCTGCAATATGTTAGGTCCTTTCTCATCCGGGCCGAATGCCCAAATACTCCTCGCCGCCAGTAGATCCCATCCGTACTTGTCCTGGAAGAACTTTCCCACTTTTCGGGCACCGTCCTGCATCTTAACACGGCCGCTCTCGATATCTTCCGCGATTCCGTCGTCGAGCGGCTCGGCGACCATAGTAATCTTGTTCTTCTTGTTCGGGGTAATAGCGTAACATTTGGTAGCGGACATCTCGTCTACTGTCTCGCAGAAGCGCGTGACGGGATCCGACACCTTGAGCTCCATCGTTGCATACAGTCGTCGCAGGTCATGAAGCACGCAGTCCATGTAAAGTTCGCCTGTGCCCAGGATGATGTGCTCGCCTGACTCCTCGACCTTCGTCGTGATTAGAGGGTAGCTCTTGTTGATCTTCCGCAAGCCGTCGAGCATCTTTGGAAGTTCCGACGGGTTGATGGGTTCAACTGCTACCTTCAGGACCGACTCGGTGAAATGCGTGACTGGTCTGAAGATATAGGCTTCCTCGTCATCTTCCAATTTCGGTGGTACTATTGTTGCCGACTTCACGATCGAGTTATCGACACCGCTTAGCAGCACCCAGTTTCCGGCAGGAACACCACTTGTCTGGACATTATATCGCGTTTCAGCAATATAGACGTCTGAGATGGTTGCCATAGCCATATCCTCTTCATCATCAATAGAGTAGCCTTCTCCAAGGACCCTCACTTGCATTCCAGGTCGAGCAATGCCGCTCATCACTCGGCCGAAAGAGTAGAAGCTCTTCGCATCAGCCGAGTTGAAGAGTTTCGTAATATGCACCACTAAGGGGCCATCCTGATCGCACTTCTTCATAGACTCAGCTACCTTAGTATCTAAGGGGCCCGTGTAGTACTGCTCTAACTTGTGCTCAGCCGCTTCTAATGGAGACGGGACATTCTTGACGATCATATCAACAAAGCCAGCCGAAGGTCCGAAGAACTGTTCACATACTAGCTTCAGGAGCACTTTCGCATCTGTCTTGTATTGTGAAGGCTTGAGCGTTATGCCTAAGGTTGCTAGAACTCCCTTGAGCTCTTCAGGACTCTGACTGATGGTGTGGGAAAAGACTTTGTAGATAGGCTCAAGCACAAAGTGTATGAATGACCTCCTAGCACCTTGCTCACCGGGCAGAGGTTTCCTGCTGAAAGATCTCTTCTTCGGATTGAAGTAGATATCACCCCAGAGGCGTTTCGCGAATTCCTCCGTATTCACGCCAGGGAAGCTGTCCGCGTACATCTTTGCGAAGGATTGTAGAGTAAAGCACCATCCCATCTCACTGCACGCAAACAGCACATTCCCCTTTTCTGGACTTAACCGCCGCTTCTCTCCCGAGCCTGGACGGGTATTCTCGATGATGGTGTTCACCTCCTCAACGACATGTTTTAACTTGAAGTAGGCATCACTGGGCGGTAATCTCAGCTCCAGTATTAGTCTGTCCATCTTGTTGATTATGAGTGTCATCGGGATATCTTCGAGGACTGCATGTTTGATGATCTGCTCCGTGTTGACCTGAACACCTTCCACCACGTCCACTACCAGCGCAACGCCATCCACTAGGCGCAATGCTGCCGCAACTTCGTCGACGAAATTAACATGACCTGGGGTATCTATAATGTTGAATAAATGTGACTTTCCCTTGGTACTTTGCAGTACCAAGCTCATAGGCGCCGATTTCACGGAAACACCTCTTTCCCTCTCTACGACGTGTGTATCAGTGTATCGCAGCTGTTCATCCCTCTTTCTGCCTTGTCGCTTCTCTAACCTGTCGGTAATATCGTGAGTCTCAAGGACTAGCATGTCCATGAATGCGGTCTTGCCATGATGGAGGTCCCCAGCCAAGGCTATATTCCGTATTTGGTCGGGAAAGTTCATAAGATCGGTCATGAAATTGCGATCGAAGTGGACAGGAGGGAGGTCTTCCTCTTCGATGGAGAATTTCTTTACATCGACGGGTGCGACGATGGGTTCTGATAGCGGTTGCGCATCCTCCTCCTCTACTAGAATCTCGACATCTGGTCCATAGACCTGCTCTGCCGACGGGTAGTATTGCTTATCTTCGTGTAATATCACCGCATTTGATGGACCATCGTCTACTTCCATCAATTCCTGCCCCGTGACTTCTTGCGCCTCCTCGGGAACATTGTCGTCGATGTACGCGTCGAGGTCGACTCCATGCTCAGATTCTTCCTCAGATGCTTCGGCGTCCTCCCCAATAAAATTTCCGAATCTGCATTGGACTGTTAGCATAAATCAAAACCATCACCCGATATTCGGGTATACTAACTCATCATAGAGGTCATCCATGGTGTCGCGTAGTGTCGGAAGTAAGTCAATTAGGTTTATGTGGTGTTTAAGTTCAAGGTTGATGTCACGGTCAAAAAAGTTACAGAAGCTCGATGCAAGGCTGATCAAGAAGCGCGTATTTAGTGGGTCTTGGGTGGGTCTTGGGTGTGGCGTAAGTTAAGACTTGGAGTGGCAGAGTGGCTGATGAGCAAGGCTGGAGCCGAGTAAATCGGGACTCTGGCACCTCTCCGATAAGCGGTCCTATCTCTGGGTCTTTCCTTCACCCCACCAACCTTACTTGTACTAGCCAACCAATCTCAGGAACGCGATGACATCCCCACTACCCGATTCGGGTAAGACCCTGTCTTTAGACTCGGGAGGTACCCTGTTAGGCCAATTCCGAGACAGTAAAGATTGGATCGGAGGGGAGGGGTCTTTAGCTGCTGGGGCGGTGAACTTTTTATTTACTTGTGTTCCCAATAGCTCAACAACTTTTATTTCTGGGAGAAAACAAATACATAATACCTGTAGGAGTAGAATTTTTATTTAAACCGTTAACATTTCTTTTTCCTCCAAGCTTCAAGCACCGTCCCGCGTTTAGTGCCTGTTCCTCTAGTCCCGTTTCTTCAACATGTCTGGCCTCCCTACCGTTTACATCGTTTCAGCTGCTCGAACGCCTGTGGGCTCGTTCTTAGGGTACCATCTCCCCTACCTTTAACCCCTCCCCCTTTTTAACTTTTGGCCCTTGAAACTTACCCCTGAATTGCCAGAACACTATCGAGTCTCAGCGCCACCCAGCTAGGATCTCATGCTATCAAGGGTATGTCTTTTCTATCACTCCCCCAGATGGCAATATAGGTATCTTCGATGCTTGCTTGCTCACACGACCATCTATAGCTGCCATCGAGCGAGTCCCCCAAATCCAACCTAAAGATGTGGAGGAGGTCTTCTTCGGCAATGTGCTGTCAGCCAAGTACGTCCCCACTCCCTGTCTACCCAACGAAGATCAGTCGAACGATCAAGAATAATAGAGCCCAACTAACAATCCACCTTTTCTCCCTCTCTCTAGCCTCGGCCAAGCACCCGCCCGACAATGCGCCCTCGGCGCCGGCATCCCCGACTCCGTCGTCTGCACCGGCGTGAACAAAGTCTGCGCCTCAGGCCTGAAAGCCATCATCCTCGGCGCCCAGACCATCATAACGGGCAACGCGTCGATCGTCGTAGCCGGCGGCGCCGAGTCCATGTCCAACGTGCCGCACTACCTGCAAACGCTCCGCAACGGCGCCAAGTTCGGCGACCAGACCCTCGTCGACGGCATGCTGAAGGACGGCCTGACGGATGCCTACGGCAAGAAGGAACACATGGGTCTCTCCGGTGAGCTCTGCGCCGACGACCACTCCATCTCCCGCGAGCAGCAGGACGCCTACGCCATCGAGACGTACACGCGCGCCCAGAAGGCCACGGCCGACGGCGTCTTCGCCGCCGAGATCGTCCCCGTCGAGGTCAGCGGCGGCCGCGGCAAGCCGGCCATCAAGATCACCACCGACGAGGAGGTCAAGAACCTCAACGCCGACAAGCTGAAGACCGTCCGCCCCGTTTTCAAGCCCCAAGGCGGTACCGTCACCGCCGCCAACGCCGCCCCCCTGAACGACGGCGCCGCCGCCGTCGTCCTCATGTCCGAGGCTAAGGTCAAGGAGCTCGGCGTCACCCCCATCGCCAAGATCCGCGGTTGGGGCGACGCTGCCCGTGAGCCCGAGCGCTTCACGACTGCTCCTGCCCTAGCTATCCCCAAGGCCGTCAAGCACGCCGGTCTAACGGATGCCGACGTCGACTTCTACGAGATCAACGAGGCCTTCTCCGTTGTCGCGTTGGCCAATATGAAGATCTTGGGCTTGTCCTCCGATAAGGTCAACGTGTTCGGTGGTTCCGTTGCCATTGGTCACCCTCTCGGCTGCTCCGGCGCCCGTATCGTGACGACTTTGACCACGGTGCTCCGCGAGAAGAAGGCTAAGATCGGTGTTGCTGGTATCTGCAACGGTGGCGGTGGTGCCAGTGCCATTGTTATCGAGAGCCTGCAATGACTAGACGACGATAATAACGCTGAAGAAACGGGGGCCCATAAGAGAAGAGATTCTCGCATATAATTGGGTCTGGAAGGCTGAGTAAGGGTTGGGCCGGACTAGGTAGACGTTATGTTTCAACAGACACCGTCGGGGAGAGGCGAGCCCTCGGTCGAACCAGGTGGGTGGGTGGGGGTAATGAATTGAGAATATACGGATGCCATTTACGTGAACGTGAGGGATGACCTGAAAAGGGAGGCTTAATACGTTGAGGCGCGCACATCTACTATCCATCCGCCGTACCCGGTAATCGAAAAATAAATACTAAATAATTTCAAACAAAAGTTCCTTGAACCTTACTTGGTACTTATGAGTTAATGTGATATTGCTTTTTTAGTAAAGATTACAGTGTATTCCACCATTTGTTAGGAAGACATGGAATCACGTAAGGCCACTGAAGATAACAGCTAACTTTGTTTTATTCATCGTCCTATAGTACACATAAGCAAAGTAGAAAATAACGGCAAATAATAGCTATGATCCTGTCGACCTAAGTCGACCTCGGCTTATTCCGACAGTGCTAATCTCGCGTGCGTAAGGGAGGAAAAAGAGAAACGAGACTACTCGAACAAAAATAAGAGAGCAAACGGGAGGTCTGCGTAGAGTGCTTCGCCAAACGCCTGCCATGATGCCTTTTGCTTATCATCAAAATTCGCAACCGCCGTCTGATTACTCCTGGGATACGCCACGTAGGCGAACCGAAACGAACATGCAAAAGTCAAGGGGAGTTGTCGGGTCTATTCAACTCCTTCCGTGTTTTCGGCATCATCTCCTCGGCCGTTGGTATTAGGCGAGATACCATCCTTGAACCACTTCTGGAACTTCTCGTTGACTTTCTGAACTTCGTCTTGGCTGTTCCCATGCATCCAAGAGTTGTTCATAATCATCTTCTCTCTAAATCGCTGTTCGCGATGCTCGGTAAGGGCGCGACGGTACTCGTCTGCAGCAATCTTTTCCTTTTCATCCTCTGGTTCTGTGGCATAGATGAAATATTCCGACGTGTTCTTCTCCCAGACGATCTTGTTGGAGTTCAGGCAGATACGTAAAACTAAGCCCTCGTCATATGCCAGTGGCTTTGGCATGTCACTATCGTCTGAATCGGGTTCGCTTGATGGGAGATTGCGGGCGAGAACCGTCTTCTGGAGTCGGGCTCTAGGGACACCTTCAGTAGGTTCAACTCGCATATACGAGGAGATGTAGTACTGCCATCTCTCACGAAGTTCCATCTCATCCATATAGAAGGTCGTCTCGTCACGTTGTAGCCAACGGACTGTGGCTTCATGTTTTTGAGGGAACTAGATATGATCATTAGTGACTACCCATGTAAAGGTAAAGAATTTGAATTATACATACCCAGCAAATGACAAACATGTCACCATCCTTGATGCACTTTTCTGCATACTTGCGGGCACTAATCTCCGTCTGGTAACTGGTCTCCTCGTTATGACGGCTGTTCAAGAAATGGTTGATAAGATCAGGGGTCTTTTCCTTTGAATCAGGGCTCGTGCAAGTAAGGGAGAGACGGCATAGAGTCCTGAGGAGATCCTGGATGGTATACAAAGTCCAACCCTTCTTGAGATAGTAATGGCGGAGGACTTCTTGATAGCGGTTCTCATCGATCTCACCAGTAATATAATCCTCAATCAGTTCAACTGTCTTAGGCCAGAAGGAAGCAGGATCATTCTCGTCGAAGTAGTTTATCTCGTTGATCGAAATCCCAAGCTCTTTGGCTGGCTTCTTACTCTTCGATCGGATAATTTCCTCCGAAACGCTGTTCTTGCTATCCTTGACAGCCTTTAGACGCTTGTAAAGTGTCTGGAAGACAGTAAAGAAGACAAAGATGGTCTGATTGCAGAAAAGATTGTACCATGGGCGAGGGAAGAACCCATCTGCCTTCAACTCGCCCTCACCATCTACCAACGGGTTTTCACCCTTCACGACTGTCGCTCGTGGCACCACAGGAAGCCACCGTTCGTTCGACTGCTCGGTCGGGACGGGATCATCGGGGGCGTCAGCCATCTCTTCCTCATTGGCGGAATTAGCATCGGGCGTCGTCTCTTTACTACCAGATGCAGCGCTATCCTCCTTCTGGTTCCTGGTCTTCGTGCCATTGCGGCCAGGATCTAGTACACCTCGGAGCAAGTCGGATTTCTTGCCATTCCGTCTAGAACGACCGTTAGTCAATTCTGCCGGGAGTTGCTCCTCTGCATCTTCCTCGCCAGACTCGCGATCAATATCGTGAAGTCGGTCTTGGACCTTATCCTCGGGCAATTCGAAGAACTGAGGAATAAAAAACTCGAAGAAATCAACAATGCGCTCTTTCTCAGTCGCGCTGTGATGACCATTGTTCGTGCCGTAGAGGACCATGAATCGCAGTAGATCTAAAATGACCTCACGGTCACCAAGCTCATAAGCAAACTGATATCGAGGGACCGCATTCTTCGAGCTACGCAGACGTCGCTGCTCCTCATGTTTCGTCTTGATAACATCTACTAGGTGCTTGGCAGAGAGATTTCGCTTGTCATTCTGCTTGACCTGGATACCCATATGATCTAGACTCTTGAGGTGCATGATCTCTGTCTGTGCCTGCCACACCTTCTCCCATTCTCGTTGCGTAAATCGCCATTCCTCGTCCTTCTGCTTAAGACGCGCAAGGACGACGGGAACCACGGCGAAGGGATCCGAGAACATGTCGGCCACAACATCAAGTCCTTTCTCATTGCCGTAGATCTTTTTGAGAACACGTTTGAAGATCGAAGTGCTGGAGCCTCCAAGTCCTGGTGGCATCTGGAACGTCTCTCGTTCTTGGACGGTCAGATTCAACATCTGTTGAGCGATCGGCTCTAGGAGCTGTATGCACTTAACGTTAGCCTCGATGTTGAAGTCGTAATCATGTCGTTCCTCTTCGATTCGGTGGAGTCCCTCTTCGAAAGCGTTCTTGCGATGGGCTACAAAACCGGAATCTTCGGAGGCCCAGGTCGGATGAGATGCCCATTCATCATTGAGCACAGCATTACACATCTCGTCTCGGCCGCCACAAGGCTTTAGCTTCTCCTATATTGAAATAGTCAATAAACAGTTTTATCCTCCGGTATCAAGATACTTTACTCACCCTACGAGGCAATAGCCGGTAGCTAGGACCAATAGCCCGACAATTACTCAACGAGACCTTTTCGACAGGAGGTCTAGGCCGGTTCTCAATGATCTCGTCAACACCCTCATAACCAACAAATCCCTTAAACCAGGTCATGAGTTCATTATTGCCGCCAATGAATTGGCTAGCTTTGTGGACTAGATCATTCGTATCGATGAGGCTCTGCGAGTACATATTGCAGAGCTTTAAGAACTCGTTCATGGTGGAACGGTTTCCGATGTATTTCTTAACCTTCTCGAAGAAACCCAGTTCATCGGGGGTCGCATTGGCCGAGGAGGTAGGAGGTAATGGCTCGGGGAGAATGGGAGTTAGTGTTGGCTCTATGGACGGCGCATCCGTAGGTAAGGGCTTGTGGTTGAGCTTTGGACGCTTGCTTGCAGGCCCGACTCCAGGAATCGAGCGAGCGCCCGGTGCTGGGCTATCAGCCATCGCAGCTGCCGGAGGGGGTGCTTGTTTATCGTTGCGAGGTCGCTTTCGGTTGTCTTTGCTCGCACTAGCAGGAGGTGCGAAAGCGCCAACTGGAGGCATCTTCTGCCCGTCTCTTACGCTGTGATTCGGCTGCGGTGTGGTTTGGGTAAGGCCAGCGGTCATAGCAAAGACATCTTCAGGTTTTGGACCATTGGCCTTGTTTGACGCGGCTGATTCGGGTAGGAATTGCTTAAAGTCTTCTAGAAGATCAGGCGCAGTGTTGAATAAAGTAGTGACTTGCGCATAAACGTCTTGGATCGGTTTTTGTTCGCGTTGGTAAGTCTGTAGGATCTCGAGAAATTGTTTGTAAATTTCAGGCTTGTCCTGAAAGCGGTTCTAGGCGCACAGGTCAGTAGATATTCTCCTCATTCTATGCTAAAGCAAAATTTTTGGATTTTGCGATAGAAAAATTATTATGGGGCGAGTGTAAGGCAAAGGAGGGAGGGACAGTGTTATTCTTCATGTTTATCTCACCTTTATCTTATTCACATAGCTTATAGCATGGTTGAATTCGACAGGTCCTCGCTTTTCCATATTTGCTTGTTGGTTGCCATTGCTAGGTCCGCCTTGAGAATTGCTCGGAGTAGGTGTGAGCGCGTTGCGAGTTGTGGGTGCGTTGGGTGTCGTCGAGTTATTCTGTACCTGCGGCGTGCTTCGGTGTTGTTGGGAGGCTGGAGCTTGTCCTTCAAAATTCGAACCTTGTGCTTGAGCGGCTGCAAATAGGTTTGGACCATTCGCTACTGGCGCACTGAAAGAAGCTTCAGGGCTTTCGATGCTATGTTGTGGCTGCGGATGTTGTGGCCAGTTGTTACCGCGGTGATTAAAAAAGGGTCCATTCGTGCCTGGCTGGCCATGCGCGCCGTCACCTTGGTTCGCTCTACCTGTTATCGACTGGACGGTTGTTCCCATTGGCGTAGTCACTCGGATAGTGTTAGGGTCGTTGCCTGCACCACATTCGATTCTGTATCCGGGAGGAAGAAAAGTGTTGAAGCCTTGGATGAGATTCGGATGCCCCGCAAAAAGCTCCGACACACGATTAATAACCCCCGGCGTGTCAATACTGGCCCTACGAGTTAGCTTATGTACTATTCTACGTCTATCCCAGGATATGGACTAACGTTTGACTCTTGAAGTCCTTCATTATGTCAAGGAATTTGTTATAGACATCGGGCTGATCGGCAAATTGTACTTTGACTTGGTCTAGGTAACTTAGGGCATCCTGCGAAGACTATATATTAGTAAATAGACAAACAAATATCAGTATCTGTGGTCATAGTAGTCAATGAATCTTCGAACAATTCTTCTCATCAAAAGCGTCCTCCACGATTTGAATGCTCTTCCAGGCCTTTCATTGTAATTTTCCATTGTGATAAGTTAAAAACCACTTCGCTCAACGTGAACGAAGTAAATAGGGAATATGTTAAAGGGATACTGATTAAGGAGAAAATCATATTCCGTGTTTGACAAGCTGCCAACGGCATATGCAAGAAATTAATCTTGAAATCTTTCGCGTGTGATATCTGTTTATATATAGAAAAGGGTAAAGAATATTAAATGAAAGGAGCGAAACAGAGTAGTGGAAATCAATATAAGGTGCAATGCGAATGTGCCTGATAATGGCAGCAACGACAATAGCACAAGGATAGGAGTCAGGGTGAGCCTGCCCCCTAATCCCCATCGAATAAACGATGGTCAAACATACGTATGCAACTTACATTAAGAATAGGTTGTTGTCCTTGTGGCATGCCACCAGCATTACCACCGCTAGGGATAGGGTGTGCTCCTCCAGGAATCGCACCATTACTGCTGCCGAATGGGATATTCTGAGAAGCGCGGTTACCATCTTGTTGTAGTGGACCGCCGAATAGATGATTAGAAGGTGCCGAAGAACCAGAAGGATTTTGGTTGTGTCCACCTATAGCTCCAAACATTTGGTTTGAGGCATTCTGGGCGTTATGTGGGATCGATCGATTGGAGTCGGCTTGTAATGGGCCGCCGAAGGTGTTGACGGGACCAGAGGGAGCGCCGAGAGGGATAGGAGGTCCCGAACCTCCATGTGTCGCAAGAAGGCCACCGGGACTATGGATGGCGCCGGGTAAGCGCGAAGCGACGGGTTGGTGGATTTGAAGGGATGCAGTATTGCTCTGTCGTGGGGTTCCAGCTGGAAACTGTTCTCTTTGGTGCCGCTCGACCGACTCGCGGTCGCGGTGCGACATGTCTTCGGGGTGCGAATTCATTTCTTTTCAAAAGCGCAGATCTAAAAGACGAAGATGTTAGTCAGGGTAAACCTCCATAATGGGTATGACAGTATGCGCGCGTCGATAGGAACGAAACTCAATGAAGCAGGTCAGGAGATCGACGGTCGGAGAAAGTGATCAATCCCAGGACCATCGTCTCCAACCAAGACAAGAGAACAAGAAAACAAAGATTAATTCCACTCATTCTTAGAGTAAAATGGACTTACTTCCTACATGGATGGAGTCTCACGTATCATGCATAGAAAAGGAAAGCGTAATAGTAAAATCGATATTGACGAAGCTTGTTGGTGGGAAGGGTAAAAAAGCTAGACAGATGAGATCAAGCTGTCGCGGCTCTGGGGGACTTTCCTCCAGTGCGATCGGCGACGCGCGATAACAATCGGAAAACTAAGTGACCCGCTTTATTCTATGAGAAAGTCACGTGTAGATAAGAAAACACATAAGTTGTCCAGGTGAGGAGGTCCACTAATTTCAAATTGTTCCCAATTAAGCTTAGCGTTCAGCTGGCGTGTTCCGTTTCGGAAGTCTTATCTTATCAGGTAGCCCTTTTACATCACGTCATTGAAGCAAACCAAACTATCACACTCAACAGTCACATTTCTATCAATATTCCTCATCAAACTTGTGAAGTGTACATATTTCCACAGCTTATGACTCAGTATTGTATAGGGGATTGTTGCAATACAACTTTGCTTGATGTCCGGAGCCTGGGTGCCTAATAGAGATCATGTAGCTCGGGATTTCGTTTGACAAATAACTGGATCTTTATTGGCTTGTATGATTTTAGCGAAATCGCCCCTATCCTAAATAACATCGTGTAAAATATTATATAATAATACGTATTTAATATGCTCAAGCGCGGGATGTGATCTATTTGGAAGTTAAATATTAATTTTAACTTCAGAACTAAGTGCTTCAACTAATATCAAACCTTACGTTGAAAATATGCTCTTTATTGCTCACTATCATTACATTCATGATATCACCGACATCTAAAGGGGTTAAAGAACTAAATTCCAAGGTTCAGCTTCGGCAGATTCATCCATCCTATAGAACCCGTCACGATGCCTACTTAAATGACCTAAGCATGTTATCAAATAGGATATAAACTTTAACCGCCAAGACAATTATTAGAAATAACATGCCGTAATCCTCCCAAACTCCATACATTTCTCAAGAAAACGTAGAATACCAGACCACATATTGCATGCATACAAGAGCCATTCTTGATAACTTGAAGACCACCATGCCCTTTCTAGAGCCAGGACTTATGAGACAAGACAGGCATCTATACAGTCCCAAATCTAGTTATACCCATATTGAGTAGACTGAGATAGAACCATAACTTTCTGTCCTCCTCCCCTTAGGTCATAAAGCTCATCGACTAAGCGTAGTTTCGAACCCCCTTCAAAATCCATAACTCGCCATTACCAACTCGGCTAGCGATGCTATCAACTTCAATCCCATCAGGTTGTATCTACCACATCGTTAGCAAAGCCCCTCCCCCCAAAGACATCATCAAAAGTAACTTACCACTTTAACTCCATCTTTCATCTCCCACCAGATCTCCCTATCGCCCTCTAACAACGTCTTAACCTTCTCGTTCTCCCCCCACGGACTAACAGGAACAACATGCGCCTCCACAAACCTCCTCAAATTCCTATGCGCTCTATCCTGTCCATCGCCCCCCTCATACGCATTCGCGCCTAGCACCTCATAATCCTTAGGATCCTCCCACGGCTTCCGTGGCAACGCCTCAACAGCGGAGTTGCGCGGGGCCAGGACAGTGCTATTCCGTGCACCGTCATCAAGGCGCGTAGACACCGACCCGATATCCCTTGTGAACCCAGCAAATATATTAATACTTCGATCCCGTCCCATCACGTCCGAAATGAGCACGCCGCCCTGCTGCGGCGGTTGTTGCGGCTGCGATGGGCCGTCGGGGGCGGGCGGGACGACGGGACCGAGGTCCGTGAGGGGCTTTTGGGGAGGCATGAATTTCTTGAGGCTGATGCCGTAGGGCAGTTGGGCGGATGCGGTCGCGGCTAGGAGATGTATCGTGAATAGTGCCGATAGCTTCATCTTTTAAAAAAGCTGAAGATGAGAACTGTGGGTTTGGCGATTAGTGTGTGGTTTCCTTGAGATGTAGAGTGATTGTAGGTCGCGCCATCTCAGTGGTGGTACGTCAGGTCTTGGGTTTACGTTTAGTGGGGACCCCGGGATGACATCACTGGTAGGACAAGCACCTGATCCTTCACCCCGAAGAGAGTTTCACATTTAACGCTGAGTTTATTTCTACCTTTTCTTTTAGTAAATGAATTTGGATTCTATGTGAATGCTGGCGAAATTTCCTTTTCAAAATGTACAATAGAAATGGATTCGAAATTTTGTCCAATTCTTCCATTGATCAAGTGCATAGGCAGCTCGCTTTCAAGCTCCTCTTTACTTGAATCTCTTCAAAGTACGCCTGATAATAGGCCCCAATTTGAATGGAAATAATAATGCTAAGCGATACACTTCAGTATCTAGAGCATATCGGTTATAACAGATCTAATTATTACCCATTATAGACTACCAGTCCTACTATGGCGGGCTGTGTTTGGTACTGCCACTGCTACTGTCACATCGTTGGCTACCTAGTAGTGGCAGTATAACAACTTCAACTATTATTCTCGATAATTAATATTTGTTGATTTGGGGGCTGTACAACGTCAAATGGCATATTCAAGGCTCGTTTATTGGTAGATGGATATTTTGAACGCCGGTACCGAAGATGAGAAGCGACATATCGGTGTCAGCATGCTTCCCCTGTCAGCCCGCAGCTTTATATCGGGCATATTTACCAATAACCATTGCATTATATGTAGCTCGAGATTTCTGTACTACTTGTAGCAACGACATATCTAGAAAGCTGTGTCCTGTGTCCTGTGTTTTCCAGTGTTTCCTACCACTAAGTTTGTAAATAAGGAGATGTGGCTCATCAACACCAACACATTAAAGCTTGAAAATATCACGAACCCATCGAAAGATTCCTACGCCATACTATCACACACTTGGGAAGATGAGAAAATTACTTTCCAGAATTTTTCAGACCTCTCTTTGGCCCGGAGAACACGTGGGTTCAGAAAGATCAAGAAGACCTGTCAATTAGCCAGGGAGAGACATATGCTAGAATATGCGTGGGTAGATACTTGCTGTATCGATAAAACCAGCAGCGCCGAACTGTCTGAAGCGATTAATTCGATGTTCAGATGGTACCAAGCAGCAGCCGTATGTTTTGTTCATCTTTCTGATATGCCCCCCGATCCAGTCGGGGTTTCTGCTCCTGATCCAGGAGAGGATGCCCCGGACCTCAGAGACTACACTAAGCGTCTAGAAAAATGCAAATGGTTTCGAAGAGGTTGGACGCTCCAAGAATTACTCGCGCCGAGGAACGTCGAGTTCTACGATGCAAATTGGGGGTTCATCGAGACCAAGAATTCGTGGCTCCTTAGGCCTCTTTCCGATATAACTGGGATCGATACCGTCTGCCTAAGGAACGGCTCTCAGATCTGGGACTAGCCGATCGGGACGCGGATGCAATGGGCTGCCGATAGAGAGACGACTCGGCCAGAAGATACGGCTTATTGCCTACTCGGAATTTTTGAGATCAATATGCCTTTATTATATGGCGAAGGAAACAAGGCCTTTCTTCGACTGCAAGAGGAGATATGCAAGCAGAATAACGACCTGACCCTATTCGCATGGACGATCCAGCTCGGTCACACCTCATCTGCATTTCACGATTATCGTGGCATATTTGCTACGCACCCTTGTGAATTCACAGGATTCCGCAGAATGAGACGCATATATGATGAAGTGAGGTTCCATGGCGAGTTCGCCGTCACAAACAAGGGTCTTCGTTTCGACGATATTCAGCTATACAAGTCCGAAGCTGGCTTAATATTACCTGTGGATTGTCTAGGGCCAGACCCGAATGGCAATTTCCCGGGAGAGTCGTTTGGAATCTTACTTATGCTGACCCTAAATGGATATATACGAAGAGAACCGGGGACGCTTGCCGTATTACCGCGTAATCGCGCTTCGGATATACCACCACATCGCATTTATGTTCTGAAGCAAGCGCCTCTAAGCTGGATAGGTTTCATAACGCCGAAAAACCGATACTCTGACGCAATATTCTTCAAATTCCAAGGGGAGGTGGATCCGATAATTATGAATGTGATACCACAGGAGTCGTTTGACTACAATGCCACGGCTTTCCTAACTGGTCCTGCCCATCGCAGGAAGTTCTTTGGTTATATGCGTTTACATGTGAATGGCCTTGAACTTATAATACTATGTTGGATCAAATCTACTGGAGGCCAGGGAGATGGTCCTATATCGCCACCCGAAGCTCAATACAGCTTTGCTATTGAAGGCGAAGATGGCTGGGATAGATTTAAGACGATGCTCTTAGAGAAGGAAATCACCAATCGCGCGGTTCAGGAGGGGATCATTCCATCCTTGTTACCGGACCCAAAGTTGCGAAGCCCACATGACAAAATAATAGCTCCTCTTGGATCGACGGGTATTGAGATGGTATTGGACAGCACAATGGCGTCTAAGCGCCGATACCACATGGTCGTCACGTTTCTGCGAACGACAAAGAGAGATTTTGGGTGACGATTCTTTCGACCGGACTCGCCGCCTATCATCTCACCTACCTTTCATTTCCACAAGCAATATGACGACGGGTCGGCGTGGAGCATTTTCAATCTGACATGACTGATCATTGGATTACACCGCCCTTCTTTTTGCTTCTTTTTATTCCCCGAACAAACCAGAAGACGTAATCGGGTTCTGCTTCCGATTAGGAGGTGTAGGCAAGGTGATAGAAATTTTGAATTGTGGCTTCATGAGCTGAGTTCGTGTAGTTTTATCGCGCAATTTACAGCCTTGGAAAGCAATGTCACTTTTTGGTCATGCCCGACGTGTATGTGGCGACCATCCATTCGCCGCCTCTCCCAATATTATCACACAGCGTCGCATGGAATCTCCGTTCTTGATATCACCATCACTCTCCCGCGACCTGAGGAAATCGCCTGGAATTTAAACTTGAATCTTCCCAAAATCTTGGCTCACTGTTCCCATCCACCATAAGCACGCATACGAACCGATCAACATGTCAGCAACCGCTCCACAGCTGCTCGCCACCATCAGAAGTTGGGCCAAGTGCGTCAACGAGAAGAAATGGGACGACTTGTCCAAATATATGCACTCAACATACAACCAAAATGGCATCGACTATACGCCTGAATCATGGGCTGCGCATATCAGAGAACATGTAGCTCCTCAACTAGGAGGAGATGTTCGCATCAACGAGGACAGTATTATGGTGGACGAAGCCGCTCAGTGCGTCGCACTGTCCTTATGGCTCAAATTTAAGCCGGAGATGCCGCTGTTAGGCTACCAGCCTAAGGGCCGCCACGTTCTGTTCATAGAGCGCGGTTTTATCTGGTTCACAGACGGAAAATTGTCGAAGGGCTTATTCGTAATAAATGACGACGAGATGCGCACACAGCTGGCCAACCCCGGCACGGACTTTGCGCCCAGCCTAATCAGCGAGTATCCCGTCCCTCCAGTACAGACGCCACTATCGCGCGAGCAACTAGAGGAGGTCTACAGGGCGTACGTCGACATGTTCAACTCGCGCGAAACGGATACGGCCTACTCGAAGTACGTGCACCAGCCGGAAAAGATGCTTAACAACAAGACTCTGGCACGCCGCATTATGGACGATGCGATGGCAGCGATTCCGGACCTGCAGTGTCAGATTCACACGCTGGTAGCCGATGAGAAATTGCAGCGCGTGGCTGTGTGGCTTAAGTTCTCCGGAACTCCGATAAAGGCGTACGCGGGTTTGGTAGCGAACGGCCACCCCGTCTCTTTCACTGAACAAGCCACCTATCAATTCTTGGACGGCAAGATTGAGCGCATATGGGGTATGATGGACTTCAGCGAGGCCAGACTTGCTCAGCAACCAGCATCCACGATGCCGCTTGTCATACCGGTGATTTAAAGCTCGACGTGGATTTTTGCACAGCGGTAACGGTGTGACGGTGACGGAATATCGGAATCTTATGATACCCAGGATATCGCGATGAGTCGCGATAAGACGCAAACGAAGACCTGATCTAGAATATTATACACGGTGTCAAGGACGGGAATATTGTTTTTGTTGTTTTTGTTTTGTTTACTTACGCACCTACGTAATTATGAGTATCTCATAGGCTGGATACTAGGGATTTCGGAAGTTGGATTTTTGGTTGGGATTTGGATTCATTGGATTCTTCAACACACATAGCCGTCGGTTCAGCTGCATTAGCTTATGACGCGGCTATTTTTGTAACAGATTTTTATCACGGGATTCATTACTAGTTCTGTTCATCCCGCAAATCGCATTTTTCACATGCAAAAACCCTGTCCATTAATTACCAGTGACTAAATTATTTACTGTGTGTCAATAATTGACATAATTGTCGGCTGAGGGACCGCCAGAGATTCTAACAGCTTGGGATTTAGATCAGCTGCCCAGTCCGGGGAATACCTGTGAATGGCGTAGTGTGATCATCTGACACGCGAGTCTTTTGTGGAGGAAATCGCCGGTTTCGTCTTTGCCAGGTGCCGTTCGGGGCGCAGTAACTCTTTTCTTTTGGTGGAGGATCACATGCATCCATGTCTTGTCAGGTCCAAGTAATGGGTATTCGTACGAGAAATAGGCATGTATGTAGGTAGGTACCTACAGATGTGCAGCACTTAGTACAGGTCTCAGGCCTTTTTATTGTTGTTCAGTGGGTCGAAGGCACCAGGCATCAACGCTAAGCTGTAATGAGATACTAAGTACCTTTCCATACAAATTACTAGTAAAAGGTACATGATCTAACATCTCCCCATAGTGTACTGACCTTTTTGCCACCCACCTTCTCACCGTAAGAAGAACAACAACAACAACAGCAGGATGGCCGTACAAGCAAAGCTGAACTGGGTGATGCGCCAGCGCCTCGAGGTAACTGACGAAGAGATCGTTGACGCTGGCGATATGGCTGATCGTCAGTCCCATCCCCTGGGAGAGCTCCCACCTGCCGATATTAATCGCCCTCATCGCCCGAAAAGGCATAACCTTACGAGGGACGAAAAGCTCGAGATACGCTTCGAACACAAGCTGCTGCCAGAGCTCACGCAGGGCGAAATAGCCTTGAAAGAGGGTATCTCGAAACGCCAGGTTCAGCACGCCCTCGAGGGCCCTGTTACGCCAGTGAAACGAAAACGATATCGAACTGCTCGCCACCTACTCCCTAACGAGATCGAAGCGATATATACCTTCTTAAACCACTCTCGTATTAATCGATACGTGCCCTGGGGCGATTATCGCTTCCTAATCCCTGAATTAGCCTCGTACGGAGCTAAGTTTATAAAGCGTTCGATGAAAAAGCTCGGGTTTAGAAGAGTCAAGCGTGGCAGGACGAGGCTGCCACTCAGCGAGGCTGATATGGCGTATCGTGCAAAGCTCTGCGCTGAGTGGTTGGAGGCATACCCAACGCCTGAAGATTGGCTATTACGAGGGCCTGTTTTCAGTGATGAAACTAAGGCTACTACTCAGCCTTATTTCATGCGATACGTTACTTTACACAACAGCGAGGATCGTCACGCCTTCGATCTCGAAAGGGATCAGTCAAAGTACGATTGGATGTTTTGGGGCTGTTTTCAAGGAGATACCAAAGGTCCCTGCCACGTATTCGATAAGGGACAAGGAGGAGTAAATTCTGAAAAATACTGCAGGCTAATACTCCCTCTCGTCAGGCAGTTTATGGATAGCCTACCTGTTCGAACAGTGTTTCAGCAAGATGGCGCTACAGCCCATACAGCTCGAAATACGATGATGCACTTAGATCAGCTCGAAATCTATACGATAGAGTGGCCACCCGATTCACCTGATTTAAACCCTATTGAGAACGTATGGGCGTGGATGAAAGATTGGCTAGATATCCACTATGATCTCGAATCTCTCAACGCTCCAGCGCTAAAAGCAGCACTTTTGGCAGCCTGGGAAGCTGTTCCCAGGGACTTTTTAAGGTCGCTGTCGCTTTCAATGTACGATAGAGTAAAAGAATGTCGTGATACCGGTGGCAAACAGCTGCCAAACTAGGTAAAAGTGATAAATCAGGTATCTTTACATAGTAATTTGTATGGGAAGGTACTTAGTATCTCATTACAGCTTAGCGTTGATGCCTGGTGCCTTCGGTCCACTAAATAACAATAAAAAGGCCTGAGACCTGTATGTGTGTCAAATGTCAACCCTTCCTTCCCCAACGGTTACTGGCAAGTTGTTCCTGGCAGTCCTAGCAATTCGATTCATAACCCCGTGGGATTCTCGCTTTGAACCTAGACGTTTTAGAAGACTTAGCTCGTGACTGTGGGGAAGAGAGTTTAACACCGTTGGTTTTGCCCCCTTTTTCTAAACCGTCCCATTTTTAGTGCGGAGGAAATATACAAGAAGAGAGCCTCGGCATTCTTTCCCAAATGTACCCGGATAATTCGGTGTACATTTGACATGGGTTTCCAAGTGACATCACTTCCTCGGCCGAACATTGTGCGAAAACCATGTACCTTTTGCTCTAGTCCACGAATCCAGAGCGATTCTTGAAAGAGAGTATCCTCAGTTCTAGACTTTATGTAATAGACTTACCTAAGGAAGCCGAAGACTAGTACAGAATATTGAGTCATTACAATGCTTTTAATATACGAAATAGGGGTTTGTTGAGACTAATAATACTAATGGCGAATCGTATCTTTCTAAGAAAATTGATGAATAAGGTACCTCTGCGAAGGCATCTGGAGCTACTGATGTTTCGTACCACGATACAAAGTACCTCCGTACCCAACCCCAGTCTTCTAAGACTCGACCTCGGCTCACCTTGTGCACGAATCATCTCGTCAGCAATTCTAAGTCCAGGCAAGCTCGACTCTCGGCCCAGAAGGTCAGCTAAAACAGTTGCAACTGGGAAATATCAAGCCCCGGCATTCCTTTCGCATTTTCTCCATCTAAAAAACTTTCGAGCTTTTCTTCATTAACTTCTTTCTCATCTCGTCCTGCTTCCTCTACATCCCTTACCTTAACAATCGCAGGAGAACTATCAACAAACACATCACATCAATCAGAATGGCTCCGAGAGTAATTGTCGTCGGTGGTGGCTGTAAGCTTCAATTGCCCTCCCCACTCCAATGACAACGTCATCTTGATCACAACAAAGAACTAACAATCACATGCAGTGTCCGGCTTGAGTGCTGCGCATACAATCTATCTTGCCGGCGGTAACGTAGTTGTCCTTGACAAGCAAGGTAAGAATCGGAATGATTTAGTATCTATATGCGCCTTAGAATTAAACTTAGAATATTAACAATAATCACTTAGGCTTCTTCGGAGGAAACTCTACCAAGGCCACTTCTGGTATTAACGGTGCTTTAACCCGAACACAGGTTGAACACGGCATCCAAGACAGCGTAAAACAATTTTACGATGATACCCTAAAATCCGCACGAGACAAGGCCAGACCCGACCTAATTAAGGTCTTGACCTACAAGTCTGCTGCTGCAGTCGAATGGCTCCAAGATGTTTTCAACTTAGATTTGACCTTAGTCTCGCGACTTGGGTGAGTAAAAAAAGCATCATTAATTGTGTACTACGTATACTAATTGATTTGATAGTGGTCACTCCCAGCCCAGAACCCACAGAGGACACGATGCCAAGTTCCCCGGTATGGCCATCACATATGCCTTGATGCAAAGGCTAGAAGAGCTTTCCGAGAACGAGCCGGAACGAGTCCAAATTATCAAGAGGGCCCGCGTTACAAACTTAAATAAGGATGGCAACAAGGTTACTGGTGTCACATATGAGTCCAATGGCGAGAGCAGCACCCTCGACGGCCCTGTCGTTCTAGCTACTGGTGGTTATGCCGCAGACTTCGGCGAGAACTCGCTGTTGCAGCAGCACAGACCCGACACTATCGGCCTTGCCACCACCAACGGCTCGCACGCCACCGGTGACGGCCAGAAGATGGTAATGGCTATCGGAGGAAATGGAATTGACATGGACAAGGTCCAGGTCCACCCTACCGGTCTTGTCGACCCCAAGGACCCTGGATCCAAGTGGAAGTTCTTGGCCGCTGAAGCTCTACGTGGTGAGGGTGGTCTACTCCTTAACGCCGATGGCGACAGATTCTGCGACGAATTGGGCCACAGAGATTACGTCTCCGGTATGATGTGGAAGGAGAAGGACAAGGGCAAGTTCCCTATCCGCCTAGTTCTTAACTCCAAGGCATCCAACACTTTGGACTTCCACACTCGCCATTACTCCGGTCGTGGGTTGATGAAGAAGATTTCCGGCAAGCAACTCGCCAAGGAAATCGGCTGCTCTCCCGAACACCTCCAAAAGACATTCACCACATACAATGCTATCGCCGACGGCAAGCAGAAGGACCCTTGGGGCAAGAAGTTCTTCCACAATGGCCCCCTAGATATCAATGACGACTTCCACGTCTCATTGATGGAGCCCGTCCTTCACTTTACCATGGGTGGTATCGAGATCAACGACAAGGCCCAGGTCCTCAACAAGGAGCAGAAGCCCTTCGAGGGTCTCTACGCCTGTGGTGAATTGGCTGGTGGTGTCCACGGTGCTAACCGACTTGGTGGTTCCTCGCTACTCGGATGTGTTGTCTACGGTCGTGTTGCCGGTGACTCGGCAAGCAACTACCTATTCCAGCAAGCTCTCTCGGGAGCCGGTACCGGGGCTGCCCAGCGTCTAGGCCAGATCTCTCTACATATCGACCCGTCTCAGCCGGGCAAGGTGTCCGTCGAATGGGGAAGCGGTGCCACCAGCTCACCATCAGTAGCTGTTGGCCAACAAACGAGCGCTACGGGTCCTACCCCAACCGCCGAAGGGGGTAAGTCATCCCAGCCAGCAGCGAAGCCTCAAAGCGCTAAGAAGTTCGAGGTGCCGAGTAAAGAATTCACAATAGAGGAGGTCGCCAAGCACAACAAGAAGGACGACCTCTGGGTAGTCGTTAAGGGCGTGGTGATGGACTTAACGAACTGGCTCGAGGAGCATCCGGGCGGCCCGAACGCGATCATGAACTTCATGGGACGCGACGCGACGGAGGAGTTTGAGATGTTACACGACGACGAGGTCATTCCCAAGTACGCCCCGCAGCAGGTAATAGGACGGGTCAAGGGGCAAGAGGTCACGCTCGAGTTCTGAGGCGAGTTCGCGGCAAAAGTCCTTTTATCAGGCGGCGCTCTAGGGTTAACGGGATCGGCTGTTACATTGTTAGCAATATTCTTTTTTATCTACTACTACTACTACCGCCTCCTCTCCCCGCGTGACGAGGGGCGTGGGAGACAAGTAAAATTAGCTAGGCATGGCGCATCTGTTGTTGATGTTGTTGTTGCATGGCACCGATGTCTGGGCTGTATTGATACGTATCTAGGATTTCACGTTGGATGTGTTGATGCATTTAGGAATATATCATATCTTTTTCGATTTAAGTATATTATTTATGTGTGTGTTATTTTGTGCTATATTGACTTTGGTTTTGTGCATTGATTACCTACAGGTTAGGCTGGGGATCTACCTTCGTTTGATCATGAACTTAGGATGCGATATGCCTGTCTACACTCATAACACGGTAGACCGCGTCAGGAACCCATCGGTAAAGGACTCACGTCACGGCTATGATGATGGGCGCGTGCAGCTGCAGCTGTCGCGGCCCGAGGAGATCTTGCTCCCGGGGCTGGGGTTCAGACGTGGACATGTGGTATGAGTGCATATATACGTGTGTGGTTTTCTGAGCCGCGGTCTAGATCAGCGAGCTGAGTCTGGGGAGTTTGTTGGGCGGCTCGTATGCCCCGTAGATGTATCCCTTGCTTCAGTCTAGGTTTGTGACGGTCGGCAAACCCGTCGGGTAGGAGTATGTAATTATGTGCCTATTGAGAGGGATAGGGGTCCTGGTACTGACAGTTTGGGGATGGGTTGGTGATGTAATATTTGAAGATATTACTTACCTAGGTAAGAGGAGGCACAGAGTAGTTGGTTATACTCGAGGCCCACTATCCATGTAGGTATATCTCATATGTCCTCGATGTGGTATATTGGTTTGCATGGAAGCGTTAATAGTAGCTTACTGAATGGCTGGTTCGAAATTAGCATTCGTAACTTTGATAGATTCTCGAGGGACGTGCATTGAATTTAGTCACGATGAGGCCATATCAAGTCTTCGGGACTTAAGACGAGCAGATTATCTATGCAGTAAATATATTCGTCCCTGTTTATAAATTATCGTTAGTGAAGGGATAATCATATAATAAATTTTACTTAGAAAAATCTATTGGCAATTACTTGATGCCATTGGAAAATCGGAAAGTGGGAAACTTGGTAGCTTGTGCTACTTAGGGTAGTGATAGTATTATGCTAATTTATGATATTCAAGTTCCGCTAGCATCTCCTTGTGACCTGTGACATAATATGCTATGGAAGGGGGGCATGGTTGACAAGGAGCACTGCAGTAAGGCTTGTGCCTGTGTGCCTGTTCCAGATGCATTGAGGTTTAATGTTGATTATTTCCCTTGTGTTGACTCGAAATAGAATACGAATATTTTTCTTCATGTGATATGACTTATCATTTCTGTATGACGAATATACTCTTTAGCGATAGTTATATCCATGTAAGGATCTGGACATCATGCAGTAACTCCTAGGCACAGGAAAGTTAGGGATATATCTAGATCTTAGCTCCTTACTGTCAGAGCTGCATAGATCTCTATTCTGGAATACTCTCATCTGGATTGACATAGGGTCTCATATTGATTTCTAACGATGTACATGTACTCGGCATTTCAAATAAGAAACCTTGAGAGACATTAGACTAGCAACGTCGTACACCGATATGCACAGCAGTGGATCATGTCTTAATCAACGGCATTTGTGCCCTGGGGAGATACCTATACCTACTTAGGTAGGTAGGTATAGAACATTTCCCCAGGACGCCATAGACGTCGTCGTCGACGGCCTTGTCTAGCCGACTCGACCCACTGTAAAGAGCTATTTCATAGGTACAGCAAGTCTAAACGCTACCCGCTACACGATATTCATGATACTGCTGACCTTGAGGACGAGGCGGTGGTTTTCTTGTTATGCGAAGGTAGCCGGCTGTTGATTAATCGCCGTTGAATGGTTGGGGTGGTGAGAAAAGGTGGTTTGTTGGAGAGTTAAGCGCGAGTCTAGTGATGGTCAGGTTCCAATCGTCTGCCTGCTTCGGGGAGGTAGGTGAGTTGTGGACCATCTTATGAACGTGAGGGAGCAACCTAATTATTCCCGTGGACGTATCTTTGGTTGAGGCCCGGAATATTGGACAGGAACTTCGTCGTGGGTTTGCTCCTGGATGATGCTCAGAGACAGCATGCCGACAGCCAAGTTCGTCGCCCTCTCGTTCCCTAAGGAGTTTGTCGTAATAGCGGCGACGAGTAGATACCTATTTTTAATTATTTGTTTCTGCTTGTTGTATCCATATCACAGTAGCCATACCGGCCGTGCTTACTAGTTGTCGACCATCATTTTCCCCCAGCGACTACGGCAGTCGAGTGGTAGCGCTCATAATGAAGAGGGAATAGAAATCTTCTACGGCGGAATTAGGAATGTAAGGCACAGCAACGACATCGCTGGCTACGTGAAACCTCCGTCTGTTGTAAGGACATTACGGAATGACAGCAAGGTCCTCCATTGAAATAAACTATCCCGAGTTATCAAAGACCCGGTACAGAGGGTCGTTTGACAGCCAGGGTCACAAGCGTAGTAAGCTTCGGACCTCCTCCTATGACGGCTCTCGCTGAGACGTTGCAAAGCAAAACCCGAGAGATCCTTTCGTCTCGTTTCTCCCCAATCCATTCGGGTGAAACCAAGAACTGCCCCGGTCCGGAACCCGTCGGCGTAGGAGCAAAAAGGATCCTACTTGCCTATCTTAGCATGCCTAAACAGAAAACCAGCAAACATTGAGAGTTATGACTATTATAATAATACTTATTATTGGAACAATCGGAGGTCGAATTAAACTTTCTATAAAACTCCGCGATATATAGCCTCACTTGATGGTATAGGCGCGATTGTTGTAACCTTGGGTCTGAGAGTTGTGGTTAGAGTAGTGGTTCATGGAGATAGTTTTGCCGTCAAGGTAACCCCTGGTTGGAGACGCAGCAACGTACGACACGAATCACGAATTGCGTTTCCCCTTGCGTTGTTGTTTGATTTGACACTGGGCGCCTAGAGATGAAGTGTGTCGTCACTTGACGGCGGAAGGGTATCTCTTTGTCATAGAATTCGACCCGGCCAGACCCGGCTTGTAGGAGAAGCATGCTTACGAATAATACGTCCCATCAAAAGTCCTATTCAGGGGCGCCGACTCTTACGGCCGTGAGGATACTTTTTATTAGACACGGGCGAATGTATCTGAACAACCAGTCAGCAGCTGGACCCGACTGTGCCTCGTCATCATCCCGTCGATGCGGTTCGGGCTCGCCTATTGTGTTTTCTTAGCGACCAATAACGGGAGAGGCAAACCCTCCCTCATAGGAATCCCGCGCGCTGTTCTAATAGCCTACAGGAATGCGCATTCTATAGATATCTAGGTTAGAATATCCCAAAATGAGTGTTTGCATCTGTCACCCGCACGAATAAATTGCGTCGCCGTGACCTGATCCAGGAAATAGGGAAGGCGGTTGGTGATAAAGTGAACACGGTAGAACTTTAGGCCCCTGTGGTGTATTACTCCCATGTGGTTATCCATGTAAGATCTTGCCATAAAGTAGGAAATAGTTGGCAGCGCCGGTCCTCATTCGTAGGTCAGACGCAGGATCGAGTATTAATTGCCCTGCGCGTTTGCGGCGAGGAGAGCGCATGGGGTATTATAATTGGACGGCGATGACTTGCGTCCACACCGGGAGACGATGGGACGATTGGCTGCTGACCTCTCCGGGATCAGAGTATACTGACTCCGGCATCTTGGCTCTAAGGGGTTTGTCTGGTGTTGCCCGAACTCATATTCCAGCGCAATGGCATGGAAAGTATTATCGACGCAACACCTATCTACGTAAGTTTGACGCTTCGTGAGGCTCGGAGGCTGCGGACATGATCCTTCAAGTGTAACGACGGCTTGATATCAATCCGATGCCGAACACAACGATACGTGTTGGGGGCTGGCAATAATAACTCGCTGAAGATAGCGAGTCTGTATCTTGCTTGTGAAAAGCGAGCAAAGAAAACCGATACTCATATGTATGAAGGTATGTACTTTGAGTGACAATCACATATAGGGCTTCCCTCGCTATAACATCCTCAGGGAGTAACAGGGGAAGAAAACCACTAAAAGATGGCTCCACTACTCGTACGAAAGAATTATCGGAAGGATACCGGGATTTACCGTCAAAAGGACCAGGCCGATTATCTTGGTATCTTGGTAGTTGGGAAAGGATGAAATGTAGAGATTTATTAAATCGAGTTCGTCAAGTAAAAAAACGGGTGATATAAATGAAGTACCTCTGTACATACTAATATGTATGTGATGTATACTAATATGTACGTCGAGACCCACTGGTGCTACTGGTAAAAAGGTTGAATATTCCAAATCTCAACCCCGGGCAAGAGCAGATGGGCAAAAGACTTGCAGTGCACCTTCTACTTCAAAACGCACTTGCATTACGCGTATCTCGATGTACATATTCATAATAATCATCGATATATGTACATACCTGATGTATCGATGTATACTTGGCCTATCAGGTGATTTTCGGAATGCAAAGACTCGCTTCCAAAATTTTATTCATCACCAAGTACAGAAAAATCAATCTAACAAACGACGAGAAGGCTTGGCTAGGCACATCGATTGAAGAGCCTCCAACGCGGAAAAATTGACAAAAATTCCAAGGATATCATTCTAAAACCGCCTAGATACCTAGAACAACTAAAAAGAATTAGTGCGAGTCCTAAAATGGAAGAAGCTTGGGGCTTCTGGGGCTTCTCGATTCGCGTGGAGTCTCCACGTTTGCTGCCACACTATTGCTCGTCGCATCGTGGAGGCTTGGATTTGCTTGGGACGACAAGGGACAACTACAGGTCCGCTAAGGAGGGTCGAGCGATCATTTGAGGATTTTCCCCGCAAAAGGTCCTCCAGAGGGCTCCTTGTGATCCACGGCTACTGCTGTTGGCTACTGCTGGCTACTGCTGGCTAGGTTCACTATTCACCCAACCCCATACAAGCCTGTACGATGAACCATGCTTAGCTCTCTGAATAGTAAGTCGAGAATGACTATTCGAAGCTCGTCCGTGTAAGGGGGGACCCCTGGATTAACTGTCAACCATCTAATCCCATCACATCGACGGCTTCCATCTTCGCATCTTACCCAGGAATCTAGTCCCAATGGAGCCATTTCTGTGGAATCACCGCCATTTCTCAATTCTCTCATCTGGTCCATCTAGCATTACCCCATGGCTTGCTTATGACGCTAGGGAATTGCAGGAATTACAATCTTTCTTCGCTTATTATTATCTAATTTAGTCACATCACCGACGTCCAGCTCTCCCCCCTTCATGCTGTGTCACAACAACCTAAGACAACTCTGCAGCCCAGAATATGGATCAGAGAGTTTCCGGGCTGAGAGTTATGCTCATTGGCCTACCTAGGCCGCCTTGTTCCTCAACCTTGGGCTGAGGTGTAATGGAATGATGTATGACGATGCGGACGATGCGGTAACATCGCACTATCTCACTCGTTCTACAAGCTCTCAAAAAGACGGCCCAGTTAGGGAAATTCATCGACCTACTTACAAGGTATCATCTCGGTCGCCCGTGCAAAGTACTAAGAATCCTTTCCGAAAGAAAGAGAAAACCGTTCACCTCTACCTTGCAAAGTTACTAGAGCCAGCAAGACTTAGCCGATAAATTGGCGTATAGCGACTCCTTACTATTGAAAGCCTCCAACAGTGCCCAAGAGGCTAAGGTGCTTGTGATGGCGATAGGGGGTTAGTCTTCTTGTCCTCCCGTCGCCCGAATTTCAATACCCGAGTCATCTGTTGGCACATGGATAGCTGCAAGTGTAGATACCAAAAGGCTACTAAGACTTTGCCATTAACTTATCATACTATGTACACGGCTCCTATGCAGGGCCTCATCAGCTTTCTGGTTCAACCATTCGGAGCCGGGTACCTACTGCATACGGTATGTTCTTTTTCTATGTCGCTTGAGATGCGGGCTGGCGCGGCCTTGTGAGCGGATGTATCTTTACGCTGCGGATTGGCGTTTAAAAATGCTTTTCTGGCACTGGACGAGTCTAGCGACTGGAACGCCACAAAGTCGCATCTCACTCACCCTACTCACGGTACTGTACGACTATACATCGCGGAACGAGGGTAGCGACAAGAACGGAATGGATAAGGGTTCATCAGTCATTTTTTTCTCTCACTAACATGCTTATGTACCCGTGCTGTTAGTGGTGGTGTTTAGTGATCCTTGCCTTGGTTAAGCTACTAGTTTTTAGCAGCTTTCTCATACGATTGAAATCCCTATGTGAGGCTAGTGTCTAAGCAAACTGGTTCAGCCCAGAGACAATTCAGCGAGTCGCAGCGATTGCCCAGGTAGAAGCTAACCCGAAAAGAGTTGGGGACACATCCATAGTACCTACATTCTATGGTACAATTGTATGATCAATTGCATGGTACAATACAAAGACGATGGCCAGGTGCAGGTGGCTTGCTGCACGGGTCTTGACTGATAGGCCTGGCAAGTCTGGTACTGGTACAGGTACTAAAAGTCTGGTACTAAAGACCTGCAGCAAAAAGAGCAAACGAAAGATGCTGGATGCTGGATGCTGGATGGACCAGGATGGAAATCCAAATTCAATGTTCAGCAACTTCCCGGGGGGGGCGTTGAATCGCGACCCCATGGCTGGACTCGCTTAGACACCATCCACTCTAGCCTCAGGCCAATCAGATTTAATCGACCTCTTGGCCCTCGCACGTTCTTTCTCGTGCTCCTATTGCTCCCCGGCGTCCCCCCCAGTTCTGCTTTCTGGTGTTCTGCGTTCTGCCAGTGTCGTGCTGATCCTGACCCTGACCCTCTGGTTCTTTTCTCCCGCCTTTTCCCTCTCGCTGCGCTCCAGCGCTGCCCTTTATTCTCCACCCTGCAACTCGCACTCTATTATTACCCACTATCCTATCGATTCCCAGTCCCATCGATTTCCAGTTCCCACCCACAGTGTCCTATCTATTCCAAGGTATCCTCTCAATCAATGGGATACCACAAAAACCGATCGAGACCCTCAACATCGACAACGAGCGACGAAATAATAATCGATAACGCTGGTTTGACGTCGAAACACCATTACCATGGCGATAGCCATGGGCTGGCATAAACCCGATAATGTCGCCGGCTCTTCAGCCCCGGCCATTATGGTCGGCCTTTTCGTAGCAACAGGTGGTCTCTTATTCGGATACGATACAGGGTGAGCAACGACGACATAATCCCTATTCCGTCCCCTCCGATCGTGTTTAAATGGCTCCGGTGTATAGGATGGAATTGAAATCGCGGCGCGAAATGCTAACTTGATGATTTTTGAAGGACCATAAATGGTATCCTTGCTATGGATTCATTTAAGACTCAATTCAATACCGGCTATCGAGACGACTCCGGTGACCTAGAACTCTCGCCCTCCCAAACTTCCATCATTGTCGCTATCCTCAGTGCCGGAACCGTTGCCGGTGCACTCTTCGCAGCCCCGTTAGGTGATTGGATAGGTCGTCGAATATCAATCATTGGTTCGGTTTGCGTCTTCTGTTTCGGCGTCATATTTCAGGTCTGCGCCGATGCTATTCCGATGTTGTTAGCGGGGAGGTAAGTCTACGCAATCGCTTTCTTCGAAATGATCCGCTGGATCGTAGATGTTGATGACGATATATAGGTTCTTCGCTGGTGTTGGTGTTGGATCCGTATCCGTTCTCGTCCCTTTATATCAATCTGAGATGGCCCCGAAATGGATTCGTGGTACGTTGGTTTGCGCATATCAACTTTCGATAACGTTTGGTCTATTGGCGGCATCTATCATCAACCTCATAACCCAGAAAATCGATGGCCCAGCCGCTTACCGAATTCCCATGGGCCTACAACTCACATGGGCTTGCGTACTTTGCCTTGGTTTAATTGTCCTTCCCGAAACACCCCGATTTCTCATCAAGAAAGGCGACAAACATGCCGCTGGCCTAGCCCTCAGCCGTCTTCGTCGTCTCGATATTACCCATCCTGCCCTTGTCGAAGAACTCGCCGAAATCGAAGCGAACCACGATTATGAACTCGCATTAGGACCCGCGTCGTATCGTGATATTTTCATCGGAACACCTCACCTTGGTCGCCGAACGTTGACGGGATGTGGTCTTCAAATGCTACAGCAACTCACCGGGATTAATTTTATCATGTATTATGGGACCACCTTTTTCACGAGCGCAGGTGTTTCGGATCCCTTCTTGATATCCCTCGTTATGAACGTTATCAACGTTATCTCAACAGTACCAGGGTTATTCGTTGTGGAAACTTGGGGACGTCGAAAATTGCTCATTGTTGGTGCGTTGGGCATGGCCTGCTGCCAATTAATTATTGCGATATTTTCTACTCTTGCGAGCGACTCGCAGAGTCAGTTGGTAGCCAAACTTCTCATCGTCTTCGTCTCCTTATTCGTCTTCTTCTACGCAGCCTCCTGGGGTCCGGTTGCTTGGGTCGTGACCTCGGAAATCTTCCCTCTCAAGATCCGTGCCAAATCCATGTCGGTCTCGACGGCATCTAACTGGTTATTGAACTTTGGAATCGCCTATGGAACGCCATTCATGGTAGAGGAAGGGACCGGTTATGCCGCTCTGGGGGCCAAGGTGTTCTACGTATGGGGAGCTTTCTGTATTCTTGCCGCCATCTTCGTATACGGCATGATTTACGAGACAAGCAAAATCAGTTTGGAGCAGATCGACGAGATGTACGAGCGTGTAGCCTTTGCATGGAAGAGCAAAAACTTCGAACCGAGTTGGAGTTTCCAACAACTACGCGATGACGGATTCGCGGATAGCGGCATCCCCCCACCAGAACACGAATTACAGGCGTCCCGGACTACTACGACTACTAGCGAGAGTGTACAGACGATACATACAGAATCTAGCCCGAGCGAGAGCCAATCAGAAGAGGACAAGATAATTAACGAATTAGGTATGGGTAATGTTGACTTTAGCTATTAAGCCTCGGATCTGCTTTTTTCTTTCCGACTGTCACAACACGACCGCTTCCTGTCTTGGCTATTATGCTACCTCCCCTCCCGGAAAAAGGAGGCGTGACGGTTTTCTGTTCTTTGGCGTCATATCGGATATATATCAGCGTAGGAGTTCAACGCGACGGAGTTTTACGGCAACTGGGGAACATTGGACTATCGGGGACATCATCATTCACAATTGGATTTTTTTTATAGGATAACGGCGACTTTTTCGGTTTGGCGACGGTGGCGGCACCACGGGCGGCATCTCATCTACGATCAGGTGACATCACTTGGGACAAACGATACCGGTTCACACATTTATTTTGGGCACAATACGGCGATCGCCTTAAAAGAAGGCATGAGGCGTGTCGCTATTGGGGCCGCAATAGGTTGCCCTGCCCCCCCCCTTTTTTCTTCTTCCTACTTAAGTATGGTATGGGAGTTCATCAACATCATCATCATCAATCACCATCATCATCATGGATCATTATCCGCGCCACCGCCGCTGTGTTGTAGTAGTACTCTGATCTACAGGCTACATTACCTACCTAGCAAGCTCCCGAAGGAGGGAGATCTTAGCTTAAACTATTTTTCCGTTGTATTCATGGCTTGGATAGATAGGCGGTCGTGTTGGTCTGTCCGTTTAACGCCTGGCGAATCAAAAAAGTTTAAACGTTCCAAACTTCTTTTCTTTTTGCATAGGGGTTCTACTGTAGTGCCTAGTACGTATGTGCGTGCCCTACATACCTACTGGGTATTCAGGTACTCGGTGATTTTGTGTATGTGCTGTAATGCTGCTAACCTCGTAATTACCGTCTCTACATGACCCTTCCCCAGTCTTTGGAGTGTCACGGCTCCGCACTTCGTATATCGATCCATAGATGTGCGTGTTTTGAGGTGCTTTAGCGAGAGGCTAAGCTACTGATTTTCATCTCATATTTTCCTAGACAGGTACGGCATGTATGGATCGAGTATAGAGTATTGGAGTATGGCAGTATGTAGACGGGATGCAGACAAGCAAGATGGACGTTGCGTATGCACGTCGGTAGTACAATGCTGTCTCCAGGGGACCCTCCCTTCTAAGCGAGGTTGTCAAATTTTTTTCTCGTGACAGGCTCGGACTGATTATACATACCTAGCTTCTGTTTTGTTTCCTTGGTCGTGCTGCATAGGGTATAGGGTCGACAGAAGCTTGTTTCCCCAGACCCCGGAATTGCGGAATTAGCCGTGTGTAAATAGGTGGTAGGTTGGTTGGTTGGTGAGACAGGTACTGGGTGGGAGAGGGAGGGTAAGGTATTGGATGACGGATGCACTATAGCATTGAAGGGTCGTACCTAAGTTAACCTAACCTACTACGTATCTGCTGCTAGCATCTAGGGTGCCTATGCACGAGATTTGTACCTGGTATGGGATAGTATGTCATGCAGCTAGCTTGCCAGGAACTTCGGGTGTCCAGGCATGTGTCATCCATATATACTATACTAAGTACTATACCATAGTGAGCGGAAGTAGTAGCTAGGGCCGTAGCTAGGGCCTACAACTACCAGGCTGAAGTAAGACCTTTCGTGCGAGCGGCCGAAAGAACAAAGTGGAGATCACGCGCGCGATGCCACTGACATATGTAGGATAGGCGAGAGGAAAATGGCACAAGCTGAGAGGCTGAAGAATCCGGGTTGGTGGACTTGGGAGCAAGGGGGGCCGAACTACTCCCGCGGTCAGACCGACGACCCTGGATGTGGTACTTTTGCTTCGCACCTATTTTGTATGAGAGCAGTTTGTATTCTCGGGTACGCTATAGAAGAAATCTGATGTGAATACTAACTAGTATGTACCTAATCTCAGATGTTTTAAGCGATTTATTTTCATGTGCTTGTTGAAAGATGAGAGAGGACTAAGATCGAAAGTTACCTAGTGCGCGATTCTCTCCATGCGACTAACGTCTACTATACCACTATACTAGTGCTTCGCATCTGATACCTCGGATTACTAACCATCCCTCCCTATACCCAGCCCTATATCAACATCCACCAGTCCCTCATATAGGACCCAAGGGCCGGGTTCGCGTTCGACCTCCATACACCGTAGTAGGATCGGCCGTCGAACGACCCAATACGGGCCGCGTCGGAGTCGACGGGCGGAGTTGGAGACTTCACGTTGGAGAGTTGCTACGGCAAATACCCCATGCCCGTGCCCCGGTGCTGTACCCCATAAACCGCAACTCTGGTACAGAAAGCGGCTCTCGATATCCCTACCTACATACTCACGCATATGGATATACCGTATAATAGTAAAAAGACAATACATACTCACCTAGCAGCTATCAGAAGAAAAAGCATGGAAAATTAAGATGAAGCAATATACCAAGACATATGTCCATGTCTGCATCTAGACACGTCCAGACATCGAGCTGACGAATTCCTGCACGTCAAACCTCAAACAAGAAGCATAAAACGCGATTCGATTCGTGGTATATTAAACACCCGCCCATTACCCCTTGCCTTGCCATGCTTTGCCACGCCATGCCTAGCTTCCTGCCTCACGTCTCGCCTAAGTCATTAATTTACACAAGGCTTGACACTCTACGGCACGAGGCTCGGCGCATACGCATACACATGGGCGTTGCGCATGCGCGCTGTGCATGTGTGTGCATGTATGTAGGCGTATATTATACAGAACAGGCCGAGAGTCAGAATAAACCAGACCCAAACCAGATCCATCCCGTCTCTACTCGTCTCGTCCCGTGTCATCTGTCCGGACCGAACGAGCAAGCAAGACCGAATCGTTGGTTATCCCCTTTTCGGCCGATCGGCCAAGATCCCCATCTCGCTTACTCTCTACCGGCTGTATGCTGTACGTGCTGTGTTCATCTCGTTCCGATTCGGTAACCCTGCGCTTCCTGCCTGCTTACAAAGAACAACCGCCCTCGACTGGAATATCGCCACCTATGTCATTTCCCCAGGCATTACCATTACGGGTAGCAGCAGTAGTGAGTAAATTGGCAATGAGTCAGTCGACCTCCTTTTCACCTCGTATCCCTTTCCAACCCCCCGAAGTTGTACATACGTTCGCGCCCTCGCTCAGTAATCGATCTTCATCCCTTATACGTGAGGTAGGCGAAGAACAGCAGCACCATCCAGGCTACCCTCCAGCTCGTCGTCCATATCTCTCTGCCGACCAAGCCCATCCGACTCCTAGACCTTGACGCCGGCTTCCACGCGCGATCCTTGTCGTCGTAGTACGAGTCTCTCCTGATCTCTATCCGCGGTCCCCTATTATGGCCCCATCCCCATTTTCCCGGGCTGACCTTGCCTTTAGTATTGGGCGACGCCGCTCGGACTTGTGGATTCAGTCCGCTGGAGATGGATTGACCTCGTGTCCTTGCAGACGATACGCGGGCCGACGGGAATTTGGTTGAGGATGTCCAGGGGGAGCCCGACTTCGCATCGTAAGAGCCTTCTTCGTTTTCGGTCTTAGCCTTAAAAATCGGGAGAATGGCTGACGAGATGTGTTGATCGGGATCCAAAGCAAACGGTTGGAGATTAAGAGCAGAAACAAGGAATGCTCGCGCTATTAATATTAAAACAGTTAATATCCCTAAAACAGCGTATGTCATATACGTCGAGAGCTGTGTCGGGAGCAGACAGAGATGAGTTTGTAGCGTAGTCTTTGGCGATCCTGGGATAGGATTTCCCTGGTCGTCGATCGGGTTGTACAAGGAAACCATCTGGAAGCCCGGTGTCGGCACTCCCATCGCCATACTGAGACTCTTGACGGTAATTTCCCGAACATTTCCCTGGTCTGGTGTATGTACAAGTTCGCAGTAATCGTGATCGTCTCCAGAAAATGCATGTATGACATTACCAATGCTCTTAATTAAATTAACCGAATCCTCCATGCTTAGCACATTCTGGTACTGATATCCACCCGAGACGCTGATAGCATTTCGATGGTCTGGGACAACCGGCCAAGTCTGTCCCTTAGGTGGTTTTGTCGGAGGCCAGTGCTCTCGCATCGGTCCGCAGGGCGTTCCCGGATCTCTCCATAAAGGTACGTGCGTTAAAAGAATCGTTGGGAAATCGGGCGCCTTTTCTCCTAGATCCAACGTTGGTTGATTACTGTAGTCAGCAGTATTGAGCTCCTCGACTTTTTGCTCAAAGGCTAATTCCTCCACGTCTCCCCTCCAGAATCGCACCTCTTTTTGAACAGCTCTTCGCTTCGTCGACTTGACCTCTTTCAAGAATTCCTGCGCTGGACCGTAGATGGGCTTCAGATCAACTCGATCCTTCATTATTGACGTGCCGGCGCTCAGAGACACCGTATCCACCGACACAAAAGTGTGGTTTCCAATCACGTCAACCCTGTTCGTCTCCCCGAAATATGCGGCGAACCGATGCCTCGCAGGCACTTTCACCTCGGCTCCGAAACCCAAATCATGATTTCCGGGTAGACTCGATATGAGCTTTCGCCCTCGCTGACCCGGACTTGGGATATGACCTGCAAGCTTCCAATTCTCGTAGAAAATGTCGCCGAACCTCATGTATTCCTGAAGCCAAAAACTCTCGCCGTATTTCTTATGCCATTCTTTCAAATACTTCTTCTCTTCCGCCGGTCTATGATCCTTCGCCCACTCAGGATCGTCGAAGTTTCCGTGCGCCGTCTTCCATTCTCTTCCACCGTCGAAAAGGTCACCTAGGAAAAATACTGTGTCTGGGCGTAGTTGTCTCTGTAATTGCGTATATGACCGTCGCATATAGTTATCTGTTATAACGACGGTTAGGGGGTTGATAGGCCAGGGACGGCCGGGGTACGAGTGGGGGTCGATGATCTGAGGGTCGGCGACGAATATCAATCGATGCGGTGTTGCTCCCGCGGGCTGTCGTATAACAGGAAAATGTCAATATATCATTCCGTACCATCCAAACCAATGTCCGGAGCTCGTAGGTTTGTCCGACGCCCAAAAACTTACCCAATCTTCCCAGCGATCCCAGTCGCAACTCCCTACCCGACTCGCGAATATCCATCGTTCGCCCCAGAGCATAACAAGCATCCAAAATATCACAAGTACGTGTGGAAAGCTTAGGAGCCGCCGTCGCGTTAGGTTTCTTCGGATCTGGTGTCCCCCTTTTGTTGCCCAGCCCCAAGCCGTATGTTTACCTCGTCCATTTATGTACCCCCATATTCGCCTCAGCATATTTCTACTACTAACGTATATGTCGTCGCAGATCGATTGCAGGTCGCCGCTATTGTCATCGTAGGAACTGTTGAGAGCCGTGACGTAGGCGTTGCTATAAGGCGCCATGGCGTTCGATACGGGTAGCCATATGAGGTACAGTAGCTTAAAAACACTGATTTGGTACGGAATAGATGGTAGGTCTTTTTTTACAGGGTTCTAATCTCGTCAAGGCTAGCTCTTCGAAAGTAAGCAAGTAAAGTCAGTACAGTAAATAAAAACACCCAAGGAACGCGAGACCGTTTCTGCACGTAGAAGATGCGGGTAGCAAAGAAGTAAAATAATATGTCGGGACGTTGAGAACGTTGAAAGTTAGAAAGGTGCTAAGGTTAATTTAGGTTGACTTCAAGGTTGGTTGAAGAACGGACATCGCACGACGAGGAGCTGGAAGAGCTGGAGAGACCCTTACTTGGGTAGCGTTGTGTCACCTAATTACCTTAATCGGGATTAAAATGGCACGCTACAACTTTATTTTTCTCTGTCGGATCTGCCAACTCGGCACACACGCGTCCCCTTTCAGGTACGTACCGCCGGTCCACTTTGGTGCCGGACTCCGTTTGTATGTATCTTGGTAGTAGTATGCTCTTATCGGAATTTATACCGTTTTTATAGCCAAATTCTTGTGTAACTCTGGACTATCCCCATCTCTTTTTAACTTGTCTTCGTGCGTACCTAGAGAACATTCTAATACTATCACTTGATAGAATACTCGAATTTCGAAAATACTTAGTCTAATGGCTTGAAATACCTCAATAGCTGTCTGCTATATATCAGAAAAGGTCAAGGTAGCTGTTTGTCTAGATGTGGGAGGAAATAATACCACCTTATTAGATCCATGGGAGAAAAAGCAAGATATGACAGGTCATATTAGTTGAGACATTGTCTTAGGGAATCTTATTCATAGTTCTAGATGTCTTAGGGAGGCTGGCGGAGCTCTTAGTAATCTTAGTGTAGAGCAGTATCAACATTAGGAAGTACTTGCAGGTTGGCTTGCCCACGCATGAAGTATATATACTTGATACCTAGGTATGTGTGATTCTAACCTCGTATACCAGACATATGCGGAAGAAACAAAATCAAGTAAATGAAGGCTGAAAAGCCCAGGGATGACGTGACGACAACACGATCATGTTCAGATACCTACATACAACTTTGAAGTGGATATACGATATCCACTCGCTAAAGCCCACTACGCCACCGACGAATTGAATAGCACATTTCAAAGTGTTTACGAGCAATGGTATAGCACATATATTAAAAGTCCACGTAGTTTCCGTAGAAAAAAGTAATTATATTCGTATGCGATTACTTGTTCAAGCTTAGAACCTCGGCGATTAAAGGAGTGTACCAGCGACCCGATATCTCTTATATGTTTCAATGGGCCCGGGCGCACTCTTTATAAAGAGCACTCCGGGCGGGAATCTCAGTAAAATTGGGGGGAATATACCATCGTACCTATACGCCGAATCGCCGATTATGATATCAAATCCAGCGAAGATCCATATATATGCAGGCTAATAGCGCTCCTGCTAAGCGCGTAAGGAACGAATCCGATAAGATACGTATACTTGGATTATTGTTCAAGATTAGAAAAGACGGGAAGGTGGCGGGATTAAAAAGTCCAAGTAAATGATTCCTTGACTTCAAACGGAACGGAGTGCCTAGAGGTTAGGGCGGTGATTGTCAGTCTCCATCAACGAGATAGGTAGGTCGTACGGGGATGAGCGTTAAGCGAGGAGCGGGGGTCTCTCACCTGATATCAACCGCTGACGCCCCTATCAGGACTTTAAATGTGCCCTCTTCTGCGATCCACGCCGGTACCGAGTCATCATAGTATCCTACCGCATACTTATCCAATGCAACGATGATGTGCTTGGTTTCTTCCGGCCCCAACGATACCTTCTCGAATGCTACCAATTCTTTTTCGGGCCGAGGTAGTCTCGACTTGTCATCTTTGACGTATATCTGGATAGTCTCCGAGCCGGCGAACTTGCCGGTGTTGGTGACCGCCATGATCAGATGAATTGGCGCCGATTCCGTTAGTGTCTTCCGGCTAAGCGACGGTCGGCCATACTCGAATGTTGTGTACGAGAGGCCATGACCAAAGGGGAAAAGCGGTTCGATGCCTGCGCGATCATAATGCCTGTATCCGATATGAAGGCCTTCGCCGTACAGGACACGCAAGTTCTCGCCGGGCCAGTTGTGATATGCGGGAGTGTCCTCGAGCCGTCGAGGGAAGGTTGTCTATTATGGTTAGCTGATATCGATGATTTACGTTTTAAGAGTCTTATCGTTTACCGGTAGTTTACCACTGGGACTTCGTATACCAAACAAAACATCTGCTAAGGCATTGCCGGCTTCTTGACCTTGGTACCAGGCTTGAATAATGGTCGGCACCCTGTCTGCCCAGGGCATAGTCACCGGTGAACCGGATTGATTGACCACGACTGTTCGGGGATTAGCCTTCACGATAGCTTCGATTAGTCGGTCCTGGCTTCCATCGGCAGGAAGATCCATTGTTTTTCTATCGTAACCCTCAGATTCCCATTCAGCATCGAGTCCAACTATGACGATGGCAACGTCGGCGTTTCTTGCGGCATCTACGGCTTGTTGGAGGTAGTTGACCTGATCTTCCTCTTTGAATCCAATGCGGCAGCCACCATACTTGTGTGTCATATTGAAGGTCTTCTGCTTGGAAATCGGTCGAAGCTCGTTGGTCATCTCTACTCTGAGTTCGACCGGCCTTCCGGCTTGCATCTCAACATCAACCATGTAGTCGATGGAGCCGTCAAACATCGCCTCGCCTTCTTCTGTCCAGTCCCAGAGATCGAGAGCCAACTTTCCACCTACATATAGCCTTCCAGGGCCTACGGTCATGAAACTGATCGTATGCTTTCCGGTGGTTGTTGGCGTTATATAAGTTGTTGCAATGGCCGACCATTCTGGGCCAAGTTGGGCTAGCGGTGCAGAGTCCCACAAGAAGAGGTCGGTGTTGGTTCTTCTTTGTGTGACGACTACATCACCCTGGAACCTATCACCGCTAAACCACTCGAGAGTGATGCCTTGTTCACCTGACTTAGCGGTACAGAAAGGCGACGCGACCGGAAGCCATTTATGAATATGGCATCCTTGAGCGTATATGACTTCCCTTTGCGCGACTTCTCTGATACTATCGAGTGGAAGTGTATTGTAGTATGGGTTGAGGCTAGCGCTCCCACCACCACCGGCGATGGCCCGGTTCGCGTTCGGGCCAATAACGGCGACTTTGGTGGTCTTAGGGTCGAGAGGCAGGATCTGGCCTTCGTTCTTCAACAAAGTTAAACCCTCAGCTCCTAGCTGCCGGATTAGAGCTCTCGTTTCCTCCCGGTCATCCTCGCGTTCGGCCTCCTCGGCCGACATGTCGTCTCCTCTTGTGCGTTCTACGAGGGTCAGGACATTTTCCGCCGCGATGTCTATGTCATCCTTCGTAAGTCGCCCTTCGTCGATAGCTTTCAAGGCTTTCTCAAAGCGCCACTTCGATGAGAAAGGAAATTCTATATCGCAACCCGCTTTTATAGATTCGACGGTAGAGTTGACGCCACCCCAATCCGACATGATAGTGCTAAGACATAACTGTTAATTATACATGTCATGTTCAAAAGGGGTTAATTGCTTACCCATCGTATCCCCATTCCCCTCGAAGGATGTCCTTAAGTGTGTGGATGTTCATGTCAGCATGAACTCCATTGACCAGATTATATGAAGACATCACAGCCCATGGGTTGGCTTCCCGTATGGCAATCTCGAATGGCCGGAGATATAATTCTCTCAGGGGTCGTTCCATCGTCACCGAGTCAACAGTGAGCCGGTGGGTTTCCTGTTCATTTGCCACAAAATCTACATCACCATCAGCTGATGTCTCAAATGATAGCAAGCGGGTGATGCGAACGCTTAATGGTCGCAGCAACTCCTTTAGACTGAAGGCCTTGGATATACTTCGAAGCGAGTTTGCCGGTGAGAAGCGGGTCTTCTGAGAATGACTCGAAGTTCCGGCCTCCAAGAGGGTGGCGATGCATGCAAACTGTAGGAGCGAGGAGTACATGAGCGGATCTAGCCCTGACCTCGTCGGCTAAGTGTTGCCCAACAGTGTATAAAATATCTTTGTTCCAGGTGGCTGCCAGCGAGATACCACATGGGAATAAAGCTGCCTAGGCAGGAAAGGTTATCGACGGGGTCTTCGGGGCTCAAAATCTGCTACTAACCTTGGTACCTCCGACAAAGATGCCGCCTCGAGCACCGTTAGGGCCATCGCTCGTTTTGATAGCCGGGATCCCTTTAGAAGGTATTCCCTTCGTTCTCCAGAAATCCGCAGCCGTAAGCAGGGAGACCTTGGCGGGTCAGTAAGAAATGTTTCCACGCCCGACTTTTTGGCCGCATACCTTTTCCTCGAGAGTCAGTCGACCAAGTTTCTCTTTCGCCTGTGATCGGCAATCGTTGAGGATGGCAGTCTTCCGAATTGGACTACTGGGAGGAGAGAATTCAGTATCTGGGGTCGTGTTGCTATCGACACTCTCGAAAGGAGAGGCGCTGGGGTCTATCCCATCGAATTGCGCGTCGTCAATATGCTCCATAGTTGAGTTATGGTTTGCTATGCTTCTTATAATTGGTTCTTTCGGTGGGAATGGGCGCACGCGATCGACAACGAGCTTTGATCTCTGAGCGTTACAAAAGCCAACGGCAAACTGGAGATTACCAAATACAACTGCAAACCTAAATACTCATGAGGATATTTGTTGTTGAAAGAGAGCCTTGTAGGGCAGAACGACGTTGCTGGACAAACCCGGTCCCAAGGTAACCTATTACCCCACAACGATAGGAATGATTTCGAGGTTATAAGTCAAGTACAACTTCGAAGCCAGTCGCCAAGGTCGAAGCGGCCTCCCTTATGTATCAACAGGAAAGAAGAAAATACAACCTCATAGCTGAGGTGATGGCGGTTATCTATCAAAATACACAACGAACAACTTCGGTACGTATGCTAAGGCAGGGGAACGGAGCCCAAGCAGCGCTATGCAGGACCAAATTGGCCAAGAGGAGTATACGGTATTTCCTATAACGGACATCTTAGGGTTCTTGCATAGAAGTTGAGGAGGCCGATGAAGGATCGACATGTTATCAAGCGTTATTAAGTCTCGACCAAAGGCGGGTGCCGCGAAGCCGCCGAGGGGTGAGGAGTGGAGATAGATTGTGTGCCCCGGAATTCGAAGACATCTCTAGGTAACCTCTAGTGCAACCATTGTCACTTGACAAGTCCGCCTGCGAAGACGCTATATTGATGGTCCCAACTAGGAAATACCCACATCGGCAGGAACGGACCGGAGCAGCGTTGTTTCAGGGTACTGAGGAGAAAAAGACGAAACGAATTCCACGCCCACGCTGGCCTCGCACGAGCAGAGTGGGGGACCGCTACGGGAAGTCTTATCCAGTCGAACGGGGAATACGGGGGAACCAGGGTTGGACCAGCAAACAAGGCGGTCTAGTGAGTTAGGACTATCCCAGCAAACAGATCACGAAGTAAAAAAGTGTGGAGTAGCCACAGGTGAGGTTCCTAGTTACATCCTCTCTTTGGTTCGATACGGAAGCACGACTGCGATTCTGATTAGCTAGCGTATAGTATTTACCGCTGTAGAGTGGTTGTATATTAGGAAGATCCACGGCCGAGGGAACTTATCAGTAGTGACCCTCCTCTATTACATGATATATATTCATTGGGCCTTGTACCACTGTCGTGGCTGGGTGAGCTGTATGGTGAACAAGATGTCACCTCACCTCTGGCCCAGATTCGAAAAGGATTTGGCCGTCAGGATGGCCGTCGGAAAAGAGACATTCGGAGTTGGGAGCGATTTGAGAGCGAATCGGATAACCCTGAGCCTCGGAGACGCTAATGTGAATGTGACTCTTTTTTAAACAGAGTATTGGCGTCTACATAGCCGCCGCTCTATTCAAGCCCAGTTCGGGTGCCGGCAAGCTTTTGTTATACCACTACCGAAGGGTTTTACTCTATCAATAATTGGCGCAGGGTGTGTCTTCCGCTGACCCGGGTTTGTACGATCCTGTGTACTTGCTAAAGTGTTATGGAGCGGGTGTGTCGAACTCTTGTAAGAGCTCGCACAATTGTCGGACCATTGCAGATCAGAACGTCACTCAAAGCTGAATTTCGAAATCCAGGAATTCAATCGAGTCAAGAAGACCCAGCATCGACTATCGCATAGTGCGTCGAAGATCCTATGGTTCAGGTATCAGGTAGCGGGCTGCATGTAAGTGATCGTGCATAGGTGCTAGGTAGTGTAGGTTCTAGGTTCAAGGAAGGGATTTCTAGTTCAGGAAAATATCTGAGAGGGTTTACCAATCGCTGTGGATGGTTCTTTCGCTAAGAGAAAAACAGGGTCCGGGCCCACTCTTTAGGAACCCGATTAACGCATCGGATTTACGGGCCGTGACGACATATAGTCGGGAAAAGTTAGGATAGAAGCGCCGGTCAGCCAATGACAGTCTCTTCTCAGCTAAACCTTATTTCCGCGATTGAACAATTTCTCTCAATTTCTAAGACATGCCGGACAATTTGTTAACTTTTACATATTTCATTACCCTAATCCGGATCGACAGCCTCTTCACTTATCAGGGGCACAAACATGCGATAACCAAATTTATGGTTACTTCCACGTGATACCCATACCATGGTTCGGTCCCCGTTTGCAAACGCCATCCTACCAGCGCCTTTCTCTCGGGTATCAAGAACCGACATTGATGCTTACGGCGGAAACTATTTCCATCAACCGGTTCGGTTCACTCCAGCTCTAGACCTCGAGGAATCTGGATATACTAGATACTCAACGAAGTACTGGGTTTGCTAGGTTTACATACCTAAGTTATCGTGGACCATGAATAATCTCCGAATCTCGTTAAACGAAGTCCATATCTATGATATTAATCTACTCACCAACGATAGCTTGGGGATGTCCGTCGACATTATTAATCAATCCGAAACCACCTCACCTAGGTGTACAAGAAAAGACACCTTATCGAAACGGGCTCAATCAAAATAGTCCGATCGAAGGACGTAAGTCTTGGCAGTTTTGTCACTTCCAGTGTGACCTGCACGACAAAAAATCCCTGTGGCTTGAATAAATGAATTTAGGGTTACGAATGATTACCCGAGTTCCCGGGCGCTCAAGATCGCTACAGTATCGTCGCCTATCGGGAATGGTATTATTTGCTACCCAGCTGGTACCCTATACCACTACGTTTTTTGTATGATATTCGATCGGGACGTCTAATGGCAGGTTACAGAGGTTACAGAGTCTGGATTACTGTTCAAGTATTTCTAGGGAGTAGGCTGACCGCTCAGCCGCCTTACGAGAGAATGACGCAAACCGCGCCGAGATCCGCCTTGGGGCTACAAAGTCGAACCCGACGCTCCTCGGCGGCCCGTCTGGCCAATTTTCGATCTCCGACAGATCAACTTTTCAACAATCTTCCCCTTTACGGCCCAATGCCTGCTTTAACCTATTGATGCTTATTCATTCGTCTATATTCTTTTTTCTATTTATTTCTATCAAACAAATCCCGTTCGACCATGTGTTCTTTAGAACATCCAGGTAAGCCATTACTTTCTTATCTTTAATTTATTCCTTTTTTATAATTAAAATATCCCTAGCTATGATGAGATGCACTTTACGAATGAAGAACCTAGATGTATATGACATCGTCCTACTAATTCTTGGCTGTAAAGCTTACTCTACTATGAACTGCGGTCTAGACCATCCGCGAGGCAATAGTCGTACTTCCTAGCCGATCGAAATCACTGATGATTTGCTTAATCAAGCAATATGCCTTACGAATTATAGCTGTCATTTCGGATAATACCGAGATCGAAACTAAATCCAGTGAAAAGAGACCCCAGAGAGGTTCATTACGTACCACAGAGGGTTCGGAACTCTAGCACTCTTATTTGAGTTGACATCTTCGCATTAGTACCGTTGCTTTGATCGACTTGGCTTCGGCATATAGCATATATATATGAAACAAGGTCAGTAGCTGCACAGATGTGTTCTAGAAACAAGTTTAGTTGTTGCGATTCTCGATCGTATAGTGGGCCGACACGACCACGAACCCGGCACCTTCACCTTGCCATGCAGGAGAGCAATGGGTGGGGCTGATCGACCTCCCATCCTGTACAGTACCATTGTTACCTTTTCTTAGGCTCGGCCAGAAGATAACCGAGCTGACACTCGAACGAGGCTCAACTCGAAAAATTCCGAGAGCAGTAAGTCTGTCCTCCTATGGGCCGCGAAGCCGGTCGCGATCATCTCGGTACAATTGACCGAATTCATTCTTAATTCCCCTTAACATGCTCATCTCAACCTGGTAACCTTCCAAATGCCCTCATCAAGCTTGTGTGAATCGGTATCAAATCGGGACCGGATTGGCTCGGAAGTTTTATCCGTGGCCTGTCACTCAATCTATTTTACCTGCAGCCTGCATATTGTGGCTGAAGAGGCGTACGAGACTCCTACCAGATAGGGCCTCGCTAGACTCTACAACCCCTTGGGGGTCGCATTCAAAGCTCTATCGGTTCGCTCACCGACTAATCACTCGGTTCTCATGCAGCATTGTGCCGTCCGTAGTTCGGGCTTAAGAGTCTCTGAACTTCCCGCGCACGTGGTGCTTATCAATCTTATCCCAACGTCTCATGGCTCTTAATACAGATATTAGGACTCGTCGATATGGATTAAATATAGAAGAATCGTTCGACTTTCCGGTGAAAAGTCTTCATCCCAAAGGGGCCAAGTATATGCGGGAACGGTTTTGATAACCATATATGAGATTCGGAAGCAGTATATCAGTATTGCCTTGGCACGCGCCGGCTGACCTATCCGGTGCTGAGGTATCCTCCAAACGGACATTCCTAGGCGATATGGGGATGTCCTCATCACTAGCCCTTATTAGAGGTCTGTTTACGCAGTTAAGTCCATTGCAACGACGAGAATCAGACGTCGGGTATCCCTACATCGGGAGCCCCCTTTCCGTCCGTTGCTGCGCGTCCACAATCAGGTTGTTTTTGTCTTGGGTTTGCTATGCCTGGGAATACCAACAAATACTTATCCAAGGCTACGCGTTATCCGGTGGGTTTTGAATGGACCTTAGTTACTCTGTTATTTCTTGATGAGAGCGGAGTTGTTTAACTGGCTTGCATATTCTATGGTGTATACCGGCGGCTGATGCTCCCTGAGTGCAGCTCTTGGCCAACTTCGTCGGCTTCGTTGTTTATATTGACACGCCACGGCATCCTTCGCGTACTGTTTGACTAGCACCTGACTCTAGCTTAAACCCCCACGGCAACTCGGGAAGGCTAGGGGTTACACTACTTCGAGTGGCCATATCATGGATCTTCGCGATGCCTACATCAGCATTACGGAATCGACACGCTCTAGATACAATTCCCGAGGTAGGAAGTTTGTCATGCGGTGAACCCGTTTCGCAATCAGGAACATCTGGCCGTCGGTCGCCACTGCCTTCCACTACTTTAAACGATCGATCTTTGACTCAGCCGACGTACTTTTCGTTAACGGCTTCTAGCGGCTTGGGGAAAGTACATCGAGATCAGGAGCTAATGAACATGAATCATGAGTAGACATGGTACGCGATAGGGGAAGATGATGCTTGTTTTCGCGTAGAGACATCACCCAAGCAATTCTCAGGAGTTTAAGAAAGGGGCACGATGTAGACCGTGATCTCCTTTCTGATATCGTCTCGTGGCTCGTCTAAGAGACCTTCCCGCTGGGATGAGCGACCCCTCTTTCGCCATCACTCTCAACTGCATCTGTTCTCGCTTAGGCGTGTAGCAATTCACTTAACAATAGCCGGAAGTTGGTAAATACCTACTCCCCCCGCATGGATAACTTACCCGTGGCTCAGCCATATAACAGTAACCCAAGGCTCATTTGGACTCGGTCGTGCGCCGTCCAAGTACATAAACGTACGTACAAACCCATAGTGGTAGATATAGCGTGATTAACTAAGATGTGCTAAGCTCTGCTTCTCGATCCGGGCCTTACACCGACCTTTGCCACCTCGTATGTCCTATAGGAGCCTAGGGATCGACCCTTCGCTGCAACTTACCAGACATTCTTAGATCCCCCGCATCCACGTCGTTTCTCATGACGGGAGCATCGCAGGAGTCACGTACAGTACCGACATGCATCGAATTCTTGGCAGGAGATTGTCCTTAGCGACTAGACAGACCGTCTCCTCCCGTGTTTTCCGCGGCCAGGACTTCAAGTAATGCCTCCACAGTGACCGCTACTTAGACGCAGGTTTATTCTTCGATGTACTCCATACGCATCGAGAATGACAGGTTTGAGCAAGCTTCCCCGCGCCCAGCCAGTGTTCGGGTAGTATACATCGTGAAGCAACCTGCCGTTAGCGCGGGCTTGGGTAGCTTTCCACCCAAAGCACCCCAGACCTTAAGTTGATGTTATAATCCACGAAACAGGAATATCACCTTTGACCTGCCCTACTTGGGCAACCGCTTGACGTATCTAGACATATATCACATGTACTAGGGCTATATCGTCAAACTATGCCTAACCTAGCCGGCACACGACATGTAATGCACGATCTAGACGAGAACGATTCGGGTATGTGTGCGCTACCAGCGCTTCCTAGGTTATTCTAGGTCATAACATAGAGCTATAAGATATAATGGTGACCAGAATAGTAACCCGTCATTCCCTAAAACGCTCATGATCAACGAGATGGGCCAGGAGCATACTTATCATACTAATAATAGTGCTCGATACTTTATTCCTGAACCTTGTGAGAGTTGCGGTCTAAGCAAGGGATTATACGCGCTCGAGATTCTCGTACGAGCCGTGTTGTTTTTGCTTGGCGCTATGGTGACTAACCCCTTTATCTAGGAACTGGAAGGGCATCTTCCTCCAAATTTCATACACATATATCGAACTACCCCTTAATTCAACATTAAGTTTCCTCAACACACTTTACTGAAAGCTTCTTCAATAAAACTTATTTAATTAGATATTGATACTTCCCTCTACAAAACCATCATAAATATTTTTAGTATTTTTGATTATCTGGCACTTTTCACTCAAGCTTTGGCCCCTCATTCTCTGTAAACTTCTCGAACGAAATAGAGCCAATACCATCGATATCCCGAAGTCTTTATAAGATTTTGCAAAGAAAGAGTTAGACAGATTTATGACTAATTTGTTAATGGAATAACAACCCGAAAGAGGTCTTGTGTAACGTGGCTGTTGGACATAGAGGGAACTACACTTAGTGTGTGGCTTGAGATGACCATTGCTGAATATTGATACTGGACAAGGATAAAATATGTGGGTCTCACATGAAGGGATAACTATTACCCATTGATTTCGAGAACATACCTAACATGAATTACATATCAAAGACATGGAAGAAATAATATTCTATTCGAAGCTATTCGATAGAAATGTACCAGAAGCTTAATGATATCATGGGGCTGATGGGGCGTTTATGGGGCTTGATAATCCCTGAAAGGGAGACCGAAATCGCAATAATCCCTCCCCTTCGCACTTGTCCTTGATAGGATCGGTTGCATGCTGCTATTAAGGTTATTTAAGCTAAGACATCTGTACAACTTATGTACAGCCTGTACTACCTGATAACTTGGGCTGCCTGGGTAAGGTGTTCCAATATTGGAAGATCCCTAGATGGATCCCTGGGTAGAAGCTGGAGGTAATTGGAACGCGCTCGATGTATTAGAGAACATTGAACAATTCCATCGAAAGGCTTAGAAAAATTACCCAACAAGAAAGCGCGCATTCCAATGCATGAAGGATTGGACATATCAGCCGATGAGTGCGTAGATATAAACGCCATCTTGCTGCATAGAATGATCAGGTCCTGACCGGTGAGCCCGACTTTTGATGGAAACTCCGATAACTCGGTGATATCTGGGGTACTTAGGTACATACGTATGTACTGAAGAACTGCATGTACCACTTCGTCGGATTTGGGTTACTTTCCAGGTTGTTTCAATTGAAATAGGCCAATAAGAATATCAAAAAACGAGTAGGAAGCAGCAAGAGGCGAGCCCTATGACCTTATGACATAATAACGTCATCTTGCTCCTTCAGAAATTTCTATCTCGAAATATCGAAACCTTTGCGCGAGAACAAAGCTCCAGGGTTCTTTCCATCTGATAAGCATCCCCCGCGATTTCCACTCCGAACAGTACTCCGAACCGAGCAACGCATGTTATTTTTTCAGCTCCACAATCATTCAGATATGGCAAGAGAGCCCCTATGCCAATGCCTGCATCGGTAGATTGAAACGTCGAAACGTCAAAACGTCAAACGACTGCAACTGTTTCGACCCAAAGAAAAACATCATTTTTTCCATCTTCATTTATCCCTCTCCTTTTCTACTCCCTTCCTACCTTGTTTGCTAGCATTCCGATAATAGATATCGAGCGACTCAGGCGGATGCATGGTTGCACATAAAGGAGTCTAAAAAAGCCAATGGGCGACAATTAGCTTGATAGTTTAATTACGTCGTCGTTTGCTTTGCCTCTTTTTATCGCGCCATTAGCCTTAGTCCGATTTTAGGCCCTCGATTGGATTTGCAGCCTTCAACAATTATCGCCACTAATTTTATCTTTTTAATCTCTTCCCTTTTTCTTTCATACGCGACCACCTAGATTCGGTGCCTGTCGTGCACCAAACTTCTTCCTCAGATCCCGTCGCCGAATTCACATCGATTGGTCCAGTACCATCATCGTCGCGATGGCTTGGTCCAAAACTACCCGGATCAGCATTATGCTGGCCATTGATATCACTTTCTTCCTGGTGGAACTGATATCCGGTTTTATGGTCCATTCCCTGGCTTTAATGGCAGATGCATTCCATATGCTGAACGACATCATCTCGTTGATTATTGGTTTGTGGGCTGTTACTGTCGCTCAACGAGCAACGACCAACAAATTCTCCTACGGATGGGTCCGCGCCGAAATCCTCGGTGCCGCTTTCAACGCCGTCTTCCTGATCGCCCTATGCGTTTCCATCATTCTCGAAGCATTGACTCGATTTATCGAGCCTCAGGAAGTCTCGAACCCGAAGCTCATTCTTATCGTTGGATGTTTTGGACTGGCCTCGAATCTTGTTGGATTCCTGGTTTTGGGAGGACATGGACACGACCACGGAGATCATTCGCACGACGACGAACACGATCACGATCACGGACACGAGCATGTACACCAACATGATAATATTGCTGCGGCTGAGGAGGGTAGAGCAACTGCGACGCAAGCTTTGGTAGACGAAACTGGCCCTGTGATGGATGTTCTGCCCGAGGTTGCCTTGGCGCGAGCTCGGGCTGATAACGCCTCTCCAGAGACCGTTCGTCATATCCAATTCAACCAGCCTGAGAGCGATCAAAAGACTAGTCACGAACGAGGCGCGAGCCGGGGTGCTTTGTCTAGGGGCAGAGAACGGCGACGTGCGGGCAGTCTTAAGCATAGCCGCCTTACTAGTATCGACGACTTCAGCATTCATCCAGCCAGCTTCAGACAGGACATTATCGACCATAGCAGGTCGAGTCGCAACGACAACGAGACGGACGACAGCTCTAATGATGATAGTTCCATCGATTCCCCAACTCGGGAGGAGTCAGCTATAGACGAAACCACACCCCTTATATCGAACGAGCGTGTATCAGACAAGAGCTCCGCGCATAAAGACAAGCATATTAGCCGGTCAAGAAGTGCTCACCATCATTTCCGTGCTAGACGTGATTCCGGAACTCATATGGATCATCACCACAATAGGCCAAAGTCGAAGTCAAGGAAAGGTCACAGCCATGGTCACAACCATGCCGATATGGGCATGAACGCTATGGTCCTCCATGTCTTGGGTGACGCCCTAGGAAATGTGGGCGTCATAGTTACGGCCTTAATTATTTGGCTTACTGACTGGTCAGGACGGTACTATGCCGATCCTGCCGTCTCATTGTTCATTACTCTTATCATTCTAAAGTCCGCTATCCCACTTACTAAGGCAACAGCCAAAGTACTTTTGCAGGCCACGCCCGATCACATCAATCTCCAGGATATCAAAGAGGATATACAAGCTCTTCCGGGAGTAATCAGCTGCCATCACGTGCATATCTGGCAGCTTTCTGACACGAAGGTCGTTGCTTCCTTGCACGTGCAAGTGGCATTCCCTATTACAAGCGAAGGAGGAGAGAAATATATGAAACTTGCTAAACAGGCGCGGAAGTGCCTTCACGCATATGGCATTCACAGTGCCACTATACAGCCGGAGTTCTGTTTAGAAGACGATTGTAACCACGTCGATGATGGTTCTATGACGCTAGACGGACAGGCATCGCCGCGTTATGGAGGCGACGTATGCTTATTGGAGTGTGTAGATGATTGTGTAGGTCAGGGATGTTGTACACTGCCCTCACAGGCAGCTTCAAAGGCGGGATCAAGCAGAAGGTCCAGCCATTCGGTACCTCACGATCACAGTGGAGATCATGACCACGATCATGATCATCATCACTGAAGAGATGGTCTTGGTGTCGGAAATAATAAGTTCACCATTTGCTGCATTGGGCACTGGGTAACGGCGGCGCGTGTGTGGTAGTTAGATCGTTCGGGCTCGCGTATCTCTTTTGTTTTCTGGTGCGGGCTCTAATTCTTGCGCAGGGCGTTACGGAAAAAATGGACTTTGTACATCATACAACAGTGGATCAGGGTTAGAGGTGCATGTTTATTGACATTGCGATGCATTATATGATCGGCTTGGCATGTGAGTAACGTGAGACATACATTGTGAAGACCGGAGCTTGTGAGATGATCGGTGTATGGTTCTAGACACGCCTACCATTGAGACCTTTAGACTCTGGTACCGACGGTCCTCGCTAATCATTGGAGGGTTTCTGTGTAAGGCGAGTCTATCGCGAACCTTACCTACTGTACCTTGCATACTACACGGGTCTGGTCTCACTTTAAATTGACGATGGTACATTGAAGTTGTATTTCACGTGGGATGTGAAACCCCCTTAGAATTTTAAGCATTAATGCACGGACGCTGCCCTACCAATTCATCTCAGCCTCTATTTTCCTTCGCTGAAATTTAATTGAACGCTTCGTCTGATCTATTGACCTCTTCGATCGTAACTATATGAGGGAGCTGTATATCCCAATCTATATGAAAGTCGGATTGTAAGCGCTTGAAGTTATTTATTAACACTATGATTGTTATGGAGTTGAGAATTGCTTTCGTATTTCATTTAAGCATGAAATCTCACGATATCCATTCCCATTCAAACGAGTTTGATTTTCCTATCCTGAGGCTGCCCGCATACCGCTTTGGGACGCTGTAACAGACAAGGCATGAATGATCTCCCTGCACCACCACTCCCCATCTGTCCCAGACACTCTTCTAGAGGCGCGAGGCTTTCTTCATCTTCTGTAACAGCCGCCTAACCCCGGATGTTCATCAATCAATCTGCCAGCGGTGTGTTCGGATCCCATCCATGCTCGAAAAGGGTCAAGCTTTTTTCGATTTTCTTATTCTTTTTCTTTCCGTTTTCGCGCTCGGATGGCTTTTCCGAGGGTATGGTGTGAAACTGGAACCGGTAATGGGGGAGATCGGGTAGGTTAGCCTTTAGGTAGGTCACATAATTACGTTCTGGCCGCTGGACCGGTCGGTTCTCTCTTCTTGGTCTTTCTTGGTATTTTGATGCTTCTCTTTCCTCTCTTGTCGTGTGTGTCGCTCCTTTGATAGTGTTTGCGCTCCCTTCATTCTTTTTTCTTCATTTTCCGACTCGTCCTCTTCTAGGCTTGCTGGTTCGGGGTTCCTGCAGTCTGTGACCTTGGCTCTGGCTGAGCCGGTTCTACGATTCGATTCTCGTCGTTCCTTTCTTCTATTTCGATCGGTTTTATTTAGTTTGAAGATACCTATTTCAAAAACTCCAAGATGAGGGTTTCGAATACCGCCGCCGCTGTCGCGGCCTACGTTCTCTGCTGTCAGGACCTGGCGTCCGCTAGTCCGGTGCAGAAGCGCGGGGTGCTCGACGAGATGCTGCAGATCACGACGCTGGGAGGCATGACGTTCAAGATCGAACAGGTCCAGAATAAGAAGTACTACGGTGCACGGAAGGGTAGGGGTGCTATGGCTATCGCGAGAGCTTATTCGAAGTACGGCGCAGCGGTCTCGGACGATTTGTTGTCTTCCATAGAAGAGATTCTGAAGGAGCTTGGTCTTTTGGGGAATACGGGAGCTTCGAACAGCACGGGCAATGATCCTCAAGGTAGGTCTTGGTACCTGGGCAGTTGTTTGGCCTTAATATCTTGGCTCATCGTTTTTTAGGCGAGGTTGCGGCGACTCCCCAGATGTTCGACTCCGAATACTTGTGCCCGGTCTCTATTGGCACTCCGCCGCAAACCTTGCAATTGGACTTCGACACCGGTTCGTCTGATTTGTGGGTGTTTAGCTCCGAGACACCGTCGAATCAAGTTATGGGTCAAACTGCTGTACGTGTGTAACATTGAGATGACGATATCGGACGGCAAAGGTCACGGCTTTTTGCTACGCCTGAGTCTCACAAGATTTAGCGATTACTAACCCCAAATGATGTAGTGGAATATCCAGCAGAGCTCGACCGCGCAGTTACAAACAGGGGAGACATGGTCGATTAGTTACGGTGATGGTAGCAGTTCTAGTGGTAATGTCTACTTAGATAAGGTGTCAGTCGGCGGAGTTACCGTCCAAAACCAGGCAGTCGAATCCGCCAAAAACGTCTCGTTGTCGTTTACGCAACGACCCGACACCGACGGTCTTCTCGGACTGGCTTTCGGTACTATTAACACGGTCCGGCCTACGAAGCAGAAGACTTTCTTCGAGAGTGCGACGAACGAGCTCGCGTCACCTCTGTTCACTGCTAATTTGAAGAAGGAAGCTCGTAAGTTGAATATGAACTATGTATTGTGGCTTGTGGATGACGTATGTTGACATGCTTCAGCGGGTAATTATAACTTCGGTTTCATCGATAACACCGAGTTCACCGGAGATATCAGTTTCGTGCCCGTTAACTCATCGTCTGGGTTCTGGCAGTTCACAGGCGCCGGTTATAAGATTGCTGACTCGGCCGCCGTTTCTTTGCCGCACGAAGCTATCGCCGACACGGGAACCACGCTCCTTCTTGTCCCGTCGCAGATTGCGACTGCCTACTACGCTCAGGTGCAAGGAGCCGTCAACAACGCGGCAGCTGGCGGTTACACTTTCCCATGTTCAGCCACGTTACCCGATTACACGGCTATCATCGGCGATTACCAGGCCGTGATCCCCGGTGATTTCATGAAATTCTCGCCCGTCGATGGTGATTCATTTGCGACGGCTACCACGTGCTTCGGCGGTATCCAGGCTTCTCCCGCAGGTTTCCCTTTCGCTATCTACGGTGACATTTTCCTGAAGTCGCAATTCGTCGTGTTTCACGGTGGGAATCAGCAGCTTGGTTTTGCTGCCAAGCCCCTATAAGCGAGCGTACGGATTTGGATGTTGGTGGCGTGGGAGGCGTAGCTGAGGATGTATATTTTATGACTTTGGTTTAGACCCGGTTGAGAGATCCCGGGATAGAAAGACCTGTGTATGGTGGCTATGATCGATTTTGCGAATTTTGGGTTTATAGGTAATGGAATTTACGATTGAATATCGGATTGATTCATGCAAACGACTTTGGAGATACCCGCGATCCACGTTATCGATACCGGAGTTGATAATCAAGCCCCTGTTCGGAGTCGTGTCGTGGCGCTCATTCGGGCTGAGACATAAGATGTAGGTTGGCTGCATACGTACCTATTCGGTTGGTAAGGATCTGCACATGCACTCGGATTCGGCGTTTCGGTCGCTAGTCTCCTACCGACGTAGGCGGGAATTAAACTCGATTCGTAACAAGGAGAAAAAGTCGCTGGAACACAAACGCACCCGCAAAAGCACGTACGCCAACCACACCACCAACGTTCTATCGCGCTTCCGTCGCCCGCTATGTCTTCTTGGCCCTCTTTATTTTCTGGTCTGCCGTCTACCGGGCGAGTAGGGATATAGGGGCCTTAATATATTTCTGCCTAGAGACACGGTTACCGCGACTTAACACCATGATCAACAAGACACACAATACAATCAATTCAACAACCGTCGCTTATTTCTGGCACCTCTCTTCAGCTTTTGCTACTGCCTAGGTTGTAGATTCATGACATCACGAATAAAAGTAGCAGTCCTGTAGACACGGACCAAGTTACTCTATCCTACAGACACCATGGCGCCTCAATACAAGCAGCATCATCGTGAATTCTTCGGAGAAGCGCAATCAAATGGACAAGGCCCTACCTAGATACATACATAGGTAGCTAGCTCCAAACCCAATACATCTTTTCCGCTCCTCCGTCTTTTCTGGCGGCTGAGCTCGCAAAAAGCTCTATCGGGGTTCCTATATATTCCACCATGCCTCGTATCTTGCAATAACCTCAACCTTGTTTTTAAAGTTTACTACTGACCAGGTACATGAAAGCTTGCTTAGGTTCTCTGTCCGCTGTGCTATTTTACTGTTTCATCAAGCAGGTTGAAGAAGCTGACAAGGAAACTACAGAGTAGCTCGTACACCCTTAGCGCATCCACACAATAATTAGAACTTCTACCAATACAACCGTCTTTGATTATTAGCCTTTCTCAATATTTCCGCACAAATGACCTTCAATCAACCTCAAGAATGGTCCCCGGCACCATATCAAGAAATAAACATAGACAAACTCAGCACCGCCATGCTCTGGCCCTACCCTGTACCTTCACCGACATACCCCGCCGCACCAAGAGAAGAATCTCGAGCACAGTTCAACCAGAAGTATGCCCACAAGGCTTTGAATGCCTCAAATCGTCTTACAATGGACGAGCTTGAGCTCGTACGCAGACATCTTTCAGACTTGTTTTACGAGGCTGCAGCTCTACGTTTACGATTCCAGCCCCCATTCTCCCACGGCTAGTCGAGGACGCTGCTGATGCCAAAGCCCGCGGAAGTCTCCTTGCGAACAAATGAACTCGACCTATGGAACAAGCAAACCGCCGTTTATTTTATTGGTGACTCGCACTATTCAGGCCATGACCACGGATATACAGACCGGCGTCTGGGCGCTTACATCTACCGCGAGTGGCACCGCGTGCATGACGGCCGACCGAACCTGCAGCGTTACAACTTCTTCGCTAAGGCATTGCAGGTAACGAAATCCTTAGAATCGTTCGACGTAGCAGCTGTCATCGATATACACCGGCGGCTATGCAACTCCATGTCGGCCAAGTTGAATAAAGAGGTCATCTTCCGCTACCCTTTTCTCGCTGGAGAAGTGGAAAGCACAAACTTCCCGCAGGCAGACATAGCGAAGACGTGGCGTGAGCACGGCTTCACCATGGGTCATCTCTTTCGCGCCGTCTTGCTCGTGGCAGACGAAAACGTTATTCCTGAGACGTGCCCGGTGCAGCCAGAGTCGGAGCTTAGCGACGACAGTACGCTTAAGGAAATGGCGGCATGGCTGGAACGTCTGATGCCGGAGTGCCGCGTGTTAATGGTACGCACCGGGGTCGACGCACATTTGAGCAGACCTGTATCTTTCGCAAGCCTTGTAGACCCGTTAAACAGCGACCAGGGGGATGGGTCCGGTCAGGTGGACATGGTTAGGGTGGCGGTCCCTGTCGCTATACGTTTTTTGCACGAGCTGCAAGTACAAGAGGAAGCTGCATACCTTGATCTGCGGCGCGTAGCAGACAGAATGACGGAGGACCGCGAACGTGCGTGCCGCGAATGGGTGGACAGCGTAATGCGCCATGCTGAGGATGTGGGCATGGACGGGAATATGTATACTTGGAAAGCTGTGAGGAGGATGTGGGCTGCCCGCGATGGAGAGACTTTTAGCGACGGGCAAGGCGACGAAACGCGTCTTTTCCCTCTTTATTCCTGGACATGTATATGGTAGAGCTTTATAACTGGTCAGTGTACTGTTCCGCGCTTCACTGCGAGTTATTATCATGCTGTGGCGTTGAAGGGAGGAAATGGCCGGCGGCAGATTTGGCGAGTGGAATTAACTAGATTCGTCGATTATGACCCCTCGAGAACTCCTTCGATCTTAACCTCAACCATTGAACCAGAATATAGCTCATGCTTTTTCCGAAAGTTGTGTCTTGAGCCTTTATAGTTCGATCTTTCCATCACTCTACTAGCTGATGGACCCCATCGTATCTAACACCGCAAGTATGCATAAGTATATCCTCCTCGTCCGCCTTGAGCTGATAAGAGCGTCACTTTATGTGCAAAAAGTACACAGCTGCATAAATACCTCCCTAGTGCGATTGACTGATTTTTGGCTGAGCCGAACGTGAGCCTGCCTGAGCAAAAGCGGCAAGAGCGCTAATCCCTATCAGTCGCGGGCCAGGATATTGGTAAAACCTAGAACCACAGGAGATCGATCGCCGCGGGGTTGGCGGTTGAAGTCGACCTAACGAAGCTCACTATTGGTTCGCGTCGCTAAGCCCTAGAGAATGATTTTGGAGGATTCTGGTTCGTTAGGCCTTAACTCGCCTGACATCACACCACTTGGAGCATTCCTTCGAGCTGTTCGCCGGGTCCTGCGGTCTACATTGGTGAGTAATAAGCATAGTGACCTAGTTCTAACTTCACGGCCATTTTCGCGTTTTGTCTTGTGACAGAGACCAATATTATTTGGTAAGAGTACAAGAGGCTCTGGATACCGGATATCGAAGGTGGGCATATTTTGCTTTTATATATTTGGGAAGTTACTGATTAGCTCCGACCCTACGGCATTGCCCGGAATTCTCCAAACTCCCGGATACTACGACCCGGTCCGTCGTATTTACTTTTGGGTTTCGATAGTTCGATGTATAGCCGTATTCTAACCTCAAAACGGAACTGGCATCTACCTACCGATCTATAATCCATGCTATAATTCGGACTTCACCTTCCCACTTACCCCCCAAACCCTCAAATCCCCCAAACCTTGAGGGCCGAAATTCACAATGTCCTCCCTCATCCAAAAGAAATTCCCAGCGATCCTGCACTCCACCACCCTCCCCATCATCCCCCCTCCCTACCGCAAACCCCTCCTCCTCGCCACCGGCGCGGCCGCCCTCTCCGCCCCGCTCCTCGCCTACGCCTACCGCTGCTACACGGAATGGCTGGCCCTCGGCCGCGGCGGCGTGCCGTACCATGTCTTCGGCTGGCTCGCGCAGTCCACCATGCACCTGATCGCGCGCAGCGACCTACGTGAGCCTGTCCCTCGGAAATACAAGAGCGTCGAGGAAGTCGGGCAGTTATACGGGGAAGCCGGGTTGAAATCCTATTTCCTTATCTCATCCGAGGACGAGAGTGAAAAGAAGACGGAAATCCCAACCCGCAAACCCCCCCGTCCCACCGTCCCAACATTCATCGCGCCCCAGCGGCAGACCTCGGATACCGGGCCCCCGCACACCGTAGACACTTTGAACCGATTCCTCGCCGCGCTCGCAGAAGCGAATCCGGAACTCTTCGAGATCAGGGAGAGTGGACTAGAGGGACCGCTTCACCAAGCTATATGGCTACGACAACCCCCTCTTTCCGCGGAAGTTGAGGCTGAGAAGGAACCGCTTAAGGCCTTGACAACCCGTGTAGGTCGTGGTTCGAAGGGCGAGTGGGCGCATGTGCATGGCGAGGGCAGCACGCACGTTACGCTTAGCCCGGTCGATGCCTCGCAGGTGATCGCGAAAGGGTGGGCGCAGCGGCACGGGATGAGCGGGGTCGGGGGGACGTCGTGGGCGATGGCGCCGTGGGGATACGTGTTGGTATACTCGCCGAGGGACGAAAAGGAGTTCGAGGTTTGGAAGGAGGTTGTGCTTGCTGGGGCGCGGTACGTTAGTCAGGGGTTAGGGAAGGAGGTCGTTGCTCCTGATGAGGAGGAAGAGGAGTAGGGCTGTAGGTAGAGGGGTTAGGATTGTGTTAGGTGCCAATTGTACAACGTATCCGACTTGAAATTATTGAAGTGATGTATGCTAGTCCCTTAATACAGAGTCGCCCCTATTCGTACATAAGAATGGATTACATGTGGTTTCCTTCGCGATATGTACATATTGCCTTAGATGAGTACGTATAGGGAGGTAAAGTGATCTGTTAGTGTTTACAGCGATTAGGGGCGAAAATAAAAACCCGTCTCCCCAGAATATTATGCCTGTGCCTAAGGCAGAGATTCGAAACTCGGTAGTACATTAATTAAACAGCATTTCAACAGTTCCGCGTCTATTCATCAAATAGCTTCACTCCGTTTGGTCCTACAACTCCATGCCAGACTTTGTCCCCATTTAATTCGGGGAAGCTTCATTCGAATCTCGCTTTATTGGTATATCCTTAATGATTCCTCGGCTATTGCCATATGATAACAATCAGCCGGGGCTCGATGTGTCTCGATGCCGAGGCTTAATAAATAAAAGAAAATTCTATCCGGGACGTAAAAAGACGTCCATAGCCACGGCTGCTTCTCCTGTACGCCGCGATAAAAATAGGAGACGTTAAGAGGAGTGGGTATGGTATAATGTATGAAAAGAAAATTCGTTGTCTGCGCCTCTAGCCTCGAATTATCTTTCGTAAGATGCAAAAATAAATAAGAAGATTCTCCGTAGATGAAACATGATGATAGATGATAAGATGTTAGATGACAATCTGTCATCAAAAACGTAACGAGCAAGAATTTGCTCATCCATTTCCTTCCAAGCGTGTCGCTCATCGTGGTCTCGTGCCGGATTGACGCATTACATTGTACAAAAAAAACGTATTTGGTCGGAGACGGCGTCACCTAAACGTAGTAAATGGACCTTCGACTTTTATGTCTTTGATCCCTTCAGGCATCATTCGAAGCCATTCGGCCCAACTCTCAAGGTTGAGAGCCTCATCCGTCAATCGCATAGAAAATGTCAATTGAGGGCCATGGTGATTATCTGGGCTATAAATAGTCCGTGGTGGTTGTGGTGGAGATAACGTAATCGAAGGTAGTCTCGAATTACCGGATATTTGGATGTGCAATGGTGAAGGGAAGCCCAGTACTATCCCCTTCTCCTGGTGCTTGTCTTGGATGATCTTGGGATAGATGGATAGGAGTTTCGAATGCAACTCGGCGGCTGATAAGGGGTTCGGGAATCGTTGGGTGGCCCGTGTCCGAAGTTGATCAGCGAGCGTTCTTGTGAAGCTATTTCGATCCAATACGTCGAAGTATTCCTCTGAAGACGACGCCGCGATGACTTCCAACACCCCCTTTTGTCGAACCATCTTCGAAGATGGGTAGTATGCAGCATCCATCATAATCAATGTGTCGGACCGGGCTTCCTCCAAAATCTGTTGAATACCGCTCCATCGAATAGTCGAGGCCTTCGCACGATCCCGAGAACTATCTTGGGTTAGAATCACCACCAAAAACAAGCTAGCCTAGCGTCTGGGCAAACTCGCCTCGCCAAAACCATCTCCCTATGCTCATCTAAGTAACTGTACCCATTATAGTACACGAGTTTTAAGACGTCTCTAGTGTCGCTCTTATCGGTAAATTCGTTTATGATCCGAGAGAGCCATCTCCACGAATTGGTACAGCCGTCTGAGGCGGATGACGGTATCTTGAGGATTTCAAACGCGTATCGGTAGTACTTGTCGAAAACGATGCCGAGTTCTTCCACCGCGGATGCCACGCCGGGATTTTCGTCATCCTGCCAATATATTAGGAGTGCGCAAACGCTGCTGTAGCGAGTGCGATGAGGTGAGGCGAGAATCCTAGAAGCCGCACTCTCTAGGTCTGCCTTGACCGAATCGATGCTCGGTAAAGGCGTGTAATGATTCGTTGTAGCGGCAAGAGGAGAGTTAGGCATAGGTTTCTCCAGCCGTGGACCTGAGGGTAAAGGCGTCCGGATCCTCGCGTCGCTGAGCGGTGGACGACCTGGCGTGCTCTGAGCGTTATTGGGAGCAGCGGGGGTGGAGTCAATCTCCATCTCCTGGGGATCTTGGGTGAAGTGATGTCTGACATGGTTTGGCGCGGGGCTGATCGGTCGACCAGCCAGGGGAGCCAGATCCTGTAAAGGGCTAGACGAGCGATACTTCCGCATAGCATCTTCCCAAGTCATATTATGATGGTTGGGGTGACACTTCAAAGGGTGATCATGTGAGCGTCGTGCTAACGATAGGAGAGGAAAAAAAGGAGGGGGCAGATCGTAATATTGTGACTTACAGCAACTCTCCGCCTTCTGCAGTCGGCGCACGCGCCCAATTTCCGAATCAACGCAGCCTTCTCTCGCTGCTGAGCTGACAACGGCCCCGTCCGCCGACGACTAGCTCGACGGTTGTGTGAGATCTCCGACCCATCTTTAACCGAGAAGATGGACTGGGACGACTCTACACTGTAAGCTGTCGAATTGGTGTCATTCGAGGCATTGGAGACCGCCGTTGCATCGGTAGCGTTCGTCGAGGTAGAAGATCCCGTATCCTTCCTGAGGGGAGTCGCCGACTGGCTTGGTGATGCAGGGTGGCTCCCATGTTGTTGTTGTTGTTGCACGTGCTCGGGATGTGATCCTTGGTGGGGTTGTTGTTGAAGCTGCGGCTGAGAAGGTTGACGATGATGCCCACCAGACGACTGTTGTTGCTGCTGCTGTTGCGGTTGCTGCTGGTCGTGTTGATGAGAGACGTGCTGACCTCTATCCTCAGTCTTGCTGTCTTTAGGAAATGCTTCCGACAGACTGGGTGCAGGATGCATGTCGTTCTGGGCGCTCGCACGACAATAGCACGGCCTACCTCATAATGAAAGGTGACTATGATGGCTCGTTCACGAGCGCTATACTGAATAGACAACGCACGGTGAAAAAATGGAGGACTCTGCTCCCGAGGGTGGAGAATTAAACGAGGGTGATAATGAAATTGCCGCGAAGTGAAGAAAAGAAATATGTAAGGATATGTATGTAGTTAATAGAACGGGATGAGTACAGCTGGTACCGTAGATCTAGGTAGCCTCTAAGGCATAAGCGTAGGCTGATCCACTAGATATGTATATGTAGGTAAGGTGTATGGTGTATGTCTGGTCGTATATGGGTGTATTTAGTTTGAATGAGGTATGGTATGGTTATGTATGTATGGTATGGTGATGATACGGTGATTATGCGACTTGGGAGAAGTTGGAAGAAGTACAAATTTTAATAAATAGAAATAAAACAATATCAAGGTTCCAAGTTTCAATGGATGATTGTTTCTTCAGATGTTCGACTTCTCTTTCCCTCTTTCTCCTTATTTTTTCAATCATTAATGTTCTTTCCCTTCTTTTCCCCGGTTGTATATCAAGCAAGTACAGAAAGTGTATGTAGGCATGTACTCACTATAGAAAGACGAGGATCGTGTGTAGCTTCCGAAACTGCTGTAATACAAGGCTCCAATGAGCTTTCTTGCTTGCGCTTGTTGCAGTTGCTCTTAGGTACTTGTACTATGTAAAGATTTCGATTAGTGCGGGGCCGAGCTTTTTTTCTCTTCTCTTTTCATCCTTCCACCTTCCCACTTCCCAGCTCACCTAGATACATGTACCTAGCTAATCTTGTCTGATCCTGTCCGTCCTCTCTACCCAAAAAGTACCTCCGCGCCCTAAATCTTAGGTGGAGTACATTAGTGAGTACATTAGTTCCAAGGTTAACTTTAAATTATTCAATGTTCCCTTCCATTTTTTCTTACATACATCATACATGTATACATTTTTCCAGGATTGAGAAGGTATAGGGCGGGGCCGGGCAATACCTGCCCAGGTGCTAGGAGCTACATACTACCAGTGATCCAGTGATACCACTATAATAATTATTTTTACCTCACTTTTTGTTTGCTACCTTCTTAACTCTAGTCTGCCTAGTCCCATCTTGTCTGCGAATCTCGTCAAGTCACAGTTCCATCGTTCCATTAGGTCTCTTGTTTTCTCTTTTTCAAACGGGGAGAAGAATCAAAAAGGACCGTCATGTCTCATTCCCCGAAATTACAGCTTACCCAAGGTCAACCTATTTTATTAGGTATGCAACAATCTAAATCGCAGATTACCAACCGATATAATCTATCGTCGGTCAATACCTAATAATTACTGGGTATTGGGTACTGGAGTACTGGAGGTAATAAAAGAGGAAAGGTACCTACTAGGAAACATGGGGGGGTGAAAGGGTGAGAGAGCGAAAGAGTGCAAGAGAAAGAAAGAAAAAAAAAACGCCCAACTGCAACTCGAAGGGAGCACTCTAATGTTGCTCTCATGTATCGTTTCAATCTGATTTTGGCCGTGGCTACGGCGGATCTCAGGTAAACACGTGGTAGTCCATTCCATACCCATTTTTCAAGTCTCCAGCCAATGATTCCTCCCGTCCGCCAATCATCGCAAGCGCCAGCGCAGACAGTCGCAGACATACAGCCCAAAGACGTGACACTCCGAAAGTGCCCACTCACACACCCCCAGGCTTCCTCGACCGTAGGCTCTCTTCGGTCAAGAGGCGAGGCGATGCGAGGCGACACAAGATCAGACACGTCTGCGCTGTGAGGCCACACACATTACCTACTACCTAACCACCTACCGACATTCTACCAATGCACGGGAAAGGAAGAGGAAAGGGTAAAAAAACAAAAATACCTAGGTAATTCTAGGTATTTACCAGTTTTTTACCAGCTTTGCCAGCTTTACCAGCTTCTGCCCTGGAACTGGAAAATCGAAATCCATCGTCTACCGGTATCGTCTACTTACTTACCTAGTATCGTTCATCATCCACTTACCAAGGTCCAAGGTCCAAGGTACTACGTCCACGTCCTTTCGCGCGCGGGTACCCCTTGTTACTCCTCCCCCATTCCTATTATTTTTCCCTCTCACTCTTTTTTTTTCTTGTTTGTGGCCGTCTGCCGCCCTCATCCGATGCTGCGAAATGCAAATCTGTCACAGGCGAATATGCATCCTTCACTCGGTCACGACGCGATGCCATGGATCATCAGCCCATGCATTCTGCCCCCGGGTTGACTGATTTGTTCAGCCGATATGAGCTTTTATGCAATTGTTTGTCATCTGACGTCGATTTTCGATCTACGATGTGCTCTAATCCCCGTGACCTATCATCGATTTTTATTTTATTTTTTATCGTGATTATTTTTTATTATCTAGGCGTCTTTTTTTCCTTATCCATGTTTGTCCAATGGCTCCGTTACGGCTGAACAAAGATTTTGTGTTACCCTCATACCGATCCGAGTTTAGGGGGGTTTCCTATTCCCCTTCACCTTTCCCGCTCTATCCTCGGTGGCTGGGTTAGTTTGGTAGGTCTTCTTCGGTCAGACGCGGTCCAACCCCCCCTTTTCCGTAGCGTTCCCCTCCTTTACCGTTATGCCCTCTACCTATTCGACCATCCTATCCAGACGGGGGAATGGCGTCAATGAATTTGCCGAAATATTATAGCTCGGCCTATGCGATCTGCACCACTCGAAAAAAGAAATAATATGTGCAGAACCTTTTTTCCCCTATCTTCAGCCCTGGCACGTCTTTCGGTCACAGTTCCTGCAAGACTACGTCGCCTTCTTGGTACATTACCACATTATTCACTATACCCCTCCGTTTCTGGAAGGTCGGTAGAAGGTGACTGGACGGAAGGCTCTTCGGCATCCCCTCACCGAACCCCCGAGCTGGATTAGGCGCGATCTGATAGGGTAAAACTTCTCGCAAACATGTTCTTCGTGGGGACCTCAAGCTAGGTATGTTGGAACTCTTGGCGTGCTTCCCTCCGCACCAGTACCGGGGACCGCGAGAAAAAAAAATGAGATTATTATTACCTCGTTCCGGTGATAATGCCAATCAAGAATTCTGCATGGGGAACCCAAGGCCGCTGTAGGAGCTCTTTTTCTGCTCGTGGCTGGTAACTTGCACAACATTCAAATTATTCCCCTGCCAACATGTCCAGTAGGATTCTACTATCAGGCATTTTGGGGGCTGAATTGGAGAGGATTAAGGATGTTCCTGGGCTCGTCATACCAACCCAAGGTTCCCCCGCAATGGAAGGCTTCCGATAGAACTGCCTCAATTCCGGTTCGGGGTGGTTTTCGCTGAACGTTTCCTGGCGAGTGGGTTATCGCCTCGAATCACTTTGCAAGTCTCAGATTAGACCGTTGGATAAAACGTGGGAGCCTACTATCGGAATAAAAACCGATCAGGACCGTCGAGCTTCACGCATCGGCGCTTGCTCCTGATATGTCACAGTATTGGGGCCTAGGAATCAATATATGAAGTGCAGCTCCTCATAGTAGGGAAAAAAAAGCAGCTACTCAGCGATTCGTATACGTTGGGCACTCGAATCATCTGTCATCACGCCATTGGTCCGCGGCGGCCTTGCATGTTGATAGGTAATCATTTCCTGCGCCAATAAAGACGCGACGAGAATAGCGAACTGAGGAGGTAAAAAGCCCGAACGACTGGTTTTCAGCTTTGCCCTTTCCGGCTCTTGCCGCATCTCTTTGCTACTCTAAGACGCAGCATCGTTTTCTACCGGATTACATTATATATATCATAAGCATCTTAAGAGCACCTTTTTGTACGAATCCGATGTGCGGGACTGGTTATCCTGCCAACTTGACTTGTAGTAGACCCCTTTTGCGGCCGTGGATTCGCTTTTGTCAGCGCCATGTAAGCCAGCAAGTGTTGCCGTTGATATAATGTAGGATACACTGGTGAGCATATCGCGTTTCCCCTAATTCTCGACCAAGTCAAGTGAATCTAGATCTATTTATCCACCATAGAGTTTCTTTTTTGGATACTACACACACAACAGCAATGGCCTAACAATATTGTCGTACCGGTGATTTCATACCGTCATCCCCAGTCCCACCCAATACTCCTGCTGTTTGCCCGAGGCTCGACGAACAGGCCTCGCGTCACTGCAAGGGTTCTCCATGGAAACACACCGGCAAGCGAGGGTTTAGACTCGTGCTCCAGCTCCTGGTACACACGGACTAATATGACCGGTCACCCAAGTGTACAACATAAGCTATTGCTCTTCCTGAAACACCGGTGACTCTAACATTTTGTGTATCCACCGAGGCGGCTTCACCCACGCCGATCAAGGGAGGCTATGTATGTCGAGGGCCTGCGGCGGTTCGGAGGCTGACTTATTTTTTTCTACTCTCTTCTCCATCTTATCTCTCGCTCTGTCCTATCCTATCTCGTCTATCTAATACACATCCCACCCCTTAACCACAACAAGAAGAACCAGCACACAAGGCCACCCCCGCTGCCCGAGGGGGCTCTTACTGCCATAGTATGTAAAGGAATAGTCTAAGCATAACTGCTTATATGGACCGTACCTAGGTAGACCTGGCCAATTAGGTGTTTTCGTATCTTCAATGTGATGCTGCTGATCTCTCTAACTTGTCCCTGCTGCGTCTGTTTTATGGGACTTTGGCCTGACGCTGACCGGGAACAACAACAATAACACCAACGATACCATTCGAGGCTTTACCTGATCCTACATACATACATATGTACATACGTACATACACTCACACATACATACATGCTTGTCCTACCTACCTAGGTAGGTACAATACCTATACCTTGCCTGTTCTACAGACGTTCGTTCGTTCGTCCGTTTGGGGAGCCGCCTGCTTTTCGCTCGGTCCCAGTTCGTTTCGTTGGCGAAGCCGCCGTTACCCCTTTGGGCGAAAGCTCGCTTACGCGGAGGCTCGGCTAAGACAACAACATGGGGACTTTTTTTACGACTACGACTACTTCTTACGTATGACTAAGGGTTTGTTGTATTAAATAAGGTTAGGGAGGGAGGGGAAGATGGGTAAGGCTGTTGATGCCTTACCTGACTGACCTACCTAGGGTAGGTAGGTGTGTTGTTGTTGATGCTGTTGGTACGCTACGCGCGCTCGCCGTGGCCGTATGATACGAGGGTATCGTGATGCGATGGACGGTGCTAAGACGTCTTGCTTGGATAGGTGTTTACTGTTTGTGTCTACTTACATTAGTAGGGACTTATACGTACCTGGTATACATACCTCGGTAGGTACCTAACGTAGGTACATGTCTATGTAGGTAGCCTAGGAACTTTTGAGTAATGTAGATACTAAGACATAGACCTAGACTTGGACTTATGTCTACTAACCTGACTTGCCCGGCCTAAGCTGAGGAGACGTAACGTAGGTATGTAGGCATGTATGTATGTAGGTAAGTGTGTAGGATAACAACTCCACAAGCTTGCGTACGTGGGTTCAACGTCGGCCTGTCTAATATAACAGGCTATTCCGCTTACCTCGATCTCCTCAGGCTAGGTAAAGAGACGGACGTTCGAGGTCTGTTTTGGCGAGCTCGTCGATACGGGTGTCATGAGCTCATTGGCTTGCGAAAGCAATATGTTACATATCCATATCATATTCTCCGCCGCCGCCGAAACTTGAGACATGGAGCTTGCTCCTGCTGCCCGCTGCGTAGCTGAACCGGGTTTCGTGAGCGATGGGACGATGGTGTTGTTTCCGCTAGACCGTGGTGTAATTATGGGCCACGACTCTATTTTGAGGGTTTGGGCTGGCGAGGTTGGACTCTAGTGCGGGATGAAGCCGGTGGTAGATGTCGGTACCATATCTTCATGTTGGAATGCCGAGGGATGGCGGAGTCTGCGTGGTTTCCTTGGTTGAGGGAGGTGTACATCTTCTTGTTTTCTGGGGGAGATGTAGAATCTGATGATACGACCTCGCCGATACAACCTGGGTACATGATCGGGGAGTAGATCAGATAATAATAGCCACGATACTTGATGATGAAGTCTTGGCTGTTGTGGATCAGACCTATAGACTGAGCTTTTGACATAGCATCCATCAAATGTAGCATGATCCCGCGGAGCCGGTTGAAATATGGGGGTTGCTAAGCAGTCACCAATTAAGGGGCATAATGATCGCTAGACCAAATCCTACCTGCTGAACTGCTCTCTTCCTATTGACGGCATTGACTCAATAGCGGGCAGTCTAGTTCCAAAGAGAAGCTGCTTGTTTGGGTATCAACCTGAAATTGGTCTGTCCGAATTCCATATCGTACAGTCTTAACTAATGACTCAGTCCTTTTCTACCTACACGTTTATTAGAATACACCGAGTCCTGAATACTGTATGTTCATATCACGATGAGGACCCTACTGACTTTTGATAGCCAACGAAGGGCTAGTAAGGGAGGTATGGTTGGTCAATCTATCACCAGAAATAGGCCAATAGAACCCCTATCCAACAATACCTTACGTCGCCTGTGCATCTAAGGACTTAACAAACAACATCAAGAGAGGGAAGTTACGAACCAACATATTCCAGGTTGGCAAAAATAGGGAGACGGATAGTACGTGAGCAGCTCGTTATATTGTAGGCACTGTTCGTGAATGACTACCAACGCGCAAATGACCGTATCCAGAGGGTATCGAACCCATCCATACGCTCGTTCTATGTAAATGCAAACATGCCTCCGAGTCATTAAAATCATATCGTCAAATCCGTCTTATAATCCCGTCCATCCATCCATAACACGATGGAGTCTAGAAGAAAGAAACATCCATAAGCATCCCTTAGAATGCTAGAGCCAAAGCCACGATTCCGACAACCCCGTATACCAAGCCCTTCGCGGCACCATCACGCGCGCTGATACCCGAGCTCTGGGCGTCGAATTGCAAAATCGGCGTCGGCTCGTAGCTGTTCACCGGTGTGCTATCCGTGGTTCCGTTCCAGCAGTAGCGAGTGAAGCATCGTTGGCACGTAGCGCTGACTTCGGTACCAGTACGCTCAAGACTACGGCTTAGTACCGCGCACGCTACGCAAGCGGTCCACTCGGAGTCGACGGTGCCATTACCCATCGTGGCCACGTTGTAGCCGTTCTTGATGATAGAGTTGCGTTCCTCGTCCGAGTAGCTCGGGTCGAACGTGGATACGTTGCTCGCGGCCGTGTACGGCGCGTTGGGAATATATACAATTAGGGGCGGAATGTGACTTGCGTTGGAAAACTCGGATGTGTTACATCCGAAGAAAGTCGGCCGCCTGTTTAGCTCCAGGTTGATGAAGGTCTCGGCATCTGGAACGGCAGGGAAAGCGGTGCCGTTGGCGATATCCGTCTTACTTCGGTCGTAGGTAGCGCGCAATGCCGTACCGTTGGGGAAGTTAGTACCTGTGTCGGCGGATGAATCGACCGCAAAGATGACGTCGAGACCACGCGCCGGTTGGATTAGAGGATGAAGCGGGATGTTCTGCAGGTCCAAGCCACCATCGACGAGAGTGAGCTCCTCGTCATCGGCACTGGCATTAGTGTCGTTGTTGTACCCGAGGAAAGGGTTCGGGTTCCAGGCGGCAATATCATCGTTGTCATTACCGATATGGGTAAGGAGGTCCGTGACTGCGTTGGTCACGACTGAAGGGATATCCGAGGACGAGAGGTTCTGTAGGAGGAAAGCGTTGAACAACGAGCTGCTCGTACCCATAACGTAGCTGTAAGAGTCAAATCCTTCAACACAATGGCCATCGTCGGGAATGCTGCCGCCGCTGAAGTTAGAGCCGACGTAACGGATCGGTGCAAAGCCGTACACGGTTGGGTCATATGACCCGAATTCCCATGGGTTGAATTCAAATACCGTCGAATTTAGCGAGATGACTTTAGTGTTCGGCCTACGCTCGTCGGCTACCAGGATTGGCATAGGGGTGTCGGCACTCTTAAAGTTGGATGCATCGGCGATTGACGAGAACGTGTAGGCCGGTCCGCCATCGGTATCATTAATCAGTTGAACAGAGAGAGCTCGGCCCCAATAATCAGTAATGGAAACATCATATCCGGCATCCCGCTTATCATCAACCTGGTCTAAGATCTCATCCCAATACTCGACGGTGTTAACAATGGAGATACCCCTGCTTTTGGGTCCCTGAAAGATGGAGTTGGAAAATTGCCACACGGAAGAGCCTTGGGAGCCGTCGCGAAGCTGTACGACGGTAGAGAAGTTGTTGGCGAAGATAGAGCCGACCAGCCAGCCACCGCCGGATAACCCGGCTAGGTAAGTGCTACTTTGTAGGAGACCGCCGATACCTCCGGTGTCCGTAGATCCAGGAACGCGACTGTCTGCAGCAGCGACGAACCCGGCGCCGTTCATTAAGGCGCGATAACCACCACCCGATACAGCAATACCAATGTTAGGCACAACAGAGAAATTCTGCGAATTGGACGTGATGTAACCGGCATAATCGTAATCGGTCAAGTTCGATTTGCGCAGAAATTGGACCAGGGGATCAACTGTCTTACTCCGACGGTTTTTCAACCAATCTTGCTCCGACTGTGACAAAGATCCTGCGCCGCGAATGGTTGGTCGCTGTGACGGACAGTCGACGGTTGCTGGCGCATAGGTGCCGGACGGGTCTTCCGGAGATGCACGGCCCGTTAGAATATCTCGAGCCGCCGCTTCGCCGAGCCCATCGCTGCCGCCTACGGGAGATCCGAGGGCAGCTGCGATAAGCGAAACCAGGGTAAGAGGCAGGAAATGCATGGTCCCTTCCCTACCATACAAGGTTCGGTATCGATTAGATCTAACTTATCGATATAACCGGGGAAGAGGAAAGCAGGAAGGAAAAAGAAATATAAGAAATGGAAACCAAGCAACAAGCAGCAAGACGGATTAAAGGTTATGAGTTACCATGCTAAGAGGTTTCTGTTCTAGTTATATCCCGGGGGGAGTACGACTAATGTAGGTACTACGTACGGTAAGCTCTCAAAAACGGGTATGTAGAATTCCTGGGGGTTTGCGTCACCGCCCTAAAACATGAATAAAGGGAGGACAAGCAAGCATCCATCCAACCACCCTAACCGCCATGGACCATTACCTTAATAGGAAATGCCATCAAGCAATGGTCAGCCGCAAGCCGAGGACACCGTTGCTTGGCAATCTGCTAAACCAATCCGAGGATACGGTAAGCTGCATACCAGACCACCGGTGGCCTCAAGAATGGGGCGGTGTCTGGATAGGACGGCTAGGACTTGATTGAGAGTGGATGGACTGGATAGATTTAAAATGAGTTGTAAGGAGTAAATTGGAAGGTCATTGGCAAGTTCGCATTGAGTTTGTCCTGGAATAGCCCTAGCTACGGCACGTACAAGCTACAATAGGTCCCTAATGGACTGGAGCCTCGGTTTCTTTTTTGCTCCGTCTACCGTAGCACAGAGTGTCGGATAGCCTACCTACCTCGTACCTACCTTCTGAATCTAAAGAAACTCTATCATATGTGCATATGAGCTGACTACATGTTCTAAAACGGGAGGTACTTACCTAATTTCAGCTTCCCTTAGGATCCGCAGTAGCTGAAGGAATGGAGATTAAGTATTGTGGTGCCTTGCATAGGTACCAGTGGCTAGTTGTGGCTAGCTGGATAGTGACGTTTAGGGCAGTATTTAAGAAAGATCTACAGTGCCGAAGGCCCGGTTTATGAAGATCTAGCGGCGATTGCCGTCCGAACCATCCGGGGCTTTTTCCAAGTTTCAATTAATTGAAGATACCAAGACTGCGAAAAACAATAGCACATCAATATAATGCAACAAGCACTACCTGCATAATTAGCTGGCTATTCAAGATAAACCCAGCTGAAATTCTGAGAATATCAATTTGGGCTTGCATAATTCTTATCATGTGCTATCCGACGTACGTAAGCTTTCAAAAGTTTCAGGCCGATCAGATGACCCGCCATCCAGGTACAAACGCACATTAATTTCGTACATATGCCCAGCCAGCGTAGGGATGTGATAAGAAACTTTAAGTGGAAGGCGGGAGCGCCAACCCTGAAACAACATGCCGTTACCCGTCGAAAATCGGTGGTGTAACGATTCATATCAGAGGAAATCGCACAGACCACGCGAGAACCCGGAATCGGGATCTGGGAATCGGATTCGGTGCGGAGCTTCCTCCTCGGAATCAACGACTCGGACTCAAAATCGCGACTCAAACAGCTGTATTTTTCAGATTCAAATAAATAACACATGTCTACTTGCTCAATTTCTACAATGGCGTGTGTTCAGAAAATTACTTGTATCCCAGAAATCACCTTTCTGAAGATCATCACTCTAATCTCACTAAGAAATCTTCAACGTCATCTTCCCTACATATAAACCCACAAAACATCAGATCCCCGTCAATGGCCCCACTTAAGATTCTTGTCTGCGGAGGTGGTATAGCGGGCCCGGCCTTGGCCTTCTGGCTCGCCCGCTCCGGCCATCGCGTCGTCATCGTCGAACGCTATCCGGCCCTGCGGGCGACAGGGGCCCAGGTCGATCTACGGGAGCAGGGCATCGATATGGTTAAGAAGATGGGACTTGATGAGACTATCCGCTCGAAACTCGTTGATGAACTTGGTTTTGCTTTGGTGGATTCCGAGGGCAGGATTAGGGCTACTGTTTTGGCTAATAGGTCTGGTAGGGGCGCGCAGTCTTTCACGTCTGAGTATGAGATTATGCGCGGGGATGTGGTGAGGATACTTTATGACCAGACGAAGGATGCGGAGGATGTGCAGTATATATTCGGCAAGACCGTGGAGAGCTTCAAGCAAGACGAGAACGGAGTCCTTGCTTATTTTTCTGACGGTTCTTCGGATACTTTCGATATCTTGGTCGGCGCCGATGGCCAGGGGTCGCGTATTCGAAGAGCTATTCTTCCGCCTGATACACCGGAGCCTTACCGCCGACTGGGTGTGTATATTGCATACTGGTTTATACCCCGTACAGCGGACGACACTAATCTCCGTCGGACCTACATTGCTCCAGGCGGCCGCATGGTGTTCCGAAGAAGTCACAACGCGACAGAGACGCAAGTGTATTTCTTTCTCAAAGACGACGACCCAGCGTTTCAGAGCATACCGAGAGCCTCAGTAGAGAAGCAGAAAGAATTTTGGGCGGAAAAATTTAAAGACGCTGGATGGCAGATGGAGCGGTTCATCGAAGGCATGAAAACAGCCGAGAACTTCTATTGTCAAGAAGTCGTTCAAGTCCTCACAGACACGTGGTCTAAGGGAAGAGTCGTCCTTCTAGGCGATGCGGCTCACTGCGCCTCTCCGTTTAGCGGGATGGGTACTACGGGCGCTCTTATCGGTGCATACGTCTTGGCCGGCGAGATCGTTCGGAATCCGGATAACATATCTCAGGCATTCGCGAATTATGACAAGAAACTGCGGCCCTTTGTGGACTCGATACAGAATATTCGTACTGGAATGATACGGTTGGGGATGCCTAAGTCGCGGTGGGGTGTCAAGATATTCTACTTCGTCGCTTGGTTACTCTGCCTTCTTCGTATACCCACTCTTGTCGCAATGTTCTCGAAGGAGGAAAGAGGTGGTTGGAAGATACCAGATTACCCAGAGTTGAAGACTGCCAGGTAAGATCTTGGGATGTTCGGCTAGAAATGGCTAGTAACGATCATTTCTAGTATCTGAACGCATCTCTGCTCAACCCATACCTCATCGTAAGGCACCAGAACCCTTCCCGAATGTATAAAAAAAATACATCAATCTACCTGTTGTGATATTTCTGATGGGTAAATTGAAATAATGCACTATACCATTAACACTAATAATAAACAAGTTTAATTTACTTAACAATTCGAAGCCCTTAGTCTGTGACGCTAGTATGTTCCATACATCAAGCCCTATACTAGAAAAGGGGGGGCTGATGCCAGTCTTAGAAGCCAACATTTCATCGGCTTCACGATCTTATGTGTTCGCTTGGCTAAGCGCTTTAATGTGTCTAGATTATTCGAGGCCTTGGATGACGCTTTTTCTCTCGACATCATAAGAGAATACATAGATGTTATGCCGACTTTGTATAGGTGAATTATCATGGGTTATTTTGGATATATGACAGAAAGACGTCATAACCCCCCTAAATCATCTTCGAAACGCCGCTGGCGTCAGTGGCTGTATGTGGCTTAACGCCATCTGACAGGTAAACACCTCCGTGTCATTAAACTCCGAAAAGTCGCCCAGTTCTCGATAGGAGACCGGACTTCGACTCCGCTGCCGTGACCCCTGAAGCATTTAGTATGAAGAGTGGCTTGCGGGAGATCTTCGATGAGCACTTGGCTTGGTTATGCCGGGATACCCGTAATGGTGATGTCTCACGAAATGCCTGTACGACATGCAAGAGGACGTCTTAGGAAACGGGTTACGGGTACCTATGCACGTAATTAATCTCTGCATTTTCGGGGTGGACAGTACAGTCTTAATAGGGGTCAGAACCGGGCGCAAACCACAGATAGACTAAAGCCTCCTACGATCTCATTGGAACAAGGCTTGATGACGAGGAAAATTCGCATTTGCGAGGCGAAGCACGGTATTCTGGACGCCACAAAGCTCATGAGGCGTACTGCGCCCGCCAGCATAACCCGGTTTCCTTCTGCAGGACAACTTCGCTAAGGACCCGAAGCCGGCCTCTTGCTTCAAAATCTTAGGATTAGGACTACGTATACAATCGATAGGGAAAAATCACTAACAGAGGTCTCAAAATAGGTAAATTTACTATGGCCTTGGAAAGATCTAGATCACTTGTGTGTATAGGATTGTTTTATGTCGGAATTTTAGGGGTTCAAGCTCTCATCAGGTAGGTAAAGAACGACGCTCCTTTACTATTTCTCAGGGGACACCTCCTGTAATGCTGGCAAATCCTTGTAACTGTGTATGGACCTCGCAAGTTATGAGCCCGTTTAGCTAGGCTGGTAGTAATTATATATGAAGTGATTAGTTTATGTTAAACGTATCTGATTTAATACAATTAAAGTAATTTATATGAACGAGTGAACGAAATATATCATCGATCCATACGTGCTCATTAGGATCGCCCCTCTACAAAAGCCAACCGAGATAATCGATAAGATGGCAAAGCACCGTTTTTCATTTAGACGCAATAGTTAACAAGTCACATTAAGCAACTATTGGAATGCGACTCCTTATATTTTATAGGCTGATCCTCTTGATTGTATTTTCTCCTACTATAGCGTACCTAGGCATGAGACTAGACCCATGCCCCGTTGCTATACCTATAGGACATTGACATGTCTCGAGAGCCGCCCAGGAGCCACATACACTGATCAGAACACACACCATGCACCACATAGCATATAGCACAACATACGACAGATAAACAGACACTCAGACAAGAAGTGCTGTAATCATAGCTGTAATCACAGCATACATTACTGCCCTAGCAACCCGCATTCCCAACGCCGGAGGCCAGCCAACCCTCTCCGTGGGGGGAGGAGACAAGAGCGAGCTGCAAAAAAAAGTGAAAAAAATAAAGTACTAGCACGTCGCAGCGGAAGACCGTTTATCGACGACCAATCCGCCGTTCCTTCCTTTCCTAGCCAGCAAACCCAACTATCAGATCATATCGTATTTCTCGAGCAGAAAAAAAGACGACGTGGCGACGTGCCAACCACTAGTTTTCCCTATAACTCCAGCGAATGGACCACCTGCATGATAACCTTCTTCCTCATACATATATTTTCCCCCCTTAATTCATAAGGCTATAAATTATGGCCCCGCTTATTTGGGATCGGTGACCAAGGTTGGAGCAATTCGTCGCTTTTTCGACTGACCGCCTGAATCTTCTTCCTTTTCCGACGTACTTGCTTCTCGTTTGACACCCAGAACTGTGTTAGTGTTTCCGGGTGTCTCAGGTGGCGTTGTCATGGGCACACCCGTCACCTTTCCAGAGCTAGCGGCGGTGATGCTAGGTAAACTCCCACCTATTAAAGGGGGGTTATTCATCACCGAAACTTGTGTCGCAATTGAGGATGTCGAATTCGATCGAGCAGGTGAAGATGGGCGTGCGCTCACGAACGATGTCGTTGGCGGGGGAGACGGAGCAGCGAAGGAGGTGGCCGAGTTCCGATGTTGGTGATTGGGAAAAGGTGAAGGAGGCGCAAAGACAGATGTCGGCGTAGGTTGCGGAGTAGGTTGAGCCGAAGGTGTTGTGGTAGGGGCAGAGGCCACCTTAGGACCTACAAGCTCACCCTTATACTCTTGACCAAGCTCGCCGGGTAGGAATGATAGCGTCGAACAGAATCCGTCTGACGAAGTTATGAGAAGCGTAGCTCCATCGCTTGACCTAGAAGGCAGTTAGATATACTAATGAATTTCTAAAAGGGGTAAGAGAACGTACCAGGTAAGATCAGTGAATGTAGCCAAATGTAAGTTGCTAACAACACAGATAGGAGTCAACTGCTGAGTGTCATATAAGAGAACGGAGTCCTGTGTTGCTACGGCATATACCATGCGATATGGTAGAGTGAATCCCATCTTGGATCCTGGTGTTGTTGATCCAGTCTCCACGTTCAGATGTTGGGGTACCGTCCATGGCTTCTCAGGGTCTGGTGCTGAGGAGGTCGGCGGGGGAGGGGGATCCATCACAGCAGGCGAAGGTTTCGAAATGGGCTCCGGAAGAGCTGGAATAGGATCTTCGGCAGAAGATGTGTCGATAGTGATATATTTTGTTACCGGTGGTGACTGCCGTAATGTGTACATTATGGGCGAACACTTGATTGCCACTGACGGCTTCTTGTGACCGGGGAGATGAGCAATAGGTGGCTTGTTGATGCCTCCCCGAGTATAGATATAAACGGTGTTGATTATTTCATATGATGGTTTAGGGCCGTCTTGGTGCTGTACATGGTACTGGCCGGCAGGGGTTAGGAGGAGGCTACCATCGGGAGTGAAGGTGAGACGCCTGAAGAAAGATGTAAGAGTCTCGTTTACATAGAGACTTGCGTTCTTCACGCCTAGACCGAAGCCATGGTTGAGTTTTGGAGATGGCTCAATCGGCATCACCGCAGGCAGGGGTAAAGATGGTGCTGGGGACACAGATCTCCGAGATGAGAATGAAGAGCGCCTACTATGGCTGACAACGCTCGGCGGATTCATAGGTAGAGGGACAGATTGTGGCGTTCCTGGTGCGGATGGCACTGGTGACCCGATAGAGGCACTGGGTGTGTCAATTGCGGCAGCAAGCTGAGATCGATAGCCCATGTCAGGTGGGGCTGGGCTATTAGACGAAATACGTCTAGGTGGGAGGTCTGCCTTGATGTGGCTAGCAACCTTGAAAGTCTCGTCATCACGACCAGTGAGTGCGTACTGTCCATTCTTGGTTTTGAGGGAGTATATATGGACTGAACGATCTGACGATTGAGTTGCAATATATTCGTTTAGAGGGTCCCAGGCGACTCCTTGCACGTAGTGACTATGTTCGGCAATCTGTCGAATGAGAGCACCTATAGACATATAAGTTAGCCAAGCAACATACGATCGGGTGAGATTGTGTCTACGAACCTGTACCGGCATTATATATTCGAGCAACGTTGTCCATGCTTCCGATGATGAAGTGGGTAGCATCGGGAGACCAGGCCAAATCGTATATCTCTGCAGTCGTAGGACGGAACATATGCTTCGCACGCCATGTCTCCTTGTCCTCTAGTCCTTCGTTTCCAAAAGTAGGGTTGTGGGTTTCGCTGGGGACCCATAAGATCACATTCCCGTCATCTCCAGCAGATGCAAGAGTCTCGCCCTTGGGAGCCCATCGAACAACATTCACAGCTTGAGTATGTTTGGTAAGTGTTGATAAGTAATCGACTCGACGAGTATCTTCATCAGCTTCGACCTTCCAGATGCGCACATTGTTATCTCCTCCTCCTGTAGCTAATCTTCCCTTTCCATGTTGAGGTTCGAAGTGAGCAGAGTAGATGGGCGTGTTTTTGTCGTGCCAATTAATGATCAAAGGTGTTGACCTCATGGTGACGGTTCGGCGCAAGACATGAGACTCTGCTGTGGGTTCGAGGAAGATGTGCAAGTTCGTGGAATTTTATGTAGTGGTAGTAAGCTTGGTGGGTGTCGGCAAAAGGGTATGGGTAGACGAGGCTGCTTCGGATCGGACCTCGAGGTTGCTAGGTGGTGCTGGAAATCACTGATATTTGTCGAGTCAATTAGACGAATGGGCAATGGGGAGGAAACGAAAGCGATTAATTAGATAATTTGCGTTGAACTGGAGTAGAGCGGAATGAGAAGGTCCAATGTGTGGATAATTAGGGTGAAAGTTTAACGAAGTTCAAATTTGTGAACGGTTGTTGTGAACGATTGGAGTTCTAGAAATTGCGAAGAGGCTTTGAAGCATTGACCAAAGATGAGGTTGAACTTGCCTAGGTAGGTACCCTCCAGCGTTGCAGAGTTACAGAGTTACAGAGTGACGGGCCAGTAATTAGTCTCATTACAGGGATCCCCAGCACTCCTGGCTGTTTCCGTTTGGTGCACTCTTTTAGGGCGATTAGCTGATAACCTTGGGACTGCAGCTGCCCGTCAGAGAACACACGCGCATGTACGGATCCGTCTCCTAGGAAGGTGTTAACCCGCTAACTTCCAACACTTTGGCAGCAACTAGGTACCAGGGCTACCTAACTTAAAACAACTGTAAGCAGTTTTTTTTGATTGGACAATCTCTCATTAGGTTTCCAATACAATGCGATGCGACACGACCTATCTGTATAATTCGCCCCAGCAACTATGGAAGTTATGAAGGATGAAAGATTGCTTAATTCCCAGGCGCCTTTCCTTTTCTTGTACAGCACCTGCATCTTTGGCAAACGCTTATCTTAACCTTTGCATTAAAATTCTTATGCCAGTTTATAAACGTGGGTGGGATCCTTGCATCGCTATCCTGCATAGAATGTGGGATCTTACTCTAAAACTAATTTACACGTTGCGAGAAATGGCTCAATTGCAAACGCGTTTGGGCGCGTTTGGCCTTTTGAGCCAATCATAGTAAATCTAAAGTCGACTTTAGGAACACCCACTTACAGGATGGTATTGATAGTATTGAATTCCGAGGCCAGATTTTCGTCTTTCTAATACTTTCCCTTTTTTAAAAGGGAATTTGAAGACATGATAGCCATATTCGTTTACTTATCTCATTAAGACATATGCTATATGTTGACGTCCGCCCTGGAATAGTCTTCAAACCCAGGAAATACGAAGGTTTTAGTTATGTGGAGTGTTTAGCATGAAATATCAATCTTGATAGTTCCAACTGGATAGGAACTAAATCTTCCCAAGAACTCCATAACTTACCACATTTCCTTGAAGTCAACCATACTATCACTTAGTAGAAAATTTCGTAACTTCATAGCGGGAAACTATTATTAACATCGTCGTTCTGTTTATCGTATAACATCAAGCGTAGCGGAGTCGTGCAAGCTCACAAAACCTGGGTGCCACGCTAATAAAGTCAACATTGTGAGGCGGCTAAGTAGCTTCAGCTATCCCAACCACATGACAATGCTTCAAATCGCATCCAGAAGCTTGCTCGCTGAGCCGCATCCCTCTCATCAAGACTCATCTGTAGGAGATATCAGTGACTCAGTAAGGATTCATCATTGATGATGCGACTTGTTCGACTCATAATATTTTTCGGGTCGGCAGGACCGAGGCTTTACAAGTTAGGTAACCTTTCACGATTACAGCCACATCTGTCTCTTATACTCACACTGTTGCTGAAACGTTTCTCAGCCCCCACGATGGCCTTGACTGTCTAAACCAACCAACCTCGCGTTTTTAAAGAATTTTCAATCTTCCGATTGCGGCTCTAAGTTGGAGAGAATCAATGGCTGGATACCTACTAGGTTGGCGGGTAGTTAACTACTGTAAAAGTTCTTAGACGAGGTCCTCGTCAGCACTATTTCTATAAGTCGTCCGATTTGCGATGCAACCTTGTTTGGTCGCGTACTAGCCCGCAGGATCAATTGGCGGGATGGACATCCAACCACAAGAGCGGTGTGATAAGTCCAATGTTCCATCCACATGCAGTTCGAGGCTTGCTGTGCTGTGTATATCATTGGCTGCTCACCTTTCCAAGCAGAATACATATCGATATGCCACCTATTTTCGCCAATCTTGGTAGATCACTTGATCGGGTACGGTTGTGAAACAAGGCGTATAATATTATCAATGCGTGAGAATGGGATTCGGAAGCCGATCGTCGACATCAGATCGGTTGAAACACACCATCGAGTGGGTTGATGGTCATCGCCTCTTCACCTGATGGAATTAGGTATTTGAAAGCAGATGCCGAATGACTAGAGCTTCGTGCTTAGTTTGAAGTGGACCGAGTAAGGATTAGCTGACGTGATGCTTTTTTGTCTTTGTCGTTTTACGATAATGACAATGATAATAATAATGACAACAGTTGAAACTTTATTCATGCAGACTATAATCGTGGCGGGATGTTTTTTTTATATGTGCCCGGTTTCAAATGCTTCCGCATACTCTTTCTCCGAGCCCGGAGACTGTGAGGTTGATACAGGCAAGAAGAACCGTGTTCATCGCATCTACGGTACGGACGGATCGGAAGTCGGGTAATGTGGCTGATTTAATACATATATCGCATATAGTTATGAGAACCCCCAAGATACCCCGCATCTTCGAGTAATTTCCCGGTTTGTCAGTTGCAACCCGCGTAAGATATATGTACGTGTCGTACAAAAGCGCTGCTCCGAGGTCCTATTCGACTAGATATTTACCTACTGTAGGTGGTTATATCTTCTCGAACGTAAGCTGACGCTGATCTGTCGAAAGGATGTATGCACTCATCTGGTCATCTGCTATAACTTGACTTTCTCTTACGAGCTGAGAATCCAGAAGTGTTCCTTAGATATCTAGGTACCTAGCAGTCAGGGACAGGGATATGATATCTAGTACTGTTATACAGCGTTTGTATTACACGGAGGAAGTGACGAACCACAGGGTCCCCGTAGGATAGGATATTACGAGTAAAAAGATATTCGATTATAATAATTATTGCCGATGACGTGCGATTGTGAGTTGTAAAAAGCCACTTTCTCTATGAACCCTCATTTGCTACCGATCCCACCACCAACCACCCTTGACACTCGACACAATTTATACCCATACTAGACCTGCAGTAGCATGTACCACACACCTATGTACTAGTAAGACACCTTCTGATTTTAGATCTAGCCAGCCCTAAAATGTAACGAAATCAACTCTTTTGCACGAGCTCCCTAAACCCCTTCTGTTATCCCTCGTCAGGCGATGAGGTCTATTCATTCATAACACCCGAATTATTCCTTATGTATACACTGTTAGGACTGTGCCACTTACACATGCTGATGATTATCCCAGAATAGGATACGGATGCAGCACGATGGATATAATCCCATTGTTCTCCCCCTGTGGGTCAAGCCTTGCGTCTAGGTCCAGGCGAATCGGGACCGGCCTTATCGTGCAAAGCCCACCTCTAACAAGGGACTATGTGCAGGCATGGTTGAGATACGGGTAGAATTGACAGAAGCTAAGGCGAATCCATTTTGTTAACAGTCACCTCTCCCCGGGCCTTCGTCATGGCCGAGTCACGGAATGAGTCAACCGGCGAGTCGCTAAATGTGATCCGTGCGACTTATAGCGACAATAGGTACTGTATTCTCTCTTTGTCTTCGGTTGCTGAGGTAGCCAATGACGTGTAATTCATCTTATTCCCCAATTCTATGTTGCTCGTCCAACAGCTTCGAACTCCTTCAATCTTGACCGGTATTACTGGTGTAGAACTTTTCCATTCCTTTTCTGTGTCATCGTCTCACAGCTTGCATTAGACACCTTTTTCAAGTCGAGTTGGCCCGGCCAATTTTTTGCGCTTTTCCCTTCCGCGCTACATGCCGCCTTTATATTCCGAAGGGCTTTTGCCAAATCCTAGCCCTAGAATTTCTCTAGAATTCCGAGCTTAACTCCGAACTCATATCACCACAGCATGACCGACGACACATTGGTGGTCGTGACTTCAGCTGTCGGCTTAGGTGCCGTCACCGTACTAACCGCTCCAGCGGCATTAAGCCTGTATAGACTGCGAAAGCGTGGCTCCAAATTTACGACTGGAGTTTATGAGGATGAAGATGGAAAAAGCACGCCAGATGCTACTGAGGCATTCAGTAATAGGGCCTCAAAGGCCACTATCCTCATATTTTCTCTAATTGGTCTCGGCGTATCGATTGCGCTCGCTGTGATCTCGACATTGGACTCACGAGGAGGAATTGAAAGCGGGTTGTTCCTCGAGGATTGGTTGGCTGTCCCGATCTGGGTAAGTAAGCTCGTCGTTACACACAGGGCGAACTGAAACTGTCAGATTACTGACATATGCTGTTTCACGTGGACGCAGGTTCTTCTAACTGTACAGGCTATCTGTATTACATCTAACCGGGATTCGGTATCCGCTTACGATCTAGGTGTCTGGTCATTCCTCTCGTGTATCGTCCTCACTGCAGTTCTCGCGATCCAAGATAATAATGTAGTTATCTATCTCTTAAAGCACAATCTTGCCGGAATATTTTCCTTGCGCGTTGTGGAAATAATTGCCGCCGTCTGTCTAGCCATTTCCAGCTTATCGATTCCTCGTCGCCCCGATGTATTTCACGATGGCCAGCCGGTGGATAGGTTGTATACGGAATCGGCTTGGAGCCGGTTCAATTGGAGCTGGCCGGCCTACTTACTTCGCATGGCTGCTAAGAAGGGGAACCTCGATCTAGAGGATCTCCCCAGGCCAGATCATTTCACACGAGCCAAAGAAACTACTGCTGATTGGGAAAGTCGTGGCTTCACCGGTCCGCTCTGGATCTCTATCATTCTCGCACATAAGTGGCTCTTCGCGCTGCAATGGATATTGAGTATTGTTACCGCCTTTCTCAATATGGCACCCCAGTGGGTTGTTCTACAACTGCTCAACATGCTAGAGCGACGACAAACCCATGAAAAACTAGGCTATGACGCTTGGGTTTGGGTCATTTTACTTGCTGTATCTGTCCTTGTCCGATCATGGGTCGAAGCATATAATTACTGGCTATCGTGGGTGCAGATTGCCGTACCGATTCGAGCGCAACTCTCGGCACTGGTCTTCCAGAAATCGATGAGACGTAAAGACGTCAAGGAAGCCAGTAAGAAGAAATCCACTTCGGAATCGTCCGAACCGAACATTGCTGGTCCGATTGGCGAAACGTCCACCGAAGATCGACCGGATATCGAGGATTTCGAGGAAGGTGATGAACAAATTAGCAAGAGCAAGCAAAGCACTGTCAATTTGATAGGCGTGGACGCTAAGCGGGTGTCGGACTTTACCGCATTCAACAACATCTTCCCCGAAAGCCTATTCAAGCTAATCGTGTCGCTAGCCTTCCTCATAGAGCTCCTTGGATGGAAGGCCCTCCTCGCAGGTTTCTCGACGATGTTTGCCGTCCTCCCCTTGAATATTTATTTCTCAAAGAGATACGCCGATGCCCAAGATCGCTTGATGAAAGTTCGTGATGAGAAGATGGAAGTCGTGTCGGAGGCTCTTCAGGGAATCCGCCAAATTAAATTCTCTGCTCTCGAGCCGCAATGGGAGAAGAAGATTGGCGATGTACGGGAACGGGAATTAAAATGTGTTTGGGGCGCTTTTACCAATGATGTCATGCTCATCGGTTGCTGGATCACGAGCCCGATCATGCTTGCTGCCGTTTCTCTTGCCGTGTATGCAGCTCTTCACGGAAACTTATCCCCTTCGGTTGCATTCGTTAGTCTTGGTGTATTCAAGGCCCTCGAAGTTACTCTTTCTATCATTCCTGAGTTAGTAACTGATCTCGTCGATGCTTGGGTTTCCGTGGGGAGGTTGGATGTCTATCTAAAAGGTGCAGAGATTTCAAAGATAACCAAAGAAGCCGATGAGGTTATTTTGGACAATGCATCTATTGCCTGGCCTTCAGACAACCAGGCCGAAGAAGACCCTGATCGATTTGTCTTACGCAACGTCAATGTCTCGTTCCCCAAAGGAGAACTATCTGTCATATCAGGAAAAACCGGGAGTGGGAAAAGTTTAATGTTAGCGGCTGTCTTAGGTGAAGTTGACATCCTTGCTGGGTCCATCAGCGTCCCCCGAGCGCCATCCCAACGCCACGATCAGAAGGCGAACAGGGATAACTGGATCATCCCTGGTGCTATTGCATTTGTTGCGCAGATACCATGGATTGAGAACGCGACTGTCAAAGATAACATTCTATTTGGCCTGCCGTACGACGCATACCGATACAAAATGACGATCGAAGTTTGTGCCCTAACGAAGGATATGGAGATGTTCAGTGATGGGGAGAATACAGAGATCGGTGCCAATGGTATTAACCTGAGTGGTGGGCAGAAATGGCGAATCACGTAAGTTTGAGATCACATTCCGACTTGAACCCCTTGTACAGGACGACGTCAGGTCGTCTGAATAAGGCCAACCTCACAAGTCTTCAAGAGTCACATCATGCATTTACTAATAATATTTGCGTAGTTTGGCACGAGCAATCTACTCCCGTGCGGGTATTCTCGTTTTCGACGACATCTTTAGTGCCGTTGATGCCCACGTTGGCCGCCACATCTTCGAAAAGTGCTTGACTGGCGAGCTTTGTATCGGACGAACGAGGATCCTCGTTACTCACCACGTTGCCTTGTGTGAGCCAAAGACGAAGTATCTTGTCGAGCTTGGGGATGGCCGTGTGTTGAATGCAGGTCTTGTCTCGGAGTTGGAAGAAACTGGAACACTAGAACGGATCAAGAGTCACGAACAGACAGACCAAGAGATCCGAGATGATGAAATATCGACAGCCATCAACTCCGAAGATACATCCCAGTCTGGCATTGAAGCCGACGGAGAGCCCTTGGCAAAGGTCTCTTCAAAGGCGCATGCGCGTAAATTTGTCGAGGAAGAGGCCCGCGAGAAGGGCGCTGTCAAGGGCAAAGTCTATGCTGTGTATCTGGAATACAGTGGCTCGTGGTGGTTCTGGTCTACCATTTTTGCCCTCTTCGTATTTGTGCAAGTGCTAATAGTTGGACGTTCTTGGTGGCTGAAAGTATGGACAGGATCATATGACGAACATGAGCAGAGCATCCATGTTCAAACAGAGAAGCAGGCATACGCGTACCAGTTTACCTTACCTCAGTTTACTGTGAGCAGCATGGTTCAGCCATTGACTCAATCAAACAACAAGGGTTTAGGCTTTTACCTCGGTATATACATCTTTCTGTCGGTTTTCACCTCCGTGGTCTCAACTTTCCGGTACTACTACGTCTTTTATGGCTCGATTCGTGCTTCCAGAAAGTTATTCGCCAAACTCAACTTTGTGGTACTCCGAGCTCCGCTCCGATGGTTAGATACCGTCCCCTTAGGTAGAATCCTGAACCGATTTACAGCCGATTTTCATTCCGTGGATACACATATGGCATATTCATTGGCATTTGCAGGAAGCGCATTCCTCAACCTCGCGGGTGTTGTCGTCGCTGGATTGTTCGTCTCGCCTATAATCATCGTCATGTCAATCATCCTGCTTCTAATTTGCGCGTTCTACGCAATCCGCTACATTCAAGGGGCCAGGCCCGTGAAACGCCTTGAGTCAATTACCAAATCTCCTGTGTTCGAACAGTTCGGATCGGCCTTGACTGGTGTCCAGACGATCAGGTCATTCGACAAGTCTCAGACTTACATTGAGCGCATGTATAAGAGATTGGACGATTGGACCGTAGCAACCTGGCATCTCTGGTTGTTTATCCGCTGGATGGGGTGGCGAATGTCGGTGGTCGGCAGTTTCTTCGCTTCGTTTGTTGCTATCCTTATTCTCATTGCCCCCGAGATCGACGCGTCCCTCGCTGGGTTTGCAATGGCATTTGCACTTGAGTTTTCGGGTCATGTTATGTGGACTATTCGATATTACGCCAATGTCGAACTGGAGATGAACGCAGCAGAGCGAATTGTCGAATACACTGAGCTCCCGACGGAAAGTCTGGAAGGTAAGAGTGCGCCAGCGGCGTGGCCGACAGAAGGGCGCGTTGAAGTAAACGACCTCGTAGTTGGCTATGCGGAGGATCTACCTCCTATACTCAAAGGTATTAACTTCACCATCGAGAAAAACCAACGTGTCGGTGTAGTGGGACGTACGGGCGCAGGAAAGTCGTCTCTAACGCTTGCCTTCTTCCGCTTCCTTGAGGCTCGTTCCGGAAGCATCCATATTGATGGATTGAATATCTCCAAGATCAAGCTACACGACCTGCGAAGCCGCCTAGCTATCATCCCACAGGACCCGGTCCTATTCAGCGGCACCGTGCGCTCGAACCTCGATCCCTTTGACGATCACACAGACGCTGAGCTTTTCGATTCATTAGCTCGTGTACACCTTATTTCTGAGAACGAGAATGAGAGTGGTAACAGCAATGAGTCGTCGCCAAGCACGTCCGGGGCTTCTACCCCAACCTCTAGCCGGAAAAAGAATACGAACATTTTCCGTAACTTACTCTCACCCATCTCGGAGGGTGGTCTCAACTTATCACAAGGCCAGAGACAGCTGCTATGCTTAGCGAGGGCAATAGTAAGCCGTCCTAAGGTTATGGTGCTGGACGAGGCAACAAGTGCCGTGGATATGACGACGGATGCGCTGATCCAGCGGAGCATTCGTGAGGAATTTGGGGATAGCACGTTAGTCGTTATTGCGCACAGGTTGAGCACTATTGCGGACTTCGATCGCATCCTTGTTCTAAGTGACGGGAAGGTAGCCGAGTACGGCACGCCGAAAGAGCTATGGGAACTTCAGGGCGGCGAGGACGGTGGATTGGGAATGTTCCGAGCCATGTGCGAACAGAGTGGTGAGAGGGACCATTTGAGGCAGATCGTTTATGGGGAGGCTTGAGTGGGGGTGAGTGGGGGTTTGTGACACCGGACCCTGGGGATTACATAAGAGATATGAAAAGCCTAAGGGTATGAATTGATGAATTATAAATGAGAGGATCAGAAAAGTTCGAGAGAAAGGAGTAACTTAGATGGTTTATTATTGGTTAAGAGGGATTATGGCGAGTGTAGATTTCGTGGGAGACTTGCATATTCATATTTTTTTTCCATGGACAAGATATATATATGGCATGGTGGATGATAATGTTAATTGGCAACAGGTCAGTCCTTTTGAACCTACTCCATTACCTCAGATCTGGGAGGGATTGTCTTGTTAAAGGATGGACTCTTGAGATTCATCCTTAAGTCATGTTATGCTAATTAATTTCACACATATTACAGTCGTAGCTCATATACGAACAGTCATCATCTACGTCACAAGTTTGTTTTAATTCATCGTTTGATTGATTTGCAAGTATGTGCAACTATGGAATCATCTGGTTGTAAACAACATCCCATCTCCAAATGACCACCAATCAGAGTCAAAAGGTCTGCGCGAGAAATTGTACTCCCTGTTATGCCATCCTCATATTTGATAGAGGAGGATCCCTAACAAAAGAAAGATGTTCGTCGTTCATTTGTCCGTTGTTATTCTTCACGATTCGTTATGATTCGTTGTACTTGTCGTTGCCGTTCGATATCGTGGGCGATCATAAGTTCATCATGGAACAGGAATCTCGTCGTTGTATCTTGTCTCACCGTAACGACAGAGAGAAGACAGAAGCAGAACAGATTGCTGCCCATCCGCAGCACCCACCCAGACAAAGGAAAAAAGTCCAACAAGCATGCACTCCAGTGCACCCCTACTAGTTCAAAGTACTAGTCCTAACGCCCCTAATAGGTGACCCTTTTCACCCAATGTCTAAAAATGTTTGTATTCCCCAACCAACAGAGACGCCAAATCTCCGAACCCTTTCCCGTAGCAAAATTTCTACGATCTCTTCACGAACACGGCGATGATGGTCGGTACCGCGATCATGATAGCGCACAACCAGGTGAAGAACAAGCTTCTGATCACGTTGTGCTGTCGGATCGTCAATCGTTGTACCTCGCCACTAGTGTACCACTGTACCACAGGGTCAAGGATTCTAGCCATGACTAGGATGGCGATGAAGGGGAAGAGTGCGGACAGGATGGCCGCCAGGATGAAGATACGTCGGCGACGGGCACGGGCGCCGTAGGACAGGTGAGGCTCGGTCATGTCCTCGATGGTAGCGAGGCTGAGTTGACTGTCGTTGTCTGTGCCGCTGCGGTGGCTCGTCGTCATGTGGGAGATCTTGCGCTGCACTTCGTTCTTCTTGACGATGGCGCGGGTCTTTAGGGACTTTGCTCGTTCGAGCCATGAGCGTTCTTGCGGGTAGGGTAGGATAGCCTCGTCGACTACGGCTGGCTCGCGAATTCGAGCTTTCTTCGGCTGGGCTAGGTCGGGGTGGGTGGTTGCGGAGAAGTTAGGGGTGATGTCTAAATTCTACTATTAGCAATGACTACTAGAAGGGCTGGATATCGGGGCTTACCTCGGAGAGCATCGGCATAGAATACGCTCGAAGGACTAAAGTCGATGGACAGCTTGGGAGCAGCTTCGATATCTCGCGCTTGAGATCGGATGGGTTGCGCAATTCGAGCAGGCGTGCTTGGAATGGTGCGGACGGACTTGGCATGCTCTGATCGCTGGCATCGCTCCATCGACGATTCGGTTTCGTCGGTTTCACCGCTTTCGCGTTGCTTCTTGTTCTTGCGCTGAGCCTCTTCAAGAGGAATGAGACTGAACTCGAACTTCGAGCGGGACGACATCAGGTGCGCATTGGAAATGGTTGGTTGTACGATAGCCCAATTCTCGTCCTCGGGGGCCTTGCTGATCTTGCGTGAACCAATATGGCGGTGTGGATAATCTAAGTCGACATGACGAGGTTCATACGGCTTGTGTGGTGAACACTCTACCACCTTCGAAGAACTCTGCTCGACTGAAGTGTTGCCTGATTCGGACTTGACTACTGAGAGGTTTCCAGTAGGACTCTTCTCTGGGAGTCCATTTCCACCCTCCGTTACCACCGTTGATAGGCGGACATTCGACCCCTGGTGCGACAGTGCGAACGTTGATGCCGAATCTCGGAACTCGTAACGGGATTGACCGGGGTGGGTCAACGGGAGAGTAAGGCTGCCCGGAACCGCGTTGTGTCGGTCGCTGTCGACACGCAAGAAGGGGTTCGTCCCAGACGGGTTACGAATAGGCGAAGATAACTGGTAGTTGTTTTCACCGACCATGGAGCGAGATGAATTCTCTGGATAACCGCCCGTAGAGAAGTGACTCTTAGGAAGAAGCATAGGCCATTTCGGGTCCTTTACGGTGCGCATCTGGTAAGACTCTTGTCGACCTTTCACACTAGGGTGCTGAATAAGGCGAGGTCGAGATCTAAAACCGCCGGTAGAAATATTCCAGCCGCTTCCCTCGGAGTTACCGACGATGCTGCTGCCAGTGGTCTTGATGATGTTAGGATGCGCCATCGAGGCACCGGACAAGAAACCGGCTTCGCTGTTCATGGCCGTAGTACACCAATCATCAGTGTTCGCGGAATCGCGAAGGGCTAATTTTTCATCCTTGCTAGGGCTCTGGGCGTTCTGGTCATTGCCAACCTCTCGTTGGCTTCGTAGGTCGGCGTAAGCGCTCGTGGATGGAAGACGTGTTCCGCGGCCTCTACCATACGAAGGGCTCTCGTCGTCTTGTGTGACAAGAGTGGCTTGGCTTGCTTCATTGACTCTGCCCACATGGCGCATAGCAAAGCTGACGTCGCGGCCTCTTCCGGGCTGTATTGCAGCAGATTGGCGACGCGAGAGCTGTAGGGAATCGCCCTTAGAGGTTGAGAACACATCATCGGACGCTGAAGCCTCGTAGAAATCGGAAGGCTCACGTAGCTCTATGTCATCCTCCGTGACTTCATTGATGACTGCTTGTGAATCAGCATTGAACATGCGCTGAATACTGCTGGCAGTGGGAGTCTGATCTGAACATCCAAAGCTGAACTCTCGGATCGACTTAGATCGCCGATGGCCACGACCCGCGCTCGGAGGACTGCGCTGGAGATTGAGTGGAGACACGGCGGCGGAATTGGATTGAGAGACACCGGATCCCTGGGAGGTTCCCTCACGGCGTGTCTTGAGGTGCGGCTTGGGTGGGTCACGGAAAGGAGACTCGTTATCTGTCTCATCGCGAGGGGAGTAGGTGTCGAGAATTCGATTAATGGTGTTCGTGACATTGTCCTGCGGCTCTTTGTACACGAGATCGTTCTCGTCTGATTCGTTGGACACTGGAGAGTTGGGAGGGACCTCCAGGAAGGGCATCTCAACTGCATTGTGAAGGCTGCCTTGCGAAGAGGATCGGCGATAGGTAGTCGGGGATTGCGCAGCAACAGAATCGTCCGACACTGTCTCTTTTAAGCCAGCATTGCCTACATCAGAAGCTTGATGTTTGGTGGGAGATGCGACAATCTTGGGTGGGGAAGATTCAGGAGTTGTCGTCCCATTGGGTGCCTCTTGGGACACTCCATTGCTGTTTCCACGTGTGTCTGCCATGGGGAATTGCTATGCTTTGAAGGAACGATGTTAGTAAATGAATTTTGAAACAACGGCAGTAGCGAAGGACGGGATTTTTACGTCCACGGAAGGCGGGGCTCTTGGTGAAGGGGAATTAACGGGACGATACGACCGGAAGGTAAAATCATGATGTTAGAGAAAAATACAAATTGATGAGGAACGGTAAAGTGAATAAATGAATTGAACAGTGTGAAATGGTGTGAGGAGGGGGACGCGAGAAAAGGGGGTAGGAGCGCCGTGATGATGATAAAGATACCGTATGAAAGACGGCCTAGAATCGCATGAAACACATACCTTGGATGAACGAGACGAAGGGAGAAAGTAGCGACACCGAATAGCACAGAATTGTGATTGATTTCTCTGGTCGAGGAATGCTGTACTCAAAGCGCAGACGCAGCTAATTATTTAGGAATTAGTAAGGGTATATATGAGTGACGAGATGAAGGATTGGTATGAAAATGTCAAGATATTTTTTTGCAGGTGATATAGAAAGATGAAACGCAACACAAAATATTACCTAGTAGGTATTGCGACTCGTGAGGGAAATTGAAATATAGATGGTACATACCTGAGAACTTTGCTAGACGAAGGAGGTCGTGCAGTTGAGTGTCGGTGGTGGTTAATGGCGAGCGGATGTTGAAGGCGGGTAAGTGAAAAATAGACGCGATCAATTAAGAAGGAAAAGTATTAATCTAAGAAGGTATTGGATGGGCACCAGTCTTTAACGCGATAGACGATGAGGTATCACAGTGCGTGGCGTCTGATAGAAGGTAGCTTGGTAGAACGCGTTGAATAGGAAAATGAAAGTGAGTGAAGCACTGAGATCTGAAGACCGGTCGTGGAGATGATTACTCGTATGAAAAAGGAAGAATTGTGATTGTTACAAAAGGAAAAGAAGAAAAAAGGGTAGGAACTACGAAAGGAAATCTGCTGTGGTATTAAGGAGGAAGGATCATGGTCGTGGAGGAGATGGTTGAGAAAAGAAGGATTGAGAAGATTGTGACGGTTCAGTGCTGTGGATATATCTTCTCTTGCAAGATCAGTAAATGAGTGAGGCTCACTAAACCATTTCCAGAGACACGAGATGGTGTTTTGACAAGTTTACTACCGTCGTCCTGGGCTGCCAGTTTTACGGTTACCTGGGTACTTGTTAGATACTTAGGTACTTAGCAGGTATTCATCCGTATCCAACCTGCTCCATTACATATCGATTTGAGTATGTAATTAGGGCCGTATTATTTGTACTGGATAGACTAAAGGGTCAATACCCTAAATCATACAAACTAACCAAATGTCATTGGGCAATCCAACAAAAATATGTGCAGCAAAGTATGATATTAATTCCCAGAATTAGTCTAGTTCAATTTTACCTGGACAAAAAATACATTAGATACTGTACACTTATGTAACGAACATTGAGAATAAAAGGGCTCATTAACACTTAGTAGTCATTTGTATTTTGAATAGTATTGTCATTATTGACGAGTGGTAGTCGAGTGCCCTAAGTACACGGCATATTCAGAAATAAAAGGCGCCATACGTTGATCGCGTACGAACGGACCTAGGTAACATACCAGAGAAAATCTACCGAGGATTGAAATGGATGTACTATCGGTATATAATTAACATGACCAAATGAATCGTTTGATAGGACCTGGTCCCGAACTGCTAGGTAATGTGCATTTACTCGCGCCCGAAAAATGAAAACCGATGACCGCAACGATAGAATAACCGAGCTTTAATATTAAGTATCGATTTCGTTAGAATAATACTCAGATCATACATGGTTAGCAAACTCATTATTCCCCTGAGGCTGTTTCTTACTAATATTCACCACTTAACGACATTAGGAAATGTCGTTGCTATAGTGACGATAATACCCGAAGGAGTGCTACTTGCGAGTTGGAAATGCGTCGTATTTTTGCATCGTATTAGATCATCGTCGCTTGCTGATTCTACATAATGTATCCGACTAGGTAATAAGGTAAGTAAGATGAAGTTGAAAGATGCATCTTACGATGTCGTTAAATGTCGTTGCAGCCACTTGTGGCGCAATATTGTCAATTTGGGTGAGCTTCAGCCTCAAAATTAGAACCTTGAACTTTCCACATGTGCCCCTGTTTGCGATTTTGCGGAGCATTTGCCCAGATCTAGTGAAAACGTGCACGGACCTCATCCCGAGGACTCGGACTGTATGGTAACATTGTTAAGGCTGGATTCATTGGAAGGAGGACCCTCCTAAGCAGTAACCCCGCGAACCTGTTAGGTAGTGATTGCCTAGCGCCTCTTCTAGCCTGCTAGCTCTTTTGAAAGCTCGCTGTCGGTTTGCTGTTGCCCTGTTGCGCAGGTGCTATCAGAAGCGGCGAACTGGCAAACTAGGCGGAGTTTAACCTTGGACTAAGTACCCAGGTACCTAGGTACCTGATCAATCACATTTCAATCAGGATGTTCGTCATTGAACCCGATAAGCTGAGGGGGATTCTATTCATAATTCCATCTGATTCGAAACAAAAGCATCAGTCCTATCTTTGTTAAATTGTCAAGATATCCACTCTCCTTAAATACCAATTATCAAATGAATACATACCCCCTTTTTTCTTTATATTTTGGGTCCTTCATCTTATCCTATGATCAGCTTGTTGTACCTTCGATACAATTAAAACATCCTCCGGACCATGGTTGGTCCTAGTCGTCTCGAAAACCTTCCTGATGAAATCTTCCTCCATATCCTATCTTGTGAGTATTCGTTGTCTTGCATTTGCGAAATGTCTTAATGTCAATATTTCCGCTGACTAGTGCCTGATGAATATTAGTCCTCGATGCCCGCGATGTCGTTATCCTCCAAAGCCTCTCGAAACATTTCCTGGGATTGTGCCGAGACGGAAACTTCTGGCGTAACAAATGTCTCTCGACCCCTGCCGTTCGCGAACGTATAAGACTCTTTTGGTCCGGATCCGATTGGATTGACGAAGAGGGAGCGACATTAAGTGGCGCACTCGCGACGGGACAAGGAAGTCAATTAGAAGACCAGAATGAAGTGCATTGGAGCCGTCTCGAGAGCCTGTCCCAGTTGTCTGCTAAGAGGAGGAAGCGGGAGCAGATTCGCATCGCTGCAAATTGGGACCCGACGTTTCCGAATGAAAATACGAATTGGTACAATGAATATATTCAAAGATACGGTCCTATTGCTGTCAGCTGGTTCGAGCAACCCCAGGTCCCAAACGGTTCTCTAAAAGACCACATAGATGTCAGTGGAGCTGCCCTATACAGCCCAAGCCCAACCGGAAACGAATTATTTGCCGTATCGCCACTTGAAGATGGTTCAATTTGTTTATGGGACGTGAAAGGCACTCGGTGTAGGAGAGGATCAATTCTGGCGAAATCCAGTCCTGGTCTTTTGTGCGCCGATGGTTCTGGCGCCGACCTGTCGAGACGCTCTAAGATGATTAACACAGGTGTGACTGAGTGCGTAAGTGTCGATAGCAAGAAGCACATGGCTTTCTTCGCTGTTCAGAGTCGTACGTTTCTATCCGAACGATACCGAGATAATCCTAGCTAACTCGTGTTAAGGTCTCATCGAGGTCGATCTTGAGACGTTACAGGTCGTGGGGAATCATCCTTTCGAATGGTCCATTACTACACTCTCCGCCGCGGATCCTGGCGTCCCTTTGACGGTGGGAACGCTTCATGGCTTGCACTTGCATGATTTCAGAGCGAGATCTAAATATCGAGAAGAATATCAAATTCGACTAGATGCTGTTAAGAGGAACGGCCTGCGGGACTTCTCTCACGTCCTAGATCCGAGGCCCCTGGATCCATATGCCTCCCTTGCGCAATCGGGCCCGCAGAGTATTCTTCATCTTGAGCGATCTGGCGACGGCAGTCAACTCTCCGACGACATATTCGTAGCCGGAAGATTTTCTAATATTCTACACTACGACCGGCGCATGTTTCCGGCAATCCGGGGCTCGATTCACTCGGGTGCAAAGCTCTGCAGCCTCACTTCGCTTCCTTACCCTTTCTCTAGCCTCAATAGCGACCTACGTCGCCGTTTTCAACTATCCGAGGAACAAGTCGAGAAAGCTAAGAGCGTAACGGGTGGGAGAACCTTGATAGCGTGCGGCGAATACAATACCAAAGGGTCACTCGAGCTGTATGGCCTATCCTCCAGCTCCAGCAGTTTACCGCAGTCCCGGGTTATCCACGAATCTACCATGAAGAATCGGCAGGCAGCTTCCCAGTCGAAGCTCCTCTCCGTCATTAACCACGGCACTCGGCTCGTCTTTTCCGACGGACAAGGCTACCTGAAGTGGGTCGAACGGGATGGTTTTACGGAGGTACGCCGTCACAAGATTGGCAAATCCGAAAGGCTAATCCATCGTTCACTATTTGGGTCGATGCCCGGATCGGACGATATCGCGAGAAAAATCCTCTCTACGCGAACATGTGGGCAAGATGGTGAAGTCCGGGTGAACGACGACGATATCCTATTTTGGACCGGAGAGAAGCTAGGGTTGCTCAGCTTCTCGTCCGAACCTGGATTTTCTCCGGAAGATTTCGATGAGCACCCCAGAACGCCGGAAGAGATCGCGGCAGAAGAAGAGGAGCATATGTACGGCGAGAGGATGAGGCTGGCCTTGGAACGACAGGCGAGAGACGTCCGGTTTGTGCAGAACCTTGGGGCCGGAAATATCCACAGCGGAATCTAAAATACTGGGCACCTGATATGTTTTCGCCTCGAATCATGATATTCTCTACCCATCAGAATAGCGTCAGATTAAACGGAGCATGTGCGAATATAGTAGTAATAATACCGTATCGCACCGTAATCCACCTATCCCTTTATCCCTCTACTGCTTGATACAGCGTTGAAATAGGTGTAAGCTACCTCAATCAGTAGTCTAAGGGATAGTTAGGATTACAGTGCTTCACAGTAATATTAATACTAATTCGCACGTGCTCCGTTTAATCTGACGCTATTCTGCCCATTCAACCATGTTGTGCAGGGGGAGGAATTCAACCATGTCCACGTCACGTTGCCTGGTATGTAATAAGCGGGTAGACTGGTATATGTTTGATTACCGTACTCTCTACTAGAGGTTGGGTCATGATCTCACTACGTAGGCTTAATGAGCGAGGGATCGGCAGATTCGGAAGTTGAGGCGGGATGCGTTATCTTATCACGACATCCCACATGCCATTGGCTATCTGTGGTTTCGGAGGCAAAATTGTGTCCCTGTTAACTGCAGGTGGGTCGTTGGCGCTGGACCAAAGAGGACGTCAGTCAGAGAAAAAAGATGGGGGTTATGAGGGGGGGGTGTTTTAGAACTTGGTACATACAGCAATCCCGTGATATTATTTTTTTACTATTTTATTTTTGAACCTAGTTCTTGATTCTTTTTTTATTTTTGTTTCTGTTTTTTATTATTTTCTTTTGCTACGCACATTCTATGGATCCTGATTATGTTTGTCGACTATCCCTTCTCCATATATTACTCCTCCTTTTTTTTTTTTGATATTCCCCGCGTGACTATTTTTCTTCTTCCCCTTTGCGCATAAATGTCTCTTTCGAAGGAAGGAAAAATGGAAACGTGTGTTGTCGTTAGCCTCAACAAAAAAACAAGAAGGTATCAGAGCTATTGATTGACGCATCAAGCCAACTGAAAAAACGTGAGGCAGCAAATCAGAGGATTGGTTCCACCATCTGAACCAGATAATAGCCAATGGAAATTGATCCAGATTAGTACCAGGACAGGGGGACTTCCACTTGTGGCACCCGCCCCACTCATCCGCGAGACTAAAAATTACCAAGGATACCTTAGGTACAGCAGGTGCAGTAAGTTGCAGTAAGGTGCAGCCGGTACATGGGTACTTAAGGTAATAATGCCAACTTGATGAGTTGCACCAATTACAACCAATCATTTCGGGAATTTTTCCTTCGCCTTCTCTCTTTTCTTTCATCATCAATGTACCCACCAAAGCTGCTTCAGCCAAGTTGCATCTCTCGCTCCCGGAGTCGCTCAGCATTGACGCAGAATTGCCACTTGCGCTGCAGTGGATTGCAGGATATTGCAAAGTCTAGACTTACTATCCTACCATCGAGTTTCTGTTGTCCGTTTTTTTCCCTCTCTAATTCATATGTAGGCCTATGTAGCAGGCAGGTATGCTACCAAACGTATGTCCAAGGTGTCCAAGGTTCCAAGCAGATGAGGCACGTATGCCGAGAACCACGGTTCGTGCTGCTTACTTGCTGCGTTGTCAAAATTGAGACGACGGGCTTACAGTCAGTACTTCCTTTCGTCGTACTCTCCGAACTCTTTCTATCTCTGCCGGTTTCTGCGGCCTGCCCCTCAAACCACACACCTCTCTTACTCAGGTGTTGGCGTACCATACCTGACGCTCGGCTCTCTCACTCAACCCTAACTGTCCTATGATGGGCAAAGAGGTAGGCAATTCAAAGTAGGAAAAGGCAACCGGTTACGCCACTTCGCTATTGCGCTACTGCAATCCGTCGTCGAAGCTCGCATGTAAGCATTGCATTCCTGCATACGGGCTCTGCCGGGTCTCCGTCGTATTTTCCTTTCACCGCTCCCTCTCCTCGTCCTAAGTCTCGTTTCGGGTTTTTTCATGTACCAGCCATCTATGATCTACTTTGCTGGAATTTCCCTATCCCCATCCCACACATCGTGTCATCGAACTTGGACAAGCAAATTCCAAGCAATCCTATCCCTTGCTTTCTCCACTATTACGTCCGACTCTTAGCTCAGTAGAGATAGGGCAGATCGAGAAGGAGAAGTAAGAAAAAAAAGAGGGATAGGACGGAGATTTTCTTGCTAGGAATACTTCGGTCTCAAATTTGTCAGCCACAGTCTATCCCATCCAAGCAGGTCCTTGGTTGCAGACACTCCCAAGAAGTGGATTATTTGGCGTTGCCTTGTCTTTGTCCGAGGGGGGGCTGCAACCTTTAAACCTCCACATATCACTGCTGTCCTGCCCGTCACAGGCCCAACCCAGCCTGTCCTGGGAGAGTGAGGCTAACGCCAGCTTAGCCGCTGCGTGTGTAAACCAAGACCAATCCGGGTCCGGATTTTTCCAAAAGGGATCCTGCACGTCCATTATTGTCGTGGCGTGCTTGCAGTCGAGGAGATTAGTTCAGCTGTTACTATATGGGTTTTGACATGAAGAATCCGAGAGAACATCGGTGATGATTCGCAAGTCCTCCCTTTTGACAACAAAGACCGAGCTCGTCACATCTCTCTTCTACGACCTCTGGCGTGGTACCACGTTCTAACTCATCTGTGTTTCAACATTGATCGAGGTCTTACTCAAGCATGTCAAATGGCTACCTGGTACGTCGGAGGGACGGAGATGTCGCGCTCCTCAAGCGACTCATCTCTTCCTTCAGACGGACCATCTCGTCAACGTCGTCGATATATCGATAACAGGAAACGACGCCCTAGCTATCCTGGCATCTCTACTCTTCCGGACGACTTCAAAATGTTTCAACAGCTGAAACGAGATCGGTTCGTCGACTCTCACGGCACCTTCGAAGGTGTCGACTATGATCAAAATTCGACTCGACCACCTTTTTTCATCATCAAGGAAGGAAATTACGGGCTTGGCTCTCCCCGATACGACCCGATCATTTTTGAAAATACGTTTACAGCTCCCCACTACGCCGAAACGCAGCCTGGTGTATCTTGCGAGCATTATAGGGTGCACCAGTCGTCAGATTCGTTCGATATGAATCGCCCGTCGCAATCGAAAGATAAAAGTCACGATGATGCGGCCAAGTTAGTTGCGGCCGGCTTAGCGGATCCTCGTAGACGGAGCAGGCACTCCCAGCACGAGCGGATTTTAAGGAGCCTCATCTGCCCCAAGTCTCCAGAGGCAGAATTTGACATCGACGACGTTGCTCTCCAAGGCATTTTCTACGCTGCGAACGAGATATTCTTCCAGGGAAAACTGAAGGGGCGTGTCTCATGGGCTTGGATGGATCTCCCGAGTTGCTTAATCGGCACCACGGCGCTCCGACGGTCACCCCGAAAGCCCGGCCACGAAACTAAAATTTTCTTGTCGCGACGGATTCTCAAGGACAGGAAATACAATCGACGCCTGCTCATTTCGACATTCATTCACGAACTTATTCATAGCTACCTTTTCGTCGTTTGCGGATGGCCGAAACCGGAATGCGACGGCCACACTGACGGCTTCCAAACAATCGCCAAACTCATTGACAGATGGGCCGGCCCGGATCTCTTGTATCTCTACAACATGGAAGCCGAACTGAGCCATTTCGAGGAGAAGAAGGAACCGATTTTCGACGGCTGGGGCGTGCCGGGGTCGCACGACCCAGTAGCTGGGGGCTACATTATGTTGAACCCTCACCAATGCAGGCTGAGGCCTGAAATACGTTGACTGGACCGGGAAATACTATGACATGTTGGGGGACCCAAGCCTCCGGCAATCTATCATTCGATGGCTTTCGCTCAGAAGCAGCACAACGTTACCCCGCATAAACCTAGACTCTTTCTATCGTTACTTTCTTTTGTTGTATACAGGCATGGCGACGGCGCATTGTTATATACCATATACCCTACTTAGATTCGGATGGAATTACTGGGTTTCGCAATACGTCAAAATGGCTTATTATATTTAGATCAGCATAACGGATGAACTTGGTGTTGGAATAGTACATATAGGTGTTCGGGATTTTTTTCCCCTTCTACTTTTTTTTGTTATGTTTTACGCGTCATGGCCATTGCATGTTGGGAGGAAAATGAGGGTACACACAATTTCATGTTAATACTGTTTGACCCTCGGGTCGAGTACATATCTAGGTAGCTATCCCATTCAACTCTAATGATAGATAGTACATACATACATAGTATATCTCTGTATCGATATATCATCATATACACGACTTAATTTCTAATAGAAGTAAATATTGATATATTGATACCCTATTTTCTGACCCCACGCGAGTTAACCAGCCCGAAATTGGCCACCCCCATCTTGAGGCCCTTGAGGCCCTAATGCCGAGCATCTAGCGCCCTTTTGTCTAACGGCCAGCGGCCGCGTTAGGTACGAACCCGAAACTAGCCCGTGCATGGGGTTAATATCAGATTAGCGACCCGACGATTACGATCCCGAAGCCACGGTGCTAGCTGCAGGATCGATAATACCTCTTGCCTTACCGCCTCGCAAGCCTTGGCTGTTTGTTTGTCTTGCCCTATGTGGCAGCTCGAAGGTATCTCGGTATACGTACTTAAGTACACAAGTACATCCTAAAACGGAGGGCTGGGCGTAATCTTATTTTATTGGATGGCTGTTGAATAATGATATTCCGCGCTTGGGACCAATCATTTGATCGGGTGAGTCTGACGGAAAGAACCTTATGTTGACTTATCTTATTCGAAATAGATTCTTTCTCCTAACATCATCAAATTTTCTATTAGGATCGGTACGAAAACATCACACGCACGTATGATTTATCTTTGACGCGTACGACGTTGGAAATTCCGGCTTGCTCGGTTGCGATTTCATCACACCGTAATTTTCACATGATCCTTAGTCTCCCCCAACCCTACACCAACTAAACCCAGCATTCTAGCGGTTTCTCACCTAGTCTCTTACCGACCGCTAGGTAACTGGGTAGGTAATGTAGGTAAGTAGGTAAGGTAGGGGAACCCTTCACACCTTCGCACGCACTAAAAAGCCGCGCATTCAGTCATGGCACGCTCTCTCTTTTCCCTAGCGTTCAGCACGACACTAGGAGATAGCCCTTACCATCCAAGCGCGCTAGATCTCACTAGATACGAAGCCCCGGTCTAGAAGCCTAGCAGAAGGCTGATCACAATCTCATTCGGTAGCGCTGCACTTTGCGGTAGTAGTAGCTTCGTTTCAGCTTTTCGCGATTTCTGGCAGAAGGATGGAAGACGGCACTTGCGGTCCTCTTTTTCTTTCTCCATACTAGCACGGGATCGTCTTAGCTCCTTCCGGTCCGGGAGTCCCGAGCTCACCGGTGATCGACAGGACCCGCTCGGGGAAGGTGAGATCCGGGAAGAGCTAATTTTTTTTTCTCAGATCAAAATTCAAGGTTATGGGTTTGATTACATAACAATCTAACTACATACATACCTTCCCGACCGTACGCGCAAATGAGATGCGACGGAGTTAAGTCCGTACGAAGGATCACGAGACCGCCGTTTGATGCAGGCCCCCCTTCATACCGACTCAGCCCCGTTTATCGCTAGTTTCGAGGTGATATTGATTTCGAACAAGGACATGGAGGGTTGCGCTCAGGTCACGACGCGGTGAACCGTAGGAGATTATACAAGAGCCAATCGCATTTTGGTCCCTTGCGGGGATAGTGCTATTTCGCACAATGCGATGGTCTTTGAGATGGGAATTGCTTGCGTCTACCCCTGGCGACTCTGGAAACTTCGAGCGATTTCGGAAATTGGCATATTTGAATATGGTCGCCGAGGCATTGCTATAGCCTACTTATATTGGGGCTAGCTGCTGATGGTGAGAATAGCTCTAGCGCATACTATGGTAGGATGTAAGAGCTTAGCTGCTGGATTCGAGCGGTATCGTTGGAATCCTGCTGTGGTAAGTACGCAATATATGTAGGAACAAGGATATTCCTTCCAGGATTCAGCCAACCAACAATTTTGATTAGCAGTTTTGGGGCTTACAAGTCACAACAGTCGTCAAAACTGAGTAATAGATAAACGATATCTACCTAGGTGGTCATAACTGCAAATAGATAAACACCATCCAGGTGCATATACTAAATTACCTAGTAGTGAGTCAAATACTCAAACAGCATGCTCATTAAACAGCTATTTCTACTGATGACAGCACCAACATTGCATTGACTCCCCGGATACAATACTCTAGACTATATTAGCACGATGTCGGGCAATTAATACCATCGGACTCAGCCTTTAAGTTATGTCTGTCTATTGAACTGCCTGGACTGTCTTACGCTCTTGAGACAGGTGAGTTATCCTCAGTATATGATTATAGAAAGGGGCTATGAGTTATTAGCTAGCGTGCGGCCTGTTAACAGTCAAGCGAAAGGGTTGGACTGGAAGCAGACTTCCTGGATCTTCACAGAGATGCAATAACATATGGCGTAGCGTTAAGTTGGTTTCCACTAGAAACTCATAGAACAGATATGTACCTATACTATATTATTTCTAATACCTAAATATGTCAATGTATCATAGCATATATGGGGTAACTTACCTAAGTATCAGCATTCAAGATATACGTAGACACAATACGTCGGAACGTCTCGTCGGATTCAAGTCCGTCCCCTTTTCCGGCCTCGCCATAATTATCAGCAGTCTTATTGAAAAAACCACCATTGATCATCACGTTCAGCTCCTCTAGCCGAGGCCTAGTGACAGGATCTACGGCAAGACAGAATTGAATCATGAGCCGGAGGTTAGGGTCCAAGTCGGAGCGGATAGCGGGGTTTCGTATCCACTGACGAGCCTCGTGTAGAAGGCCGATTGGACGCGCTCTCACTATTCGAGCCATAACCTAGAAGTTCTCCAGTTAGTCGAAACTGTCAGATTGTAAAAGGGGTCGAAGATGAAGGGAAGGGGTACTTACGACTCCAATGTCTAGTATATTGTCATCAATACCTTGGTTTCGTCTTCCAATTGGTTCTCGACTGTGATTCTATGTCAGTAGCGATTCTCATAGTTTAGGGAGATGCTTTGGGGTACTCACTAGTCTGTTAACCCTAATGAAATGTCATGTTGGAAAAGCGACTTCCGATGTAAGTCCGTAGGGACCGAAACACCGGCCTCAGTCGCCAGACCAAAGTCAATTAGCTTTAATGGCGGTAGAAGAGAATGTTCTAGATATACGATACCGCCTTTAGATATAAATTTCGTCTTTTCGAGCATACCAAAAACGACTGGTGAAGGTTAGCAGTCAGGCACTAGCTAGTAAGGGGTTATCGTGGAAGTTACTCACAGTTATTCCCATGCATGTCGTTATGGGCGAGACTTGATGGCTCCTCATCCCGAACCTGTTCTAGTTGTATATCTGGCCCCGGAGGATGGTATGCCATCGCAATACAGCCTCGCACCACTATGAATAGTTAGAACAATTCTCATGGAAGTTTGGATTGGGTTGGTTCTTACAGCAAAGGAATATAGACCACATCATTCGGTTCGGTATGTGTTGATTAGCTTTTATCGTCCTCTCTTGAAATTGGAATAGAGTGCCATGTGCGAGATACTCCGTTAGAAAGTAAGGGCCTTCGAGACTCGCAAGGGGTGAATCACTAAGGGTGATGGGATTACTGACGTGCGCGGCATATTGCAGTCGCTGGATCCACGCGCTCTCCTTCTGAATACTATCATCGGTGCAATTAGCCGCTGCCTTGAGAATGAATTTCCGCTCTTCGCCGTTCGGTAGGATCTCTCTGACCATCATTGTGATGCCATTGTTCACGCCGAGCAGATCCTCGAACACGAAACGCGAGGGCTGTTTGTTCAGGAGTCCTATGATTTCTCTGGCGACTGGCTCCAACTTTCTGATCGGAGGAAACATGACAGCTGACCATGAATATCTACTTGTGTATATAGGCACCGCTTAATTCACTATATCCGTGTCTTTATAAGTTACTTCGTTGTGGATCAGGCGTGGTAAGGTACCTGCCTCTTATTATACCCCCTACAATGCTTTGTCTACTGGGTATTCCTTTTAAACTCCAAAAACACAATGTGTTTATCACAATCAATTACCATGACATTACGGTGTAATCTGAAACTTAAAACAAAGACACGAACATAAGTTTGGTTGCTTTCTGCAATTCAGTTTTGACCATTTCACCACCATGCCTGCCCCACATATACCCCTTTTTATTTCTCGGTAGGGGGTAAATCCCCTTATCTTTAGGTGTGACTAAGCTAAAGGACTTCGTGAATAGCGGTTACTATCGCTTGATTTGATTCTTTGAATAGCCTTCGAGGCACTGAACCAATCCTGATGCCGTCGTGATGATGAGGATGAGTGTGGTATTATTCTCTGTTCGGCTAGTGTCCTTGTTCGAGGATGACTGGGTGGTCTCTTCAGAAGCTGAAGTGCTCGGAATTCGTCGCTCTCTAGCCCATAGTTTGATTGTTGCAGAATCCGCCTACGCCGAGCACTTTTCGACGGAGCCGATGTTAATGTAATCCGGAATTTCCCCAAGCGAAATGTCCGCCATTGGTTGGGAATCAACGTGCGCAGGCTGGATAACACACTGTAGCCACACACGTGCAAATCATCCTGAAGAGATTCACTTCGAGCCTGGTGGCCTTGTGGCCCTGCTTCTAGCAAATTCAAGAAAGATACGCTACTCGACATTGATATTGGAAGCATCACGAACAAGCCCGATTTAGGTTATACCAATATCTCCACCGAGCCCCATGTGATAGGTAGGCGGCACATCCGATGCCCGAAATGGGACAGAGCAAAACATCCAAGTTGGTGGTTTATTAACTACCTACCTAACCATCAAGGCCTCAGTTTTGTTACGGTGACGGAGCCACTCGATTATACCATCCCACCGCGATGTCTTATAATTGGTGATAATGAGATATTCATTTTAATGAAATTGTGTGCTCATTTGGGTAGAAATAGCGGCGATTTGAAACCGACACCTCGACAATACGTAGCCAAGACATCAGTCAACCTCATTCGAATTGCACTTCGACCGAATACGATCCTATACTACATGTGAATGCTTGTCGTGCGAGTAATCATAATCTCTTGTCGCATTGGAATGCGGCATACATACAAGAAATGCTGTTCGTCTAGTGCTTTTGAGGCCCAGCCGTATCAACGAACCTCCTACGTGTGGAACCATAATCCGACTAGACATTTTACGATACATACTATACCCGAATTCATGGGTTGACATGATCTGACTGGGGAGTATCCTCGGGCTCACGATTGAAAAGGGGCAAAAATGGGGCTGAATATCCTGGCGGGAAACCGGTAGAGGAAAGCTGGTCTCATGTTATTCGTTCAAAGACTTCCATTTTGATGAAGCCTAGATAAAGGTCAACACCGAGAAATACTCCTACTACGAATGGCTGTCCGAACAGATGTCTACCGAGACCAGAGGGGTGTCGCTACACCTTCAAGGACGCGTCGGGAAATATTGCCTCAGGATGTCATCGAGCATGACAAATAAAACAAAGTTGAAAGTAGAGTTATCATGACATACTTCTTACCTTATCAACCGGCAGATGCATTCATTAATATCTTCAAGCCTTACGGCGCAACGTTAGAAATAACGTGGCTGTAAGGGGATACTTTACGGACGGTGAGAAGTGATTGCTATATTTGTCATGTTGGAAGATGAGCTGGCCCTCGCTCCTATTATTCAAGTTTTGGAAGTGCGGCTTCTGACACATTCCAAAAGTCACCAATGAGTCGCAGTAGCTGAGTCGTCCTTCAATCTACTATACGTTCTATATTATTCTTATGACCCCACCTACATATCAAAGACAGGGCGTCGCTCGTAGAATATGAGCACATGAAAGGGAGGCAACCAGCTGAGCTTACCTACTAATCCGGGAAACCGGCATGTCCAGCAATCGCTACTGCGTCGGGCGAGATGCAAGTGCCGTGTGCGAGCCTTGTCCTAATTATACAAGACAACTACGGCGGAGCGCATGCGCAAGCAGTGCCAAGTTTGGCCGTATTCAATATCCCAAACCCCAGTCCCAACTTGGTGGATAAATGTCAAATTGAAAGAGAACATTTCGAGTGCCGCCTCGCTCCGGGCCGTTCATGTCCGTGTCGTATTGCGTTTTCTTCGCATCATATCGCGATTCGACCAGTGTCAGCAATCATCTAAATAGAAAAATCCTCATTGGACAGCATTTCGCGTGGCCTTGCAAGGAATGGGGGACGCAATACAGTTATTTGGTATTATCATGCTCACTTCGTTTCCTCTAACGGCAGAAATCAAGTGACCACTCAATCAAGCGACTCGGCAAAGGGGGTCTGAACCAATCACCAAGGCCGCTCGGCCAAAAAAAAGCTATTTAGCCCTGCCCCCTTTTGGGAAACCGTCTCGCTGTGCGTCCGGCACTTCGTCCACTACCCTTTCCCATCGCAAAGGCGATGATCGGCGGTCCGCGACCAATCAGGAGCGCCCGAATTTAATATACGCGACGAGAAGGTCTGAGAAAATTGCCTCTCTGTATATTGTCTTGTTAGGTAACTTTTATGTCCGTTACCTGCTCGCGCTCCCTGGACCTTTATATATTCGATTTCCATGCGGACATGGGTTCCCCACATTTTGCCATTCTGCCATACTCGCAGCCTGGCGAGTCTTGGCGGATAGGGGTTGTTGATTGAAATAGAAATGTAGGATATAGGAGAGCGCATTTCTTGTCGTGTCCTCTCTCCGAGAGGGAGAATCAAAGAAGTAGTCGTTGTTGCAACTGTTGCAATGGGCTTCTTCAAGCAGCTATTGACGTTCGCTGTCTTAGGCGCGTCCCTTCAGGGGCTGGCTCTCGGCGCAGACTTCCCTCAGGAGGACATCGACTCGGGCAAAGCTCTGAAAGAAATAGGCAAACAAGCTTATGACACTGCTCTGGCTCGTCTTGATGGCACCGGAAAGTGTACGAAGGAGAATGTGAGGGTGCGTAAGGAATGGTGAGTAAAAAAGAAGTATTATCAACCTTGAAGCTGGTAACTAACCGATTGCTGAATAGGAGATACATTCCTCCAGCGGAGAGAATAGATTATGTTAGGGCTGTCAACTGTCTAATGACAGAGCCAAATGTGTACGAGAACGTCACTGGACCAAAGTAAGTTGTGACCTTAAGGGGCCCTATCCGGGCGTAAAATATTCCCTCCGACACTGACGGATACGTGCCTGTAGATCGATGTTCGACAGCTTCGGCGTTCTGCATTACAAGCTGACGCCATATGTCCACAACTCGGTATGTTAACCTCATAAAATTGACTCTTTGACAAGACTTTTAACAGAGTTAGGCATACTTCCTCCTCTTCCACAGACTCTACGTCTGGACCTTTGAGGAAAAGCTGAGGAACATGTGCGGATACACCGGCACATTCCCATACTGGGAGGTAAGCAAGCCCGGCGCCACCTTCAGCGCCACCCCCTCTCCTCTTCCCTTACCTTCAAACTCTAACATTCTTTTCTTAACCTAGTGGGGCCTCGACGCAATCTCCGGCGTCGAAAACTCTCCTATTTTCGACGGTTCCGAGACGTCTATGGGATCCAACGGCGCAAAGACAAACTCATCCAATGGCTTCATGCCAGGCGGATCAGGCGGTGGCTGCGTGACCGAAGGGCCCTTCGTTAACTACACCGTGAACTTCGGACCGAACACCGCCAGGGACCCCTTAGCGTATAACCCGCGGTGTCTGAAGCGCGACCTGAACACGCAGATCTGTTCGCAGTGGGCTTCGCTGAAGAACACCACTGAAACCATCTTGGAATCCCCGGATATCGCCTTGTTCCAGGCCAATCTTCAGGGTGACTTCCGCTGGCCGGAGGCCCGGAAGTGGGGATTTGCTGTTCATGGCGGTGGTCACTTTTCTATCGGTGAGTTCCCGCTCCGATATACCCTAATTTACTTCCCGGAGTGGGATGGATATGCTAACACTTACTGCCTCAAGCCGGTGACCCGGGTGGGGACTTCTACTTCTCGCCTCTGGAACCCGCCTTCTACCTGCACCACGGACAGATCGACCGCATGTACTTCATCTGGCAGAACCTCGACTGGGCGCAGCGACAGGTGAGCAGATCCACCCCCCCTTTACCCTAGAAGATAGTACTAATCATTCGAAGACCATGGCCGGAACAATCACCATGATGAACATGCCCGCAAGCCGTAACGGAACCCTAGACGATGAACTCGACATCAGCCCCGTCGGCGAGAAATACACGTTCCGCGAACTTCTCGACACCGTAGGAGCATCGCCCTTCTGCTTCGTGTACGAATGAGCGAGCGATCCGAGTCCGGAGCCGATCCCCGGCCATCGGGGGGTTAGTCAGTAGCATGGCCGGCGTTAGGGAAGGAGGAGGATGAGCGGTAGTCTGAAGCTGTTAGTAGTGGCACACGAGTAGTTACCCAGTTTACCTTTCGTGGGGGATATATCGTTGAATCTAATAGACCGCAAATAGGCGGTGCGGCTGGGGATCGCTTCCCTAGGTTCACAACCGCACTTGCTAGCAAGTAAGCAGTAGAGAAGAATACACATCAAGTTGCAATCCAAACAGTCTTCAGGAAACTCCGTGTTGTGAACAATAGGTGGATAAGTGATATATACGGATTGAAAACCATGATCGCCATGATATTGCCTATACACATTTGTAACAAAAGCGTTGGATTACCATTCGGGAATCTCGCCTGGCTTTGGTTTTTGTACGCGGACAACTTTGTCGGCGTTTAGGAGGCAGAGTGGGTCAAGCGCTTGCTTGATCTTTCTCATAGTGTCGACTGTGCTCTCGCCGAGTTCATGTGGTAGGTAGTCCCTCTTGACTAGACCAACTCCGTGTTCACCCTATGTTTGTCAGTTCGAATATTCCTGATGAATGTCAGCAAATCGGAGAAACTCACCGTTACAGTTCCTTCCAACTCAACAGCTCTCTTCACCATACGGTGTACCAATTCCTCAGCAGCATGTCTCTGTTCATCATTTGAAAGCAGAATAATGTGGAAGTTGCCATCACCAACATGTCCAACAATAGTACCGTACATCCCGCTCTTCTTCATATCATCCTTGGTCTCCTCAATTAGCAATGGTAACCGACTCATCGGAACCGCTACATCACCCGTCCAAACTCTCTCGCCAGGCTTTGCAACTGCCATTGTGCTCCAGAGTGCTTCTTTCCTTGCACTCCACAGCTCCGACTTCTCTTGTTCGGAGCGCGCGAACTCGAAGCTCTTGCTTCCCGTCTGCCGCGCCATCTCCTGTACGATCTGGATCTGCTCTTTGACGCCGCGGTCTGTGCCGGAGAACTTGAAGAAAAGCGTCGGTACTTCCTTCCATTGCTTTGACGTCATACCTGCTTGGTTGATGCATTTCATCTGTTCCTCATCTAGGATTTCGACGGCTGCGACTGGAACGCCTTGGCCAACGACCTTAGCGACACAGTCGGCGGCCTGTCGGATCGTCCCGAAACCACAGACTGCTACGCTTGTGCTAGCGGGCTTTGTGGTAAGTTTCAGTGTCGCTTCCGTGACAAGTCCTAGAGTACCTTCGCTTCCAATGAAGAGTTTAGTTAGGTCGTAGCCCGCGGAGCTCTTCCGGGGCCGTTGGCGGGTCTTGATTACAGTACCGTCAGCCAACACAACGGTGAGCGAGAGGACCCATTCTCTCATAGTACCGTAGCGGTAGGCATTTGTACCGCTGCATCCCGTACCAATCATACCTCCGATCTGAGCACCTGGACCCGGATCCGGCGGGAAGAACAGGTTCTCCTTGCCGATTATTTCGTTAAGTAGCTCCCACCCAACAGCCGGTTGCACCACAACATCCAGATCTTCTTTATGCAGCGCAATGATCTTGTCCATCCTCCGGAAATCGACACAGATGCCTCCCCTAGTCGGCGTGAAGTGTCCCTCCAGACTCGTTCCGCCGCTATATCCAACGACCGGTATCCGCCTCGTATGGCATACCTTCATAATCGCACTGACCTCATCCGTCGAACTCGGGTAAACAACCATAAACGGCTTCTGGGACTCCTCGTTGCGGTAGCTCGACCAATCGGAATTGGCATGCGTATGCAGATCATCTTCCACCGTACTCACATTCTCCTTGCCCAGTATAGCCGCGAAGTCCGCCCACGCGGCCTCCAGGTTCGCCTTGTCGTTCTGGTACTTCGGGTCGCGGATCAGGGCGAGCGGCAACGTCGACGTGGTTTCGGGGTCGCGAGGCGCTTGCGTGCCTAGGTAATACGACATACCGGCCGCCGCGAGCACAACTGGAAATCAACGAACAAAACGAGTGTCAGCAACCCCGCCCCCGCATTCTCGTTATCGGCAATAGCATGGGTATGGGTATGGATGGGTACTTCTTACCGAACGTCATAGCCCATTGCCTCGACGCCGCGGACTCTTGCTGCTGTCGAGCGAACTTTTCGCGGTCGGCTTTCTCGCGGGCGATGCGGGAGCTGATGCTTTCTAGCATTTGGCCTTGGAACGAGCCTTTTTTGTCCTTGCCATCTTTACCTTCCGTAGCGTATGATCTTATGCTTCCTCTACTGACATATGTATAGGCGCAAGCTATGCGTGGCGACGCCGTCCGAACGGGGAGTCTAGGAGTGCCGAGGCATCGGAGCGCAGGACCGGACGATCTCGAAGCGAGGAGGCGCGACATTGTCTCTTCCGACCTTCGTAAGTGTACCTAAGTGTAGGTGTGCTAAATCCCTAAGGGAGCGACCGTGTCATCTTAATATCCAATACTCAATAAATCTGCCGAATTGATATCGCTCGAATGACGCTCCCTTTCAATTGGCGAAGGAGGGAAGATTTGTATATAGCTATGTGGAAAGGAAAGTGCGGCAAGTTTTGCCCGTTTGCAAGCTTAAAGATTCCTTATCGACAGAAAGGTGGAGCCCTTCGGCGTCGGAAGGATCTCCCGCGCCATCGACGCCCTTTCCGCCCTTTCTCCGACGACCCGATGGTCTGGTTCGTCATTTCCAGCTTCGCTGACGCGATGTTTAATTGACCAATAATTGACGCAATAACTCTAATATTTCGAATATAAGTCTCTATGAGATAAGGATATATCCGGTGCTTTGTCAGCTATTCCTATGCGACGGCTCCGTAACCGCTGTCGTTCTTGGGAATCGTCATGTTTCATATTGTTACACAAAATATATTATTAAAATCCTCTTTTGCCATTGTATACAGAGTCATGTTGTGACCAACCTAAATTTTTTGGCTCTAACGATAAGCTGAGTATAGTGTCGATTATAATCAGAAGTCAACAGGCCGCTGTGCTGCTTAATCGTCAATTCCACCCCATTCTCCATCATCCGCTTCCTGGGTATCACTAACGCCCTCCTGGATCTTCCTTTTCTTGCTCCCGGCAATAGCCCCACGTTTGTTATTTTCCTTCCGTCTTTCCCAAGCGCTCTGGGTCGTAATCTTAGCCTTGTCTCCGCGTCTAGACTCCACACCTCGCTTCTTTAATTTCTTCTTTTCTTCCTTGCCAACCTTGGGAAGCGAATCCATCAGCCACTTTGGAATGCCCTCTTCGTTGGTTTTTCCAGCTTGCTTCTCGCTTAGAGAAATGACGTTGGCTATGCTCTTCAGATAGGCGACATCTTCCGTAGTATAAAAAGTCACGGCGACACCACCCTCGTGGCCAGCTCGTCCAGTTCGGCCCACACGATGTACATAGGCAGCAGCGGAAGTTGGAACGTCGTAATTGATGACACCGTTGACTCCGCGGAAGTCAATTCCTCTCATGAGAAGGTCGGTCGTGATCAAGACCCAGATTTCACCGGCTCGGAAACGAGCAACAATGCCAGAACGAGCCGAGTCAGAAAGCGATGAATGAAGAGCCGCAATGCGGGATGAACCACCGGCCTCAACGGGTATATCGAATTTTAGCTCGTCATGCAAGGCTGTAGCGCGATCGATTGTCTGTGTGAACACTAGGAAGGGAAGTCGCATCTCTGGCATTGAGTCATCCAAAGAGCTGGGATGTAGGAGCTGGCGGAGTGCAAATAATTTGCCCTGCTCAGTCGCCGTATAGATGAGCTTGTGATTGATGCTTGGAACTGCCGTATCTTTAAGCCCGACAACAAGTCGGATAAGAGGAATAGTGGAGTGAGATTCTCGGGATTTCAATTGTTCTAATATCAATCCCTCAATATTTGAACCCATAGTTGCAGACCAACACGCCACCCGTAAAGAGTCGCTAGTACAAGCAGACCAAATTCCAAGGGTCTGCTCCCTAAACAAAGGATCGAGAAGAACATCTGCCTCGTCGAGAATCAATGACTTGACTGTTGGCAGTTTCCTCGATTTTAAGAAGTTCCGTAGTAACATCGGCGTTGTGACTAAAATATCAGTTTTAGTTATCGTGGTTGCTTTCTGAGGCTTGGTATCCTTTTTATCAACTTTCTTCTCATCTTCTGCGTCACCATCTGAGCTTCCTTCTTCATCACTCTCTTCCGAAGCCTCCTCTTCGCCATCAGAATTAGCGTCGGGTTGACCTTCTGCTGGCACCTGCATCCCCCTTTTCATCCCTACAATTTTGACTCCAGTGCCTTGCGCAAGCTTCCTGCCTTCATTGACAATCTGGTGAGCGAGTTCTCGCGTAGGAGCAACCACGATTACTTCTAGGATATGATCCTTATGCGCCGCATCACCGGCTCTCCTACGTAGGATGCTATTGATAGCCGGTATAAGGAAAGCCAATGTTTTCCCGCTACCAGTAGGAGCAACCGCTAGAAAATCAACGCCATGTTTAGTCTTAAAATGCAATTCCTTTGTAACAGATGATAAGATTGCCCTATCTGGCTGTAGCAACAATGGTAAACTACCCAGTTGCACCTCGGTAGGTATTCGATACCCTTGTTTCGCAAGATTGTCTCCTAATCGAGTCGAGATATTATAGGTAGACCGAAGTTCGGAGAACGAAGTCAATGGCTGCGGGAAAAGTTGTTTCTTTCCATCTTTTTCCTTGGGCTTATCTTCGTCCTTCTTTTTTGACTTCTTCACTTTCGACTTTTTGCGCTCATGGGAGGACAGGAGAGTGAATTTTAGACGATGCGATCGAAGGACTTGTCGCACTTCTTCATCGTCAAGAAGTGGTTTTGATGCATCTTCCTTTGGGGCCTCTTGAGTCTCGGGTTCGGGAATCGGCTTTTTTGCTACGCGGGGCGCGAAAAAGTTGATATCTTCTAGATCATCGTCGGCTTCTTGATTCGACGCGGGTTGTTCCTCATTCCTCTTGCGCTTAATTCCTCTAGTCGGGTCATTATAAAGTTGAGGATTCGACGGCTGGACGATAGGTTTTGGTATTGTCGGTTGAGTAGCTGATTTTTTGGTCCCTCGGGACAAGATTTTCAGGATATCCATGGTTTGCGACAATCAACCCAAGCCACTTTTTCGAGGATGAGCTCTAGAGAATTGTGAAGGACCATTATTTCCGATGTTCCGAGCGGTGTGGAAAAAAATTATTGGCGGTAAGTTTTCTGCCAGACAAAAGACGGAGCTAAATGTCCCCCGCACCTGCCCGCACTAAGCTTAGGGACCCACACACAACCCCGCAAATTGCTATCAATAATCTCCAGCGCTGCTCCCCTATTTTTTCAGGTAGGGGTTACTTTCTAGGTGGGAGATAATTTAGCTCACTTCAACTTTCATCTCCATTCATCATGATTATAGTTGCCGGCAAGAATACGTTTGCCGACGATAGCGAGGTTGACGATGCTAATACTACTGCCGATACCAAGATTCTATCACATGTCAAGAGGAAATTAATCTATCTCTCGTAGCGAAATCTACCACTACCCTACTTGTCGACACCGGGATCCATTCACTTTCCACGTCTCAGCACCCTCCAACATGCTCCAAGCTAGCTAAGTGGTTCCGAATGACGTCTGGACCACCAATTGTGGATAATGTCGTCGAGCTGATTGGAGCGGCTCAATCTGTCAGTACCTATAACAGCTAAGTAATAGCTGGGTATTCAAGAGGCGATTCTAGCCCAGGAATAGAAGCTCTAAGCTGCAAGTGTTAGCAATATCGAACTATCAATCCTGAGCTTCAAGAAAGACCGGGGGCCAACCGGGGATGATCCCCCCACTACAGCTCTATACCCCTCGAATAGCTGTTCATTACGGTATTTTATGTTTGAAGAGATTTTAAACCTCTGCGGGGGCTATCGTGTGAGTTATAGCTCTCACGAGATTATCGTATCTTAACTACAGCTTAGCTCTCCGAGTACGGGGGCCCAAGTCAAACGAGAGTGATTTTTCTCATCTTCTTATTTAACTCTTTGCCATCGTCAAGTATCGTTGGGTTTCACAACATAACATTACGACATAATACCTCATCCTTCTTGAAGTCAAGTAGCTTTTCACCTTGGCCTGCCCATTTCATTCTTTACTCGACATTTCATCCCATATATCTCATCTAATCCCATCTTATACATCCATCTCTAACACGAAGTACGAAATGGATCCTAAAACCGCCAGCGTGTGTTGCCTCCTAAACCCCGCCTTTAAACAGCTCTCTAATCCTCAACCCTAGAATCGTTCCTTCATCCTCAACAAACCCCATGACGTATCGTACTCTGATAGGCCCGTCCCCTCACTCAAAGGCCCCCACGATGTTCTCGTCGCTGTGAATTACACTGGTATTTGCGGATCGGACGTGCACTACTGGGAACATGGCGCCATCGGCCACTTCGTCGTTAAAGATCCCATGGTCTTGGGCCACGAATCCGCCGGCACCGTCGTCGAAGTCGGCCCCTCGGTAAAGACGTTGAAGAAGGGCGACCGCATCGCTCTCGAACCAGGCTACCCATGCCGACGATGCGAGCCCTGCCTAAGCGGGCACTATAACCTCTGCCCTGATATGGCGTTTGCTGCTACGCCACCCTATGACGGAACCTTGACTGGCTTCTGGGTTTCCCCCGCCGACTTCTGTTACAAGTTGCCCGACAACATGTCCTTGCAAGAAGGCGCGCTAATTGAGCCTCTCGCCGTCGGCGTCCACATTGTCCGCCAAGCCGCCGTAACGCCCGGGCAAACCGTCGTAGTCATGGGTGCAGGCCCCGTCGGCCTTCTCTGCGCCGCCGTCGCACGCGCGTTCGGTGCATCAAAAGTAGTCTCCGTAGACATCGTCGAGTCAAAGCTAGCCTTCGCCAAGACCTTCTATTCCACGCACACATACATCAGCCAACGCATCCCAGCCGAGCAAAACGCAGCCAACATCATCAAAGAAGCCGACCTTGGAACCGGTGCGGACGTCGTCATCGATGCCTCCGGCGCCGAACCTAGTATTCAGACTAGTCTGCACGTCGTCCGTATGGGCGGAACCTACGTCCAGGGCGGCATGGGCAAGAACGAGATCACGTTTCCCATTATGGCTATGTGTCTTAAGGAAGTTACTGCTAAAGGTAGTTTCCGATACGGTAGCGGTGATTACAAGCTTGCCGTCGAGCTTGTCGCGTCGGGGAAGATTGATGTGAAGAAGTTGATCAGCGGTATTGTCAGCTTTGATAAGGCGGAGGATGCGTTTAAGAAGGTTAAAGAGGGCGAGGTTATTAAGATATTGATTGCGGGGCCGAATGAGAAGATTGCTTGAGGGGTTAGGGAGAAAAGTAGGAAGGGTTGTTAAGATGGGAGCGAGCGGCGAACGGGACTTGAATGAGGGTAGGTAAGGTGGTTTGGAATCGACTGGGTATCGACGGCTATGTCATGGCGTCTGGTGAGTAGTAGATGGAATATTTGATATGTCGGTGTAGCTTGATCAGCCGGTATATACGTGTCGATGGATATGGGCGTGGGCGTGGGCGTCGAGGTGTCTAGCACGGATTATGTGTACGGAAGAATAGTATGGGCAATGGAACAAAATTGACCTACATATCAGTTTCGCTCTCATTTACACCTACCTACCTAGTAGGTAGGTCGATATAAAAGTACATAAATAAACTCACTATCGTCTGCGCTGTCATAAACCTCACAGCAAATAGCCGCGTGCTTCAAATCATCCACCTCAGAAATACGAGAGACCAAGTCTCACAATATAAGCAAGGCTCTTAACCATTATTATATACCTACCTACACATATCAACTAGGTAGCTACTACCATCTCCCACCGGAACCCCCTTCTTTCCCCGCGACCCGCGCCGTGTCTTCCCGGCTGAATACGACGTCGACGGAGCGCGGATGGGGCTCCTATAGGATCGATCGCGCGCGCAGTTGCATGCTCTCCAATGCGTACAGATATACCTAACCTTCTTAGTACTTAGGTTTCTAGATATAAGTAATTACCCCAAGTTTTCGAACATACGATGGGACCAGACTCGGTATATGAGAATTTGTCTATATCACGTTGAGGGTAGTAGGTAGGTACTAACCTAGCGCTATAATGTAGGGAGGCTGATTGCTGAGAAGGGTCCCTGTGATTAGCATAATTAGGGCTATTGCTGCCGTATTACAGTGGTTAAAGCAGTTGACTATAATGGCCAAAATGAGTGCTAATATCAAGGCAGCTGGGTACACTAAACCCAGCTAACCCAGGGGGTATCAAGTCAACTACTACCTACCTAGGTAGTAGGCTAGGTACTAGGTACCTACCTAGTACCTACCTAGTAAAAATGTTGATTATTTACAGCAGCTCAGTGCATAATTACAGTGAACTTATGAAAAAATTACAGCTGGAGCGCTTCTATAGTGGATTGCACCTGTAATTTACAGGTGGTTTATAAGCCTTGTACAAGCATAAAACTCTATTCTAGGATTATAAACCCTGCAAGTCTTATAAAACACCATTATGCCCCACTAATAGTAGGTACTAGGTAGTGGGAGCTAGTGGCGTGTTATAGGCTTGCTTGAGGCTTTAACAACTGTCCAGCGCCCAGTGGACAACCCCTGCAAGGGTTAGGCAGGATTTAGGCTTGTATAAGGCTTGTGAATCCCCTCTAAGGATAAAACTTCTAGTGCAGTTCACTATCAAAGCGCTGTAATTATCCATGAAATCCCCTGTAAATTGATTGATTTCTACTGCCACTTCTACCACTACTAGGTATCTAGGTCCATAGTATCTTTACAATAATGTTATAAGTACCTACCTAGCACAGTTGGCTATTATTTTATAAGCCTACTAGTATTACCTAGACTAGTAGGTATTGTTAAATTAAATACCTAGGTAGATATTGTATTGCTACCTATCTCGACGATGAACGAGAGAATAGTGGAATCCTTCCTGCCTTAGTCGATAGCCGTAGCATCCGCCATCCCGCTAGATTATTTTTACATTGCGTAACTAGCCGCCTAAGCCTACCGTAATTATAGGGAGCTTAGCTGATATTAGGCGCTAATGCTATAGGGTCTTTAGCGCATCATAATAGCAGATTTGAAAATGATTTGGCAGGATGGCAGATGTTATAGCTATCGACTCCCGTCCTTTGCCCCACCTTGAACTTGAGTTTAGCAACACTTCAACAACACTCGAACAACACATGAACTTCAAGGCTTTTAAAGCTAATAACTTTACGAAACCTAGGCTTCAAAAATTAGAATTAATATATTTCGATTCTCTAATTCAAGCGCTTCAATTTAATACAGCTTGCACTGTATAGAATCAAGTGATAAACCGTTTCTGAGCTGTTGCTGAGCTGTTGTCGAATCGTTGTTAAAGTGTTGTTCAGCCGTTGTTGAAAGGTCATAATCTGATTGGAAGGTTACCTATAGGTACCTAGGTAGCTTTACTAAAGCCACTTATAGTCATAGCGCTCAACAGCGCTAAATCCCCTAATTATTACAGAGGCTTTAGCGATTAAATATAACGTTAATACAGTGAAGACACCTATGAAAGATACCGACGTTTCAGTAAAGTTAGGCGTCTAATTCGGTCTATATGTATTCTAGGCTCAAACTCACTCGTATATACCCTACCTAGTAGTACCTAGTAGGTAACTACCTAGTCGTAACCTCTATCATAGACTCAACCGTCCATCCCCCTACTATTCCATATCCCGAGTAGCAACAACATAAGTCTAGATCATACCCAAATACCGAGTCTCAATAACACTTCCTTTCTTCGCACCACGCACCTTAATCTTCACTACCTCACCCGGCACAATATCGACCAAGTTATCCTCAAATCTAATTGCATCATCTTCGGACTCGAGCGCCACGCCCTTTACAGGGACCTCGGCCGAAACCTCCACAGTAGCATAATCATTGCTCAACTTCGCGCTTAATTGTTTCGGCTTCGGTAAGTGTAGGTACTTCAGGGGCTCCGGCCAGTTGACATAGCGCGCGAGCTGGGTGCCGTCTGCATGGTTGATCAGGTACGTCGCGACCACAGTACGGTGAGCGTGGATTCCTTTATCCTTCTTCGGAACCGGGACGTCAAAAGCTGCGATTTCCGTGGATTGGTTTTTTGGAAGGACGATAGGCTCTTTATTGATGGTTTCGCTGTACGTTTCGAGACCAGTCTCGACGTCCCAAGCCTTCACCAAACAGTCCACTGTTAGATCTTCTAATGTGAGATTACTGCCCCAAATCTCGATCTGTATTTTCGTATCGATGTCTACACGCGTGTATTTGTTGTGCGGATGATGGTGTTCGCGTCGCGTCATTCCCACAGATAGCGGTGCCATTTCGCGCTTAACAGTAAAGTAGGCGTGCTTGGGACGCAGGTAATAATCGCAAATAGCCCAACTAGTAACAGGCCAGCAATCATTAATCTGCCAAACTAATGCACCGGCACAATATTCCCGTCCCGGCCCTTTCCATTGTCGTTTCCAGAGTCGGTACGCCGATGCCAAACATTCGGCCTGCATTAATTGTGTACAGTAGACGAACTGTTCGAGCGGATCTGGTGCATATCGCATATTTTCGACTAGGTACAGAGCAATGCGCCGCTCATGACCCTCTGCCTTGTTGTGGAAATCCACCGTAGAAGATTGGGGATATCGGTCTGGGTCGTCTTTGCCAAGGGGCAGGTACGCATCGATAGTCTTGACTGATGGAAATGCCTCCATCCCGAACTCAGATACAAAACGCCCCACTAGCTTATCGAAATTTTGATACTTCTCCTGTGAACCATGCCACACATTCCACTGATGAATGTCGCCTACAGTTGGATCGCGCGTGTCAACACCTCCCCAAGGACTCCCGGGGTGATAGTAAATGGAGGGAGCGAATTCCCGACAGGCATCGGGGAGGATCTTCTCGTAGATATATCGTGCTGGGAAGTCGGTTTTCAGCCAGCTTTCAGCGTCCTTGTTATCCTGGTCCCAAGTGAGGCTTGCACTCTCAGCATATTGGTAGTCCTCGTTATTGCCGGCGAAAATAACAACACTTGGGTGATGTCTTAGCAACTTGACATTTTCTTCCGCCTCGCGTTTAATCGAGGCTAAGAGGTCCGGCCAAGCAGGATAATTCCCACAGCCGAACATAAAGTCTTGCCATACTAAGATGCCAAGTTCGTCGCAGGCATCATAAAATGCCTGCTCCTCGTATATACCTCCTCCCCATACCCGGATCATGAATTGGTTTCCATCTGCGACTAACTTGACCCAATCATAATACCTCTCCTTACTAATCCGCGGAATAAAGTTATCCGCCGGGATCCAATCGCTGCCGCCACAGAATATGGGAATGCCATTAACCTCAAAGAAGAAGGACGTGCCAGGCTCCCCTTGTAGAGGCCTCTGGACAAGTTCCGCTTTTCGTAAGCCAGCCTTTTTGGAGACTGTGTCTACGGTTTTGCCATCTTCCTCCAAGGTAGCTGATATCGTATATAGGGGCTGTTTACCATATCGAACTGGATACCATAGCTCTGGGTCAGAAATGGTAAAGGTGGCGCTTGAGCCAGCATCTACTACCTGGCTAGCAACTGAGGTACTATCCAATGAGATATCAAATCGAACCTTCGAAGCTTTCCCTTCTATAGAAGTGTGTGTCGTTACTGTGGCGCTTTTTAGTGACTTGTCGACGTCGACATCGAACCAGAAATCGGATATTCGTGACTCGTAGATTTCAAGGTTGATTGGTCTCCAGGGACCGCAAGTCAACAACGCTGGACCCCAATCCCAGCCCTGTGCTTATTAGCTTTGCTATACTACTTGGATATAAATAACCAGTATTCTGGCTACTCTTTTTTAGACGTACCCAGTGATACTGCGTTTTCCGAACAGCCAGTCTAGAGCTATCGCCATTCCAACAACCCCATTTATGATCAGGGTATTTCTCAAGTAGCTTCCATCCTCGTAAGTAGGCGCTATCGAAAGTGATTACCAGTTCATTTTCGCCTCCATCCTTTCTTAAGTCGGTTGTAACATCGACACGTTCAGGGATAAACATATTATCAGTCTCGAGAATCGTTTTTCCATTGAGTACCACAGTCGCAAAGGTATCTAGACCATCGAAGGCTAGAACCGCTTTCGTAGAGCTACTGGTAGAAGGGGAAGCGAAGGTGGTTCGGTACACCCAGACCGCTTCGCCGATCCATTGGACGTCAAGCTCATTCTTGCCGATATAGGGGTCCGGAATAAGATTATGAGAAAGCAAGTCCAAGTGAACGTTAGTTGGAAATTGACCGACGGGAAGGTACTTGCTATCCTCCTTGTCGGCCTGTTTGAATTCCCATTTCTTGTAGATTGGGATCACAGTGCGGGGTTCCATCTCTCGGAGTTGGGGAATGAGGGGAAGATGGGATCGAGTTTCACGAGAACGAGATTTAGGAAGGGTGGAAGAAGACGACGACGATATATTTAGGTTTATATCAAGATTAAGCTTGCTCGGATCAAATGTTCCAGAATGAGCTTGATTTGATGGTTCGGAATTCAGACCAAGTTCCACAAAAGAAGACAGGGAACGAAGCTGCTCGGAGGTATCTTTGAGCGACATGAAGCAATTGGAAACAGGAACGAACGGGGGAAAGCGAGATCGACAAGAAGAATCTTGTTATTTATTGGAGCGCAAGTAAATAGATGAATCACCTACTATCGACGATGTTGACTTTGCAGTGAGGTGTGTAAGATCAATAGCAACCAAGACCGCGCGGGATGAGACTTGCCGAGAATAGCTTGGACAAGTAGATTAGATCATGGTCATGCGTTGTTGCTATGCGGACACAGTTTGGAGACACCGTGGGCGGGCGTTAAGGATTATAGATTGCGGCCAGCGGACGTTCTCATTGGTAATTCGAGGCGGTAACCTGCAGCTATCACTAGCCGGGTCATCCGTCGGGGAAGTACCTGCGTATCACTGGATGCAGGAACATCACCCCGAGGTATCGGTACACAATGAGTTAACATGGTAGCTATTGTTGGGTCTGGGATGTTTGTATGATGAAGATCATGTAACAGTTGCTAAAGAGGATTGAGAATAGAAATTCGAAAGAACATTGAAGTGGGTAAGACCAATGATCGGATCCACCTTCTAAACTCCCCTAAGCAGCCTGGGTCGCCGTATCCACGCCAGTGGTTCCATGTCGCGGAAGGTATCACCCCGCCGCCATATCGGGTTAACCACGTGTGGCGGAGCGGGAACCTCTGCGGAGACATCCCCGATATCAACGAATTTTGTAAAAGCTGCGTCCAGAGATATCCTGTGACTCGGTATTAATTCGGAAAGAAAATGATAAAATATGACTTAAAAGAAGAAAGTTAGTAACTTGTGGCCTGATGGAAGATGATCTACCGAAGTGCAAGGGTGATGGAAGATTGTCCGCCGAAAAGGACGGAGCCTCATCTCCCACGCCGCTTATCGGTGCTCGTCTCGGCATCGTGGGACAGTCCGGTGGATGTCACCCGCTGATAAGGCTGACCCATAACCAGTTTTTGTCGACTATACTTCGAGCATCCTTGCAAATCGACATCGCGACAAAAAGAAATCTTATATTACTCTAACGGGTCTGGTCTTCTTGAGGATCTTTCCGATACTCGCCTCCAACTCCTGACAGAAGAACAAAAAATGAGAGCGCATGCAAAGTACTGGGTAGGTATCATCGTAGTGTTGTTGCCAGACCGGTTCCATCCGGCCCAATATCCCTTTCGTCGTCATTACAGCCAACCTCCAACATATCCTCCTCCATTCCGTATTATTAGAGGTAGAATCAGCAGCAGTTTCCTCTGCCTCGTCCGCGACTCAGTGTGAAAACTTCTTCCCACTCGCGCATGCCCCAATTCTGAGAGCGACTCTTGCCCTTACGCCTTCTCCTCATGCCGCCGAGGCCCACTTCATCTGCTGTCATAGAGCTCTTGATGCTGCCTCCGTCGCTGGCTCCAGCGTTCCACATGCCTCCATCTCCGTATTGAATTCCACTCATCGGGTCGTCTGGATCGATTTCTCCAAGCTCGATCTTAGTTAGGATCATACGCGCCAATCTTCCAAAAATTTCGTCTACACCCTCGCCCGAGAAGGCCGATACTTCCATTGTGACGGGAACGCTGACACTGCTCGCCCATCGGGAGGCTTCTGTATTCGAGACTTCCCTACCCTCCGGTGCAACGGTAGCTCTCATTTGTGTACCGAGACTAGCGCCGGCGCTAGCTGTACCAGCAGATGTGCTATATGGTATAGAAGAGCTCGTACTCGACGGCGTTGGGGGAGGTAGGCTGGTATCGATGAGGGTATCGTTTGCGAGGTCGAGTTTGTTTCCAACGAGTATCATCGTCAAATTAGGCGATGCAAGTGCACGCGCATCGTTGAGGAACGGCTGTAGTGCCCGGAAGGAGTTATGCGATGTGAGATCGTAGCATAAGATAGCGCCAGCGGCACCTCGGTAATAAGATCGGGAGACGGAGCGGAAGCGTTCGGTGCCTGCCGTATCCCATAGCTGTGAGTAGTGTCAGCCTGTCCTGGTCCTTTCAGGACTTGTATATGGATCGCCGTACCTGTAGCTTTATCCTCTTCCGCCGCGCACCGGTGCCGACTTTGATAATCTTGCTTGCGAACTCGACACCGATCGTCTGGGAGGAGAGGACTCGCCATTCGTTCTTAACAAAGCGGTGAAGTAAACATGACCTATCGGAATGGCGCCATCGTTAGCCGGCTGTTCGTAGCTAATCAGGATTCGATATCCATCTTCTCGCGCATGATTCTTATATGCTTTGACTCCGGGACCTCCGCTAACATAAATCGCAGATAACCGGGCATACTCACTTTCCCGTCCCGCTCGGTCCTAGCAGGATAATCTTGGCCAAGTAATCGTACATGCTCCCGAGCTCCTAGTGCCGCATTAGCTGCCATCCTCGCATCCGTCCCTCGCCGGCTGCCTCGGGTTTGTCGTAACATACCTGATCGCCCGCCGTCCCCGTACTCTCCTCGCTGGCGGCCGATAAGCGGCGCGGACGCGTCATCTTGTTCTAATCTCTGATGCGATTTTCGTATAGACGTTGGTATTATTTACAGAAATGAAGGCTTGCGAATGATTATCAAAAGACTGGAATAGAAACAATCAAAACTGTTATCGTTGTCGGATACGTAAGGTAGAATTGGGATTTTGATCAAGATTCCAGATTCGAATGCAACTGCCTTAAGCGTACTGTATTAACTAAAACAAGTCGATACCTTACCTGAATTGCGTTAGTTTCAGCTATCCTTATCAGTATCGTGATCACCCGGCTTGTGACGAAATGGGGGTGCGGGAGCCTACATACAGGGATAAGCCGGCTTACCTTATTAGTCAGCTGCGAGCGCTTCCGAATGTACTTAGATACTTTGATAGATGCACGCCAGCTACGTCTAATTGCCGAGGCTCGGACTGCCCCACATTTCCATTCAACTCTATGTGTAAGTGGCTGACTTCTATCCTTTCTTAACATTTATCATCTCATTTAATTCATCTATAACTTTCTACTACACTCTGATTCTTTGTATATATATTTGTGTACGAGTATATAATCGAATATAACCCATTATGAAGATTGAGGGCAGAACATTCGTGGTATCTGGCGGGTACGAAACCCCTGAGCTCACCAAATCACATGGGGACAATTTAAGCTAACCTTTGCGAAACAGAGCTTCCGGACTTGGCCAAGCCTGCGTAGAAGAGATATGTAGGAATGGGGGCAACGTGGCCATCCTAGATCTAAATGAGGAGAACGGTGCTGCAGTAGTAAAGAACCTCCCAAATGGATCGGGCAAGTTCTTCGTTTGCGACGTTACAGAAACCGACAGCATCGCAGCAGCTGTGAAGGGGACCGTGGAATGGATACAGCAAACGGGCAAGCCATTGGGTGGCGTCATCCCAGCAGCAGGAGTGGGAAATCCAGCTACGGTATTGTATCCTTAGTATGTCATATTAACCCATGATGTGAAATATTAATCAGATTGACAGATCCTAGACCGAGAGGGTAATGCCTTCTCCCTGGATACTTTTGACTTTGTCGTCAACATTAACTTACGGGGCACAATTGATCTTGTACGCCAGTGCCTTGTCCATTTAGCGAAGACAGAGCCTGTAGGTGCAGATAAAGAACGCGGTGTCATCATTATGGTAGCATCGGTAGCCGCCTTCGATGGACAGAAAGGACAAGTCTCGTATGCCGCCAGCAAAGGCGCCGTCGCAGCGATGACCTTACCTATGACTAGAGACCTAGCACGCTATGGAATACGTTGTATGACAATTGCCCCAGGTGTGTTCGAGTCGCGAATGACGGCCGCGATGCCCAAAAAGTTATTCAAGGGTTTGGAAACAGTCATGGAGTTCCCACGACGAGCAGGACAACCCGAGGAATTCGCCCAGTTAGTTAGGCAAGTTATTGAAAATTCTATGCTTAACGGTACTGTAATAAGATTAGATGGAGGATTAAGGATGCCCAGCAAGATCTAGCCAGGCGAAAACAACATTGACAACAGCCAAGAGAAGTTATGTACAAAATTGTATTCCATTTCGTTCCGCACAACCCAATGAACCCTTTCCCAGAATGCAAGGACTACTTAGAGGGTCCCGACATTCGCAATTACTGAAGAAAAACTCACTGTCGCCCTTTCTGGGCTCTCCACACAACAATATCGTTGTTTCCATGCTTCTTAGTTCCGCCTCGTGACAGCGTGATCTAAATATTCATAATTTGGCGGATGCTGGCCGAGTATGAGGAGATCGTGGGCTAGGTGTCCCCTTGGGGCTGGCCTCGGTGTTGGTGGCGGGCTTCGGCGACCTTCCTGTGCGCTTCAAGGGGGCTGCGTTCTGGACTCGCCAGCCCCTTCGAACTCCTGCTTAGGACAAAGGCGACAGGCATCTGCCTGGCCTTGTGGTGCTTGGCCCTGCTGCAGTTGACCCTGACCTTATCCAAGGCTCTATAATAGAGCCTGTATTATCGGCACAAGCCGGTGTCATCGGCCTCGTTGATTACCGACGAGGACGTTGTCGAGGACGTGGGGCTTACCAGAGGTCTGGGAGCTGGGGCTGCAGCTAGCCGTCTCCCGGAACCGGGTTCGGCTCAGGAGGGGCCGTGAGAGCCCCAGGAGGAGCTTTTGGCAACTAGCTCCGGAATAGAGCAAACAAATTGCTCCTCCCCATAATGGGGGATGTATAGATGTATTGACCCATCTTCACTCCTCCATATGTGTTGAGCACGCCAGGCAAACCCTACCAAACAGGTAAGTCTTGGCTGCCGGAACACCGTCTGTGATGGTTAATGGTATCGGTGTTCGGAGTCTCCCGAGTGTTGGATTATCTCCCGGGAGATCCAGCGGGGATACCGCTCGGGGCGTAATGAGAGCAAACAAATGCTCAAGGCCTTCACAGGCCCCCTTCAAGTTGTCATCTACTATGACTCATCCCAAGGGGAAGCGAGCTAAAGCGGTCATCGGGGGCTGAGAGCAAGCCCACAACCCCATCCTGGTGAGGAATCTTGGCTCCACCCCTATGAGGATGACTGCGAGGCAATTATATGCCAAGTAGTGTGTTATTAATGGCATAGGTTACCAGTGGAGTGGCCACGCCTAGCCCTCTCCATGTTCAATAAAAGTAACATGGAATTTATGTGAGAGGCTAGTGTGTATTACCCGAACATGAAGAGAGCCCATGTCCGGGGCCAACCAGACACCCCCTCCTGGGGTCATTCTGGATTAGTGGTGGAAGAGGTCCAGTTAACCTGGGGTTCGTTCCGTAAGAGACCGTGTTGCTAGCTAGGGCTAGCATAGCGTAGATTGTGGATATTATGATATTAGATAAAGGGAGACCAGCTCTCCTTTCGTGGAAGCATCTTATGCTCCCACCTGCTTGGTTTGGTATTGCATTACGCAGAATCGGAATACTTGGGTATCGGGAACCCGAGGCCGACCTTGGCCATCGGGGCGGTAGGACTAGGCTTATATAAGGGTTACAACCCAGTCCCCACCCACCCCTGGAATGTGCAGTCGGTTGTGGAGGGGTGGTGTGGTGGAACTGGGCCCATGCCACCAGGGCCGTCTCCGAGTGCTCTCTTGGAGCTTGCTAATAAATTATTAACACAATGTTCACTGACGGAATAAATATGAAAGAGGTGACCTTACTTACTACTGCTAGTCAAGCTTAGAAGTAGGCAGGGGCATTGTAAGGATGAGAAGCGCAGCCCACCCTGATATCGTAGGCTGTACATCACGACACCTCTGAGGAGGTACTGGGATAGGTTAGTGATATGTCATGCCCAGGTAGACGATAATGAAGATACGGAAAGAGAAATACTGTGAATTTATATGATGTGAAGGGAATGCTACTCACGTTGCTGGACTTGAGTACGATTAACAATATCGTAGATCTAGATTATTAGGAGGTAAGTCCTTGGATGGGTTGTGGTTACGGGACCTTTGTCCGTGTTGTTTTGTTGAAGTTAAGAAAAAAAATCGAACAAGATATGTAGAAATTTAAGACGAAAAAAGGTCTCGTGAATGAGCAGGAAAGCAATTAACGTTAGGAAAGGACAAGTTACTCAAAAAAGTTAAGCACACGTCTGCCTGCCAAGGTATGTAGTGATCTGCCTCGTTCACCCCGTATTATGGGTACATAGGTAAGTACACGCGAGCCTCATATAGGTCAATGCTCGACGGGGCTCGCCGCTAGAGAGACTTTGCTTCCTCGGGAAGTGACTTAGGTCTACCTGCCGTAATACACGAGCCATATACCTCTTGATATACTTCTATTCATGAGTCATCATAAGCTACATAGCTCATCAGGTACCTATTTATGTTCAATACCCGTTATTAACGAATACGGTCGCCATTGCCTCGCCCTTGTGCCACCGTAGTATGTTTTCGACTTGTTTCTGGTACATATCCAAGATGTTATCTTCTTGGACATAGCCCATATGTGGTGACAATACCACCTGACTTCTTCCTTCCTCTTCCCAATTTACTTTCCTCCACTCACTAGAGTCAGGCAAGGGCTCGATTTCGTACACGTCTAACCCCACGCCGCGTATCAATCCCTTCTTAGCTACTTCCAATAGATCATTCTCCACCACAATCGGCCCTCGCGCCGTATTCACAAAAATCGCTGAGCGCTTCAGTTTCCTTAAGTCGTCTCCCGTTATTAAGCCTCTAGATCGGTCTGAGAGAACGAGCTGAATGCTGACAACATCTGCGGAAGTGAATAATTCGTCTCGGCTGACAACCTTGAAAGTCTTCTCCCCGGTCGCGTCTTCAACAGGCAAACCAGCAGCTTTCGCCTTCTCATCCGCCGCTTCCTGGTTTAGGTTTGTGCTCCACGCGATGACTTTCATGCCAAAAGCTATGTTCATGATTCTTGAAACCGACACCCCCAACCTACCAAGTCCCACAACACCAAATACCTTCCCCGCCAGATTCGTAGCAGAAGTTGTCTGCCAGCCTCCAGCCTTCATTATCGCATCGTCTTGTGGAATATTTCTTGCAAGGGCAAGGATCAGAGCAACACAGTGCTGAGTGGTGCTATCCGGATTCTGCTTCTCCCCGGTAGTGCCCGCCACGGGGATTCCGCGCGCTGAAAGCGCCTGTACATCGATTGCTGCATTGCGGGGTCCTGTCGTTAGGAGCAGCTTGAGATTCGGAAGTCGGTTGACGAGTTCGGCTGGGAATGGCGTCCGTTCTCTCATAGAAGCTACATCTGTTAGACACCCTCATAACTTCCTTTGATAAGACTTACAAATAATGTCATATGGCTCGAGGCGCTTGACCAATGCGTCTTTGGCATCTTGCGGGGTATTCGGATGATTGTACGGAAGAAGCGTATTAGTGAACGTCGCCACCTCGAATCCGTAGTCCAGTAGCTCCCCGAAGAGGTCTACGGACAACAACTGGTAGTCGTCCAATACGGCAATCTCTAGCGGAACCATGATGATGGCTTACAGTTAGAATTATTGTCGTCCGACTCGACCTTCAGAATTGAATTAGGTGGCAGGAATAGAAGTCTTGTCGTCATTTTATGCTGTGCAACAGTCGTTGGAGACGCCCCGAGCGGAGATGATCACGCCTTCGCGGCACTATCATGACCCCCACTTTGTACCGGCTATAGCTTCCGGCAATCTTCCGATCTCTATCCGCAGCTTACAACTTGTAATAGTACTTCCAGAGGCAATGGGTCTAGATGAAGAAGCTACAACCTTCCTTTGAGAAGTACCCTTTTTTGACATCTGAGGATCGTACCGGGAACAGTTAACAAGTCACTCGCGAAGAGCCTCGGGGTTAGGGTTAGGGTTAGGGTTGACTGCTTTTTTCTTAGTGGCATAGGAGCCACTCAGTATGAAAATAGTCCTTTAATTACAGATAGTATATCGAGTCTGGAGACATCACCAAAATCAAACCTTTTTATGTATATCCTCAGCCTGCTCCACAACAGGTCTCCCCGTCTTAGCTGCTTCAGCTTCAACCCTAACATCAGCTTGCTCCCCATCAAACAGTACCGCAACCTCCTCAAGCGCCTTGCCTTTCGTCTCAAGGAACCAACCGTACGCGATGAAACTCTCAGCCGCCAGGATAGCCACATACACGATGTAAAACCGCCAGCCGATATTCTGCAGACCAATGGGGTTGACGTACTGATTCACAAAGACGGCACCTTTAGTCGCGAGAACGTATACCGCCATGCCCTTAGCGCGGATGGAGAAGGGTAGAACCTCGACGGAGTACGCGACGGGAAGGGGTGAGAAGGCAATGCAGTAGAAAAACTCGTACACGAAGATCAAGACCATGACGGCGATTCCGGCGGCGTTGGCTTGCGTCTGTGCAAATTGCGCCGAAGCGATTGTCCATGCGGTGAATACGGCCAGCATGCCTAAAGTCGAGGTGCGGAAAAGAGGTCGACGCCCAAATCTCTCGACGAAGAATGCGCTTGTTAGGGCGATAGCCCAATTCCAGATGTTTATGAGACCGTTCACTAATGCTTGCGTGCTCTGGTTCTTGATTCCGACCGAATCCATTACTCGTGAAAGATCTAGCCAATGGGAGGTTAGAATAAAGGTTTGTGAATAGAATAGAGGGGCAAATAGGGGCTGAATTGCTCACAATAAGAGATGAGGCCGTTTCCAGACCATTGACTCATGAAACCCATGCAAATCACCAGGAATAAACGGTAGCGGTTACCACTGGTACTAACCATCGATTTCCACGTAGTAGATCCAGCGGCTAGACGGGGTTTCTTATGTTAACCAAGACCACGATTGATAGCATTGGGGTTCGCCTCACTCTTCTCCTGATCAATTGCCACACGAATTTCTTCATACTCAAGTCTCACCAGCTCAGTCTCTTCACCATCTCCGTGATATCGCTTCAACGCAGCCAATGCCTCGTCGTCGCGATCCTTAGAGATCAGCCATCGAGGCGACTCTGGTAAAAACCATATGGCTGATAATTGGAACAGGCTCGGTGCCATCTGAAGAAGCGAAGGGATCCTCCACGACCAAGTACTCGGGATGGTTCTTGTTCCGTAGGTAATCCATGCTGCTACTATGCTCCCAAGAAACCAACTATATATCGAAGACTCGTTATTAACACAAGAAGCCACACTGTTGAGGTGATTGTGAAATTATCTTACCATGTATTGCATATAGCCGTAACAGTAACACGGTCCTTGGGATGTGATAACTCGCTAACTAAACTAGGAGCCGAGGTTGTTGCAAAAGACAACCCGAACCCGAGTATGAACCTGCTGACTACGAACATGGCAAACGCCGTGCTCTCGCACTGAATGATAGCCCCCACGATCATGATAATGCTGCCGACCGTTATTCCCCAACGGCGTCCGAATCGATCGGCAACCCAGGGTGCGATTGGTGTTGAACAGATACTGCCAAGAGACATGATGGCGCTCATTAGACCTAGCGAAGCGCCTCGAGGATTGCCGAAGAAGTCGTCCCAGTAGGATACGGTCTGAAGGGAGTTCATCATAGAGCCATCGTAGCCGCTAGTCGCATATGATACAACGGCGGCCGGGAACAGGAGGAAGTATAAACGGCGTCGTGCTGCGGATTTATACCAGATTGGCGCATCGTTGGCTAGCTGCGACATGCGAGATGGTTCGTAAGTTTCCGTAGGAGTTTGGCTAATGCCTTGCTTGCGGGCTTCTCGAGCAAGTTGATCTTGCCTAACGGCAGGAAGCCGTCTACGGATGAACTCCATAATGAAGGAATGCCGACTCGTGAAGAATACTTATGTAGCAATAAGGAAGTACTAGAGCTGCTGGCTGAGGAGATGCGACCTCTACGAGGGCGCCAACCAACGGTTTATATAACCCAGTAGTCGTGAATACATCTTCCAATTGATGTAAAAGCTTCTAATCCGCTCCATTAGCTGTCGCGCAAATATTCATCCTCATATGATCGTGAAAACGTAATGGGCTGTCCTAGCTCCACATCGGGGTAACGTGGAGTGCAGGGATCGTGCGTCGTCAATGCGGAGAGCATATCTGGAGTATATGCCCCCAGGCTGGTACCGACAGATTGGGAAACCTACATCCCCGCAGAAATTTGAGCGAATGAACCATCTCGCGTGTTTTCCAGATCTAAATGCCAAATCTAGAAGTCGAGCTAACCGATGTGGATCTCGTTGAGGTTGTTGGTGAACCGAGGCTCCCCCCTTTTCGTTACACCAACCAATCAGATACGTTCGGGGCAGCTAAACCACTGCCCCGAATATTGTGGGTCTTCGGGGGAACTAAATTCTTCCCCCTAGACTTTACAGCCGCAGTAGAATGTACTGCAACTAGTAACTACTTGTATATTGTTGGAAAATAGGCGAATTAATGGTTCGAAGGGGTTGTTTGCCGCGGCCCTATTGTCATGCAATTATGGCTCGCTTTCACGGAAATTCGCAGTCGGTTACATTTCGGCGTAAGGCATTAGGGAAAATGGATCATCGCTCATAAATAAGGGGTATTTAAGGGTAGAGCAGAAACTGTCTTGTCGCTCGCCGATATTTGAAATAGCCGTATTCTAATTTCTGCACTTCAATTCCAAGATGTCTCAAGGTTTTCTAAGAACGTCCGGTGCGAATATTGTCGACGCCGAGGGCAATGCTGTGCTGCTCAGGGGGGTTCGTAGTTTATCAAGCCCTATCTCTTAATAATTAACTAACTTCCGATCAGACAACCCTAGGTGGTTGGATGCTTATGGAGAACTTCATGAACGGGTTTCCTGGAAGAGAGCATCAGATACGAAGTGCGCTGCTCAAAGTTCTCGGTCAAGAAAAGTACGAGTTCTTCTTCGACAAGTTCCTAGAGTACTTCTTCATGGAGAAAGATGCCCAATTCCTCGCGTCTCTGGGATTCAACTGTCTGAGACTATCATTTAATTACCGACATTTTGAAGATGATGTCAGGTCTCAGGCCTTGGGGTTAGCTCGTAGCCAGGTGTCGGGGTTCGGCCCATGTGGTAGCCGTTAGAGCCCATGGAGGCTGTTGGAGCCCTGACGGTCCGTTGGCGGCTAGCTCTCATCAGACAAAGAGTCTGATCTTGTATGTATACCGTGTTCCATAGACGAGAGAGTTTAGAGCTCCTCGTGCAACAACGTCGTTGTTTTCTCGTCCCTTAGTTCCGCCTCGTGACAGATGATATGAACCCTTTTGTTATCAAAGAGGAAGGTTTCAAGCATCTCGACAGGGTGATCGAACTGGTAAGTTCCAGCGTGCTGGATACTGTAATGCAGAGATGGCGACTATAGATATTGACGTTTTGAAACAGTGCACCAAGTACAAGATATATACCATTCTGGATTTGCATGCTGCGCCAGGAGGCCAGAATCAGGACTGGCATTCAGACAATCCGACAGGGTATGCTGCCTTCTGGGACCACAAGCACTTCCAAGACCAAATCATAAACTTGTAGAAGATCATCGCTCAACGCTATAAATCCAACCCCTGGGTAGCAGGATATAACCCGCTCAATGAACCAGCAGATGTTGAATGGACTAGACTACTGTCTTTCTACGACAGAATAGTCCCGGAAATAAGAGCAGTTGACCCGAACCATATTCTGTTTCTAGAAGGCAATACGTAAGAGTCATCTCCAAGTCCCTCAGAGTTCTAGATTCAACCTTGCCAGTGATCAACCTCCGGATGTGTGTGCTAAGACTCAGATTACCATACAGATTCAGCATGGACTTCTCCGGCTTCGGCAAGGTTTTTCCTAACGCCGTATACGCAATACATGACTATTGCGGGTTCGGATTCCCCAATAGAATAGGCAGATACCAAGGATTGAAGGAGCAAGACGCCTACATCCGAAAGATGTATGACCGCAAGGTTGAATTCATGAAAAGGCACAACGTGCCGGTGTGGAATGGTATGTCATCATTCCCCGCTGCAACCCCATGTTACGTGCAGCGGCAAGGCATAATGGCGGAACGAGGAAGCGTGATCGATCTCTAATGTCCGACCTAGGTGAATTTGGGCCGATTTACGAGCGAGAAGAGTTTAATTCCGACTGGAAAGTCCACAACGATGAGCGCTATAACATGCTTGACAAGCAAATGGCTATCTACACCTCTGAGGGTATCGGTAAGTAGCATGCTTCCTCGCATGCATGCCCCTCAAAAAGATGTGCCCCAGATCTGCTAATCGTTGCTCAAAGCTTGGAGCATATGGGCGTACAAAGATATTAACGTTATGGGCCTGATGTATGTACCACAAGATTCTGCATGGATCAAGCTCCTCGGCCCTATTATCCGAAAGAAACGCGAACTGGCGGTCGATTCATGGGCATACGATGATGCTCACCTGCAGCCTGGACTCTTCGAGCCCCTGCACAAGTGGTTCGAGGATAATGTACCAGCACAGCACTCCAAGAAGTACCCATGGCAGTGGCGAATGCATATGCATGTCTTCCGCGGCATACGCGGCATCACTATGGCTGAATATATGATACCCGAGTGGGCTGATTATTTTAGGGGTAAAACTTTTGAAGAGCTAGATGAGCTCGCTGCTAGCTGGAAGTATGAGAATTGTTGCCAACGCGAACGCCTGAACCAGCTCCTTAGTTTATACGCCCCGATGGAACCTAGTGATGAGAAGCTGGAGGGGAAGGTCATCCGAACTACGTCCGATGAGATTCCTGAGCAGAATAACCAACAGACTACCTCTGGCGTTGGAGTGTTTGAACTGGCTCCAGATGAGAAGAAGGTTAAAGACACTCATGTCGCAATAAAGCCAGTCGCAGTGGTATCTTAAGATTATATGATGCTATTTCATAAAGACTCAGGTTAGCTTACCATTCAGTCCATGAAGATAGGAATATGATACATACCATGTTGACAAAGAGATTCGAGAGCTTGATTCTAAGTACCCTCAAGCTTCTCGAGTATGTTAAGATGCCATTCGAACTCCCTTATGTTTATACTGAATCGTCGAAGATTGCGCTTGCCCAGATAAATGACTTCATCGACATTGTCGGGCAGAATGCCAGCAAATATCTTACATCTTGTGCAGACCCTCAGTATCATCACCATAGTAAATGTTCTAAAAAGAAGTTATCTAATTAGCATAGCCGTCAATATAGTATGGCAGGCACGATATGACAACAGTAACTTACACCATACCGCTCGCAAAGAGACAGGTGACGCTATTTGCTACGTCTACGTCAAAGACATTAATGAACCCTCGACAACCCTCTAAACACATTCTACATTTCTCAAGGATCGCTACCTTACTAGGATGTGTATCGATGTTTACCAAGTCAAGCAATACGTATTCGATAAAAGGTCGATGAATGATGTATTGTCCAGCATAGTAGCGACCCTTGAGCCTAAGAACGTTCCAGGGGTCATTCCCTAGATTGGAGGCACGGATAAAGCCAGGTGTAGATGGATTTGCATCGGACATACTCTCTCCTTGGTCACGCGTACTAGTGAGAAGGAAGTCTGGGAGGTTGTGATATACCGCCGAGTGGTGGGACCATAGATCCGCAGTAACTCTCAGGAGCCATGTCGCATAATCAGCGCGAGTGACGCGGTACTGTTCCTTGCTGTCGTATACGAAATTATTTACCCTATTAAGGAAGCGCCTGATCGCAGCATTTGTACTAATTTGGAAAGCGACTAGTTCATTCAATTGGCTGTCCGATGATGGTATACCTGGACTGCTCTCTTCCTGTGCGGCATTTGATGTGTCGACCATCGGATAAGGTACCACGTCTTCGTACCTCGCGATTCCTGAAGGCAACGTGATAGAAACCTCTGACACAAAATTGCCCTCGTAGATGAAGGCGACCCAATAGAGTCGGCGGAATTCGTCAGAAAAGTCGTCGATGCTACTCTGATTTATCATAACTCTTAGAGAGGAATTAGTACATGAAGATCCAAGAACTCCAACAGGTGCAAACCCACCTTCTTGCAAGCGTCTCGCAGATAACGGCAGTGGCATGGGCCCAATGAAATGATTCAGAAACTCGACCTTTAGCGCCCGTATAAAGGCTTATTTCAGGTTAGTATTCAAGATATTCAAGATACCAAACAGCATCCCAACATCAACAACGGGATTCGTGTACCTTGCTAGCATTGTACACTGCCCCGCTTGTATCGTGCAGTCGGTCGTTGCCAAGCCAAGAAGAATCATAGCCTTGCCCCAGAGCTTTTCCTCCATATGAGATTCCCAAATATGATAGTCTTGATTGTGGCTAGTATCACGTAGTACACGTGCCTCCGTACTTCCGAGACATATGCGAGACTTCCCACTAGAGACGAAAGCTGATAAACATAATACCAAGAGAATCAATGCATATCGTGCTAATGGAATATCCAGTCTCCCTCGATTAGGCCCTAGTTCCTGTTCGACTGTACCCTCGAAGTCTTCCTGGATCTGATTTGGGGACAGTAATGGGAAAAATATGTTAACTTCCGAGAAGTATATTTGTATTAAGTCGCGGTACTTGACGGCAAGTTCACTGACTGCTAGAGTTTCTTCGCCATCAAACAATCTCCAACTTTGGGGTACTTCTCGGGTAGTGTGTACTGTAGTAGGCGGTCCAAAGAAGACGTCAGTGGCGTCAGGGGGAATTTCAGCAGATACGGATTCTCCGAGTAGTTGTCGCACAACTGGCCATGCATATACATGATTTGCATTAGCTGTATGAGACAGGGAAATGTGCGCACCAAGATCGTCGTCCTCTCGCGAAGGTCTTGATAAACTATCAAGATTCATTTCAGCTTGAGGTGAACTAGCTAAACCACTCATAGCCACTTGGTCATGCAATTGTGGTGCTGATTGACTTGTCTGGGACGGTAACGATGATAGTAAGCGATCCTAATAGCTGGATACGCTCTAGGAGAATCCTAGTGTTTGGTTCAATGCGAGGTTGCTGGGAGTCGCGGTAAACGCAGTCCAAATTCTGCGTGGAACACCAACTACACTTTGGTTTAGCGCCATCGCAGCGTGTTTTCCTTCTAGAGCAGGCCAGGCAAGCCTGTACTACCCTACGTCGTTGAGGGAAATAATGAGACGAAGAAAAAGAAGTCGAAGCGTCCATGACCTAGATTCTAGTGGTGACAAATCCATTGAAGCATTTAGTTCAGAGGGAAGTATGTGAAAACCGTCCAGTAATCCCCATTTTTAGTCTTCTCCAGACTCCCCTTTCCCCACAAACGCTTATTTGTGTGTGTCCAGTGTCCACCCTCGTCGCGCTAAGACGTCGGACATTGCTTGGCGCGCAACCCATAGTACTGTCTTGACCAAGGCAAAAGGTAAGAAAGACAAGACTTCTTGTCATCAGCCTTCAAGGAAAAGAGATGATTCAATGGTGAGGGATGAGTCGAGCATTAACCGCCCTCCGATGATGAAAAGAGTGTGAAATGAATGAAAAAATGGGGAACGAGAGCTCTAGCCATGAGGCTTTTTTTTAACCAGGATCACATGACTTCATTAGCCTCAAACCACAGGTTCTGTGGCTTGGCTAACTACCCAGCCACCCCCTATTCAAATAAACGAAACATCTCTTCATTAAACAAGAGATTTTATTATCTCTAGCAGTATATCGTTAAGCAATCCAAGATTTCTCTTCTATTGAGGAGGTATGTGCCCAAGAAGCCATCCATTTTCTAGCAATTTACCCCCAACAATGCAGCTCTTCACATTCTACGTCGTACAACATATATTGATTATGTCTTAGAGTAAAGAACAGTGGGGGTATTAGGTTGATTACTTACCTAGTCTTTGTACTGAACATCTCACATCTCATCTTTCCTTACACGGCATGAATAGTAGGTATAAGCTATGTTAGCGCTCTTCCATGACGTTGAAGTATGTCATTCATGTATGTAACGATCTATCACTAAGGGGTCTTGATTTGAAGGTGGTTGACTGAATCGTCAGAGGTTAACTCCTTATAGAATTCAAAGAGTGACTATAAACTTAAGTTGACTACTGCCGTAGTCCTACATACATAAGAAAGGGGCTTTGCCCTTATTATACTGAAAGGAGTGCTTGAAGCTATACAGCTTATACGATGTACCTTTGTACCTGAGGCCCCCATCGGATCCAACGTTCTTCCGATCCGGGCCGTGTGGGTCCCCAACCTGTATTCTGGTTGTCCATAACGTCTTCTGGCCTGTCTTTCAATCACCGGTCCGTCAATCGCTGACTCTCATCATCCATCTAGATAACACGAACACTACCCTTCTTCAAGTCCACAACTGGTTTGCGGCAACCCTCTCCTCTTCCGCAATCATGACCACAGATACATTCGTCGTCGTCATACAGAAGGCTATGAGCTAGTTAGCAAGAAAGTCCACATAGTTACTCTCTTGAGTAATACTTACTTTTCTCTAACCCCTTCACTCAAAGCCTGACTTACTAGGGGTGAGAGTGCTGACACTCCAAAGGATCCTTTGAGTAGACAGTCAGGGGCTGTGGTATGACGATACCAATGGTATAGGTGGCCTTGAGATTGAAAACTCAGGAACAACGACATTTTGATGATTAACAAGAGGAAGCCTTCAACAGAAGATTCCATTGAGTGGGATGCAAGAAACGGTGCGGACATTGTGAAAATACGAAGAATCTTTGAAGCCAGAGCTTGTATGTTGTGTGTGAGTATGACAAGGGGGAAATAGCTTGGAACAATAGTTCAATTCAATATAATAATTCTCTAAGGGGTCTTTGGTCCTTGATCCCTTCTTCTTCTTTGAAGGGGGTCTTCCTGGCTATTTAAGTTCAATCTGTAATTCCTAAGATCCGATCTTCGGCGCTCTAAGCGCCTGATATCACTCTGTTGGTTAACTGCGCATATGTGTAATAACCTGATGACCTTTCCTGATATCCAATAGATAGTTCATTCCAACCTAACAGTCTCGTACTCTAAGTGTGTTGGCGGCGTGACATCTATCGCCATGTCACGAGGCGGAGCTAAGAGACGAGAAAACAACGACGTTGTTGCACGAGGAGCTCTAATCTCCTGTCTATGGAACATGGTATACATACAAGGTCAGACTCTTTGTCTGATGAGGGCTAGCCGCCAACGGCTCCTAAGGGCTCCAACGGCCATCAAGGGCTACGCTGGCTACCGTGTGGGCGGAACCCTGACCCTTGGCTACGAGCTAACCCCAAAACCTGAAACCTGACAGTCACGATACTCTTAAAGAAAGCAGCAAATGTTAGAACTTGTTAATAGTCTAGGTGTGATAAATCAGTTGCCAATTAGTATATTAATGCAGGGCTCGTAACAACTACACGTTAATACACTGGTGTACACACACTGCTAAGCAACTAAACTAAATTACACTACACTGGGCCCACTTTAATTTGGAGTTTTGTACTTATTATAATCGAAGATATCCTTAAATCTACACTTAACGAAACCCCGAACCTAGCCCTCCTAACTTATTAAAACAAGAAGAACTAAGTGCGAGAGGTTATTTTCGGCTGTAAAGCGTATGGTAACACCCTTAGTATGTAACGCCGTTGATACGGCTACGGTCTCGATGTGCTAAGTGCTACGTTCAGGCTAGGGTTGTATAGGAGCTAAATCTAGTATTTTATCTCTATTTAGACGAGCTAGACGATAGGAAGGTTAACGATATGAACAACGAGGAGCTCGCCGAGTGGGTAAGGGAAGCGCCGACGTAAGTGGGAATAGCCCCATAAAATGGACTGAACTGACAGTACTAGGTATAAATAGGGGGCCCCTGAACCTGACGTACACTAATACACCCACGTACATCAAGCCAGTTGGTGTACGAGTGTAATACACTGCACCAGGCAGGCTGGTATATTACTCATACACCCACTACATGGTAGCCTCTGGTGTAGTTGGTGCAGTTGTTCCGAGCCCTGTATTAATGTAAGACATGATCGTCCAAAGGCCGATATTAAGCGTAAAATACCTACTGCGCGATTCAAATAACGCTCCAATCGCCGAAGGTTTTTCTCGGCTTATAAATCCGGCATCTTTCCCTTAAATTGTAGCAGTTTTGAAGTGTAAATTCCACGTCGTATCAATGCCACCATGAAAGTGACCGCAGGGGAGTTCAAATCCCTTATATGCATCCAGACCTCCCTAGGTATTTTACTAGGTAGGTATTATACATGTTTAATTGCAGAATTTTGTACAATCAGGTCTCTTCAGTAGGAAGGAATTTCCGACTCTCACATATGTAGGTTATACGCTGCATATGTGCCTAACCGCATACCTCGGTATACAAAGGTGATGCAGTTCTGAGAGTTACTATACTTTTAAATATATATGGTATGATTCCTTAGTGCTTGATATTTAATAAGTCAAAGATTGACGAATAGATAATGGGGAAGGGAGATATGGTGGTGGGCTATCTCTTGTAACAATTTATTGCTAAGGAGTTTTGATTTAAAGGTAATAACAAGTGGTTAATAGTATTATTAGAGGTTAACTCCTTATAAAATTTAATAAGTAATTATAAGCTTAAGTTAATTATTATTATAATTTTATATATAAAAAAAATAAAAGTTTTATTCTTTTTATATTAAAAAAATATTTAAAATTATATAATTTATATAATATATTTTTATATTTTAAAACTCTTTTATTATTATAAAACCTTAAGGGCTTTATATTTTTTAAGGGCTTTAAAAGCTTTATATTTAATAAAAAACCCTTATTAATTTTAAGGTTTTTTTAATTTAAATTAAGTAAAGTTTTAATTTATAATTTAATTAATTTATAATATTATTTCTTTTTTTTAAAATTTCTTATTTTTAAAAACTTAAAACATTAATTATTTATTTTTTTTTATAAGTTTCTTTTTTTTTATTCCCTTTTTTTTCTAAATATATTAATATCATATTAAATTATATTACTAAACACGTATACCTTTTTAATAATAATAAATAATCTTAAATTTTAAAATATTTTTTTTTTAAAAATTTTAATAATTTAAATAATGTTATACTTTATATATATTATATTTCGAAAAAGATTTTTTATAAAATAATAAAAAAAATATTATAATATTAATTATATATCTTTTTTAAATAATCATATAATAATATTTTTATAAGTTAACACTTAACATTAATTTTTTTAATTTATTAAAAAATTAAATTAAAAAAATAAAATATTAAAACTATATTAATTAAAGTTTAATAATAAACCTTAATTATTTAATAAAAAGTTATTAAAGTTTTAAATTAATTAACATAATTAAAGAAATAATGTAAATAATTAAAATAAAAAAAAAAAATTAATTTATTCATAACTTAATTATAATAAATAAAAAAAACTATAATAAAGAAAATAATTTATCCGCATTAATAATTAACAATAAAAATAAAAGTAATAAAAAAAGTTATAAATTTAAAAAAATTAATTTATCATTTATTAATAAAATTTAATAAAATTTAACTAAAGTTAATTTTAATACTCTTTTATTAATTATTAATTTAAATAATTTTAATTTTAACTTAAAACTTAATATAAAAAGTTAAAATTCTTTTAATGGAAAAATTAAATCTTTTTTTAAACATTTATTAAATTATTAAAAGATTTTTAAATATTTTTTAAATATAAATAACCTTTCTATTTAATTAAATATTCTAACTTTTTCCCTTTTTTTTTAAAATTTAAAATTATTTCCATAATATAAATGTTATCATTATTAATTATTTTTAATTACCTTATTATTTAAATATTCTTTAAGGTTAATTTAAATATAAATATATAAAATATTAAATATTATTTTATGTTTTTAAAAAATTAAAACTAATAATTAATATTAAATATAATTTTATTAATTTTAAATAAACTTAATTTTTTAAAATTTAATTTTTCGTTAAATCATTTTATTTAAATTTATAACATATTTATAATTATATTTTATTTTTATTATAATAAATATACCTTATTTTCTTTCTAAAAAATAAAACCTTTTATTTTTTTCTTATTATAATATTTTATTATTTATTTTTATAAAAATTATAATTTAACTTATAACTATTCTTATATTATTTTAATATTAATAATTATTTAATTTATTTTAAAAGCTATTAAAAGTATTTTTAATTTTTTATTTAATATTTTTAAATCTCTTTTAATAATCATAATATATTTATATATAATAATATATAAAAATATAATTATATCCTTATTTATTAAAATATTATAAAAAACTTATATTAAAAACAAAAATTCTACTTAATTATTTTATATATAATTTAAATAACTTCTAAAATATTATTTTAATATTTAATTTAATTATTTTATTTATTTATTAATTTATAAATAAAATAATATTAATAATTTTTATTTAATATTCATTCATTTCATTAAACTTATCCAAAATTTAAATATAAATAATATATTTTAATCTAACATTATTCTTTTTAAAATTCTATATTTTAACATATATTCTTTTAAAAATAAATAAAATAAATCTTTAACATTATTAATATCTTTAAAAAATAAAAAATAAACATATTTTATAAACTTATCCATTATTATTTATATATTATTATATTTAATTCCTATTATTAAATCCTTAAATATAAAAAATTAAGTAATAAAATCTTAAGAAATAATTTTCTAAGTTTAATTTAAAATTTATATTAAAATTAAAAACTTATACGGGTTATATTTTATTATTTTAACCTTATTATAAATGTTATATTTTTTAATAACCTTTCATATTATTTTTATAAAATTAAAGAATTTATAAATTTTTATTAATTTTTTAATAATTTTAATATATTTTTAATATCCATAAAAAAAGTATTTATAAAATTTCTTTATAAATTTTTTTTAATATTTTTTTAAAACATATACTTTTATAAATAACTTTTTAATTAATTAATCTTTCTTTTTTTAAATAAAATTATTAAAATTATTAAACCATTTAATCTAATATTTATTAATCCATATAAAAACTAATTATAATATATTATCTTTTACTTATTTAAGGATTAATATATTTTATTTAATTATATAAAAATCATAATTTTTTTATTAACTTAATAAATTAACTTAAATATTTTCCTTTCCTTTTATATATTAAATATTAAATTTAAATTTACTAAAGAAAATCATTTATCATTTATAATATTAACTTAATTTTTAACTTATTATAAACTTAATAAAGTTTTTATAATTAAAAAGAATTTTAATAAAATTAACTTTTCCTTTTAAATATAATTCCCATTCTTTTAATACTTAAATAATTACTAAAAATTTTTTATTATAAATAAAATAATTTAATTTAATTTTATATAATGTTTTAAAATAAAAAGTTACCAAAAACCATTTCTTATCTTTTTTTTATTACTTTAAAATAATTTTTAAAATATAATTTAAAACATTTATTTTTAAACGTTTTAATTTTTTTAAATAAAAGAATTTACATATTAAATCTTTAATAATCTTTTTTTTTAACTTTAAGAAAGTTTATTTTACTTCGTTAATAAATTTAAAATTACTTTTTAATTTCTCCATTAACTTCATTAAAAAAATTATTATTTTTTTAAAATCTTAAATTAATAATTATATATAATTCATAAACCCATAAAATATTTTAACTTTAAAAATATTAATAAATTTAAATTAATCATATATTATAATTAATTTTCCTAATTATATTTAAATTTCTTTAAAGGTTATTATAAAGTTTAAGAAATTTAATTTTTATATATATTAAATAATTTTATTTACATTAATAAAAAATCTTTCTTACTTAAAAATCTTTAATATCTTAACAATATATTCTTTATGCTTTTCAAAAGTTTTAAAATAAATTAAAATATTATTAAAATATATAAAAATAAAAATATTTAAAAATTCTCGAAATATAATTATTATTATATATTAAAAGTTAATAAAGGCATTTATTAACCTTTAAAACATGACTTTATATTTAAAAAGTTTATATATCGTTTAAAATACTATCTTCCATTCTTCGTTTTTAACCATTTAAATAAAATAATATTTATTAAATAAATTAATAATAATAAATTATTTAACTTTATTAATTCATAATTTTATAATAATTATTAATAATAAAAAATATCCATTTTTAATAATAATTTTATTAAATTATTAATAATTATATACTTAATAAAATATAAAGTTTCTATTAAAATTAATTCTTTATTTCCCATTTTTATTTAATTTAAAAACTATAATAATAAAATATTTTATAAATAATTAAGATTTTTAAATATATCCTTATTTTAAATCTTTTTTAATATTCTTTTAAAAAGTTTTAATCTTTATTTTATTTATATTATAAATTTAATAAAGTTTTAAATATATACTTTCTTTTAATAATATTTTATAATCTTATTAATTATATTTTAATAATTCATTTTAAATTTATTTTTAAAATAATTTCTTAAATTATTTATACTTAAAAAGAATCTTAATTTTCTTAAATTCCTTAAAAAGTTTATATATTATATATTTAATTTATAATAAATCATTTTTATTATTTTCTTAATAATATAAAAATATTAATTTAAAAATATTATTTTATTAAAATTAATTAATTCTTTAATTAATTTAAAGATTATTAATAATTAACCATAAGTTTTTTTAAAATTATAACATACCTTAAAATATTAATAATATTAAATATTATTTTTTATAATTTACTTTAAATAATAATTAATAATATTATAATTTTTTAAAGAACTTATTTTATATTATAATTAATTAAGTTATTATTAATAATTTTAAACTAATAAAATTTATTTTTTTAATTTTAATTTATATTTAATTTTTTTATAATTTTAAAAAAAAAATAATTATTTTAAATATTAAAGTTTATTAAAATTAAGATTTCATACTTTTTATATTAAACTTTAATTTTAATATAAAATTTTTTATTAATTTATATTATATATAAAATTTTAAAATATATAACCTTTTATTACTTTATTAATAAAAATTTTACTTATTTTTTATTTATTATATTAATCTTAAATTTAAACATTTTAAAACTTTTAATAAATTATCCATATTAAATAATAATAATAAAATATCTTTTAAATATTTAAAAAGTATAAAAATTTAAATAATCTTATATTAAAAGAAGTTCTTTTTTTAAGTTTAAGTTTTTTAAATTTTATATATTTAATATTAATTTTTAAAATATAAATTTTAAAGTTAACCTTTCAAATATTCCCTTAATTTTATAAATAAAAATAAAAAAATCTTATAAAAACCTTTTAATATAAAATAAAAATAATTTAATAATATATTATTTATTTTTTTTTTTTAATATTTTAAATTTAAATAATAAATATTTTAATTTAAAAAAAACTAATATCATATTTTAACCATTAAATAAATAAAATAATTATTTTAATAATATAAAATTCATAATAAATAAATATATTTTTTATATCTTACTTTAAATATTCTTATTTTTTTAATAATTTTTAATATAATTTATCTTTATTTTTTTATTATATTATTAATAAATTATTTTTAAATTATAATTTATCTATTTTTATTTAATATATAATATTTATTTATACTTTATAATTTTAATAATAATAATAAATTAAATAAATTATTAAAATTTAAAATCTTTAAAAATATAAAATTATTAAAAATAATAATTATCCATTTTAAACTTTTTTTATTTAATCATTTTATTTTATAATTTAATCTTTTTTTTTTAATAAAATTAATAATATAAATTAATATAAAAGTTATATTATTTTTTACTTTAATAATAACCTTATTTATTAAATTTCTTATAAAATTTTTAACAATTTTATAATTATATTAACCTTATTTATAATTAAAGATTTCATTAAAATAATTTTATCCTTTTAATTATTCTTTTAAAACGTTATTAATACTTAAAATTTATCCTTTTTATATTTTTAATTTATATATTTTAAATTTATTTTTATTAATATATTATACGTAATTTTATTAATAATAATTTCTTAAATAATTAATTCCATAAATTTATAATTTAAATAAATTTCCATCTTATTATTATTATTCTTATATCCATTTATATAAAAATTCTTAATATATAAAATATTTATTATTAAAATAAATATATTTTAAAAATTTAACATATTAAAATTAAATACTTTTAAAATAAAAAATATAAACTTAATATCTTTAAATACTTTATTAATATTAACATAATTTATTATTAATATTAACGCTTATTTTATTTATAATAAAAATTTATTTTTTATTAAATATTAATATATTTTATTAATTTATATTATTAATAATTTTATTTTTAATAAAAATCTTATTAATTTATTAATTAAATTATAAAATTCCTCCTTATTAATATTAACGTTTAAAAACTTTACATTCATATTTATAATACCTTTATTTATTATAATTATAACACTTAACTTTTAACTTATCACAAAATTATTTAACTTTAAAAACATTTAATTCCATAAATTTAACATAACTTTTATAAATTATATTAAGCTTTTTTTTATCTTTTAATTTCCATTTATTATTATAAATAAAAACAATACTTTATTATTTTTTTTATTTATATTTATATTAATAATTATTAATAAATATAATAATTTTTACATAATCATTAAATTTTATAAATCTTTCTATCTTATAAATTTTATCCTTAACTTAATTTTTTAATCCATAATAAAAAAATATAAATAAACCGTTAAAATTAATATTAATTTTCGTAATAAATCGTTAAAAATTAATAACATAAAAAATAATAAACTTAATTTATTTTAATTAATTAAATTATCATTCCGTAATTTATTTTTAATTAAAATTATTAAATATATTTTTAAACTTAATCTTAAAAATAATATAATTAATAAAAAATTTTTAAATCTTTTAATTTACAAAGTTAAAATTTTTAAAATTTAACACATAATCTTTTTAAATTAATATAAATTAATTAAATGTTTTTTTATTAAAATATTAAATTACCATTAAAATCTTTTTTTTATTAATATTAATATTTTTATTTTAAAAGTAAAAAAAAGTTTTAACTTAAATTAAAAACTTTTTTAAATTATTATTTTTAAAATATTTTTTAAAAAATTTAAATTTATAAAACTTAATAAATTCACTTTTTTTAAATATTTTAATTTATACATTAATTTTTATTAATATTATTTATAATTAAAAAATAACTTACCTTATTTTATTATTATATTTAATAATTAAAATAAATATATTATATTTTTTAATAATATTATTAATTATTATTTTTATAAATAAAAATAATTTAATAAATAAATTAATATTAAATTAAAATAATTTTTTTATTAATTAATTTATTTATTTTTTTAATAATTTATATTATTAAAATTTAATTTTTTTTTTAAATAATTTATATTTATTATTAAAATTTTTTTTTTTATTATTATTATTAAAATTTAAATTAAACGTTAATATTTTAATTTAATTTATATTATTTAATTTTTAAAAATATTAATTTTTTTATTAATTAAAAAATAATTAAAATATAATAATTTATTATTAAAAAATTTTAATTTAAAAATAATAATAAATAATTAATAATATTATTAAAAATTAATTTTTTATAAAATTTAATAAATAATTATAAACTTAAATTAATTATTATTATAATTTTATATATAAAAAAAATAAAAACTTTACTTTTTTTATATTAAAAAAATATTTAAAATTATATAACTTATACGATATACTTTTATACCTTAAGGCCCCTTGTTACTATAAGGCCCCAAGGGCCCCATATTTTCCAAGGGCCTTGAAGGCCCTATATCTAACAGGGGGCCCTTATCGGTCCCAGGGTTCTTCCGATCCGAACTAGGTAGGGCTCCAACCTGTAACCTGGTTGGTCCATAACATCTCCACCCAATGTCGTCGACTTTCGCAACATGTCGGGGAAGCGGGTAGAATTGGGCGTCATTATATGCATGTTTAATCACAAACAGCTAGTAGGAGGGGTACGCCTAACACCAGTTCACCTAGATAGAGTGGCGTCTGCCGGCTCTTTGACCGTCTTCCACATTGGTAAATGTCCATATATGGGGTACCTAAGTTATAAGTGCCGTAAGCTGGTGATGAAGGCCAATCAGATCATTCGGGATATAGCTAATTAAGGTAGTATAGATATCCGTCACGTAGAAGCTCGCTTCCTGATCTCACGTGTATGATACTTTAATCTGACGACGAAGCGAGTAAGACTAGCAGAATACCTGTTGGAATAAAAGGCATTTCGTTAGAACTCTTACATCTTATCAAGGTAGAATCTCAGTGACTGACTACCTAGTCGTTCTTATAGGCATCCATATAGAAGTTTCCGTACAAGAGTATTTAGTTGCGATTCCTTTCGATAATTAAAGCGCTGTAACAGTGATGGCACAATATTAACTGTCGCGTAACCAGTGCTAATTTTCCGTAAGGCAGATTTACTAGAATATGGTGTAGAGGTATTTGGCATCTTTATATCCGTACTATGCATTGCACTTTGGGTGCATATCAGGAAAAGGGTATTAAACACTGGTTCTTCTTAATTCTCATCATTTCCTTTCATCAGTTTAGTGTTATACGCGTTTCTAGTAATGAACAGTTGACGCTCTACTACGCAACTTTGGATCGACATATAAAGGGGACCTTCAATTTGAGAGTCTTTTGGAAACTGTCACACAATAACTCAAGTTCCATAGTAAGTTAATTCGGGATGTATGGGTATTACCTAGGCTAAACTAACCCGTGCTTAGGCGTCCCTTAACGTATTGACTTCATATGGATCCTCTTAGTGGTGTTTCTAGTATTTTCGCAGTCATCTCACTTGCTGTTGAGCTAGGTAAGAGTGTCGTTGAAATCAAACATTTTCTCGATACAATACGCAACGCTCCAGCAGAAATTATACGATTGAAGGGTATCATCTCGCAAATCCTTTACCTTATCGAAGATATCAATACCTTACTCGAAAGCCAAAAGCGTTCAGGCTGTCAGAACGGCCGTATATGTGATAGAACAGAGCATGCATTGAAAATATGCCAGGACAAATTGGATTCAATCAATGGCATTGTCCATCTTGCTGATAAAGCGAATAACGGACACAGAAAAATATCGCGAGATTGGGCACGGTTCCGATTGGCATGTTGGAGAGAGAAAATCGGGGAGTGTGAAAGGCAGCTTGATCAGTCAATATCTATCCTCAGTACAAACTTACTTCTGAATTTAGTGTAAGTTATTTTGATTACCTATCGAATATTACCTTGATCTAAGATATTCAGTAATTGATTATATATTTACACTATAGGGATTCAAATCTCACTCAGAGTCTGGAGCTCAGATCTTTTACGCAGCAACTTTTGACCTATGGAAGAAACGTACCTACAAACCATTATTACCTCTGCAGGTCATGCGGCCAGCAGGGAAATCCTGAAACCAATCTATTAACTCCAACGATACCCAGGTTGTCGAAGCCGTCTATTCACAAGGAGTGGTCGAGTGATAATCGACTTCACATACAATATTATAAACTCAACGGCAAACGCAAGAAACAGTCTCTTCTACTTCAAGCAAATATTTATGGATCCTACATGGTTATAGTTCAGCTCTCGAGACCCTTTCTTGGCACATCATTCTCAATTCCATTTTACATATCAATACGAAACCTGATCCCGGCTAATTCGGCAATAGTAGAGGCATGTGAAAATGGAGACAGCGATGGAGTCAGACGACTTCTCGATTTAGGAGTTGCAAGACCAAACGATACAACTCCAGACAATCGTACACTTCTTGGTGTAAGTACTTCGATCAATATCTACCCTACCTAATGCAATTAGATAGGCGAGGATTTTAATGCTCTAAGGTTGCAATAAAAGGAGGCCATGAAGAAATCGTCCAACTCCTGCTCACGGCAGGTGCCAACCCAAATCTGCCTTACGGGAATTTGCAAATGTAAGTATTGGAGTATTGGAGTATAGTGTACCTTTTACTAACGGATCATAGCTCCCCATTACAAATTGGTATCTATTTCGAAAAGCTTAGTATCATTCGTATTCTCATTCAACGAGGAGCTGAACTAGACTATTACTCGACGCAGGGATGGTCATTGCTCCATTGCGTGTTCGATGGAAAGAAGTCTATGGCTACAACGGAATATCACTCGATCTTGCGGAACTATTTGTCGTTTGAAGACGTCAAAGATCCAATGGGCTGGACTTCCCTACATAGATGCGCGGCATATGGCACCGCAGAAGACATTTATTTTCTACACCAACTAGGGGCGTCAGCATTGTCCAATCAATATACAACGAATGGAGGATGGACTCCAATACACGTGGCTGCCTTAATGAACAATGCCTCTACTCTAAAAGCTCTTTATGATTTACAAACAAGCCAGCTATCACCAGAGATGGTATATACGGAGGATGCTAACGATCTCAATTCTGTCGATTTCTCTGGTTGGACTCCGTTACATCATGCTGCACACAAAGGTGCCGTGGACACGTTGCAATGGCTACTCCGGAACGGTGCTGACCCTCACCGTACAACATACCGCACCGCTAATTGGTTCCCTGAAGGTCATGAAGGAGAAATTTTTCAAGTCTCAGATCTAGCAATGCTATCTGGCAAAAATTGCTTCGACGAATTCCTTGAAACCTTGAGGGAGATAGGGTACGACGTCACAACAGATGGGGATGATGTATATTGGAAATCTGACAAACCGGATGTTTCTCAATAATCTCAAGTTTCTTTGTTAGGATTATTACTCGCCGTGAACAATTGGATTCCATTAATTCGCAGCAAGGAGCTATTAGTACTCCCAAAGCAACGTTACTGTTTCGTCACTTGTTATATGCACCTAATGAGTCATGAAAATCAACGTCTGAAGTTTTCTATAATGAAATCTTCCTCTCTATATGAGCCTCGCGGCAGCTCTTCTAAATCTCATCATCTAATAGTCTCAGCCAACGCTACCGGTTTATAGCCAGCTATTCAATCTCCTTTCAATGACCGACTCCCAGTTGAGTACATCACTAATTTAGATCACAAAAGCAGAACTCTTCTTGATATCTAGTGATCGGCAACCCGTCCCAGGTGCACATTTCATACCACATGTACAAGAATCATCGTCATCGTCATCGTCATCGTCCCCGTCGTCGCAGAGACTATAAACTAATTAGCCAAACTTTCTGTCTAGGAATTCTTAAGGAATATTTGCCTTTCTTTAACATGACCACCTAATGCCTGATTTATCATAGGTGGGAACACTGTTGCTGCAAAGGATTCATATGATCGCCGAGGGAAAAATCCAAGGATGGCGGTATGACGATACCAATGGTATGGATGATCTTGAGATCCAAAAGTTAAGAATGACGGCATTTTGGTGATGAACGAAAGGAACTTTCCAAAAGAAGGTTCCGTTGGCTTAAATGCGAGAAAGATCGACACAGATGTTGTAAAGGTATAAAGAGGTTTGGAAACGAGAGCTTGTGGATTGTGTGTGATTGGAAATTGGATGCTTGGGTAGTGTTTGAGGTTCAATGAGCAAGAACAGATCAAAAGCCATGATGAATTGACTTCAGATTTATATAAGATGTTATTTGAGGCAAAGAGAGAAAAGAAAATACGGTACTTAGCAGGACAACTTGAGTTCTGGGTCCAAAATTTGCTTGGGTTTCAAATAAGGAATTTATTTAGAAAAGTCGAGGTCAGATGGATAGAGATGCTCACCCGGTGACTATACCTTAGCCGCATCCTTGAGCGGCGCTGGCGTGGAAGTCCGGGGCATGCTTAGCCTGCGGACCGCAGACCGAGTAGAATAAGGAAATCGTACAGAAGGACCCCTGTCGAAAAAGGGGAAGGTTGTCGGTGTCATAATGGATACGTTACGAGACGGACAAAACTACCAAAAACAAGCAGAAGTACGTTGATGGCACATGGCTCTTCCTTAGGGAGTACAAGACGCGGTTAACTTATAGATTTCTAGTTTTCCAAGACCTCAGCATCTTCAATTGGCACGTATACGCGTGTACACAAATAGGGAAAAGAAAAAAGGCAAGTTTTTATTCATAAAAAGCACCTATTTCATGTCTCTTAGTCATTGTTGAGACAATTGAAACCATACTTATCTTTTATAGTTGAAAATTAGTTGAAAATAGAATCTAAAGCCTCTTCGTCATTATTCTCGCAGAATTTTGAGCAAGTAATTTCACATGTGAAACTTTTCCGAGGTTGTTATCGAGGAACCATAAGACTAAATTTACGCGGCTGAAGGTACAAGGCAAGTTTCAAGTAATGCTCAATTTCCCCCTAGCTGACAATTTGCTCTATTCGGCCCAGGCTATTAAAAGTGCCTAGTATGTACTACTAGATAGGTATGGATAGTACTTTTAATAGCTGAGCCGAGCAAATATCCGTCTAGTACCTATTCACAAACTCAAGTAATTTTGTCTTTATAACTAAACACTTGCAACCGTGAATAAATCAGTCGAAAGACCCTTTAGAAGCTTAAATAGAAGGTGCATATGTACGTCATAAATAGTACGAATTAAAAAGTACTTACCTACTTATAAAGGTATAAGACAATGCGTATCTTATTATACTTGAAATGCACGTGTTTTTAAGTGCCTAGTAATCGTAAGAACGGATTTAACCTTTATGCTTATAATAATCTTGGGAGCTTTCATTTGCTCGTGCTCGAGGCTTTGAGGCTTAAGATTATTAGCCTGGTATAAGGGGGTTTCCGATGGGCTAAGCCCGCTACATACCGAACGAAAGCTTAGCCCAATACTACTTGATAATTTACCTACCTAGGTAGGCAGTTATCCTCCTGCCCGAAGCCAGACACTGTGTTGCCTGATCCTGGGGGCTTTCAAATTTTCCAGTTGGACGTGACGTAAAGATGTTAACTGATAACTACTAAGTACCTCGTACCTCGTACAATACGTAATGGGAAACCTGGAAAAGAGGTGGGTAAGAATGCATGTTGTATGAAGAAGAAAGCTCAAAGAGCTGTTCCCAGCCCTATGGAAAGTAATATGTACCCCTCACAGTGTGTATCGCGCTTTCCGTCGATGAGATTTGAATCTGCAGGTACCCAGTAGATATATGGGTGCTATCCAATAGACGTGGTGTAAAACTTACCCCCACTATGTTCCTGTGGAAGGGCAGATTTGTAGCTATCATTGGCTGTGCAAAAAAGCATCATTGTTAAATCATTAAGCCTTAGAAAATCAAGTTCACGACAACTCGCCAGATCACCCTGAAACGTATAAGAATAGTACGAATAGCACAAGTACGCTGACGGCAAGGTCGCCCATTTCCAAATTGAATATACCTAGTACCCACATAATATGCATATCTACATCCATCCAATGCTACCTATTTTTAACTACCGTTCAATGTCGTGCTGAAGGCGCAGTGAGATGCGACTTCACGTGGGAGACAATTATAGGTGATGCCAAGACCTGGTCTTGTACCAATCAGGAGGCGAGTATAGCAGAAGTTCTACCCAAAGCTCTGGTACCGGGTGGGGCAACATAGCACGTGCATGAGCACTAGGCCGTGTTCCGCAGGCCGGTACGGGCCGTGCGTTTACAAAGCTGACTAAGATAAAGTATTCAAATTTGAGGGGTACCTATCAGCCCCGCTAGATGCTTGACGCCCGGAGGTCCCCAGGACATCATCTTCTGACTGAACAATCATTTCCACCATCATTTCCAGAAACTCTCAACAAGGTTCCTGGCCCGAATAGAGTCCCCAAATCTTACCAATGGGGGCGTTCGATTATGACGCATACTCCGACACTAACCAACTAGGTAATGAACTACCGTTTGTAAGACTTTGGGTATAACAATGTTCAAGAGATTACGTGGGTCCAACACATGCGCCACGCGGTAGTTAGGCAGATCGTGAAGCTCTACGAAGATCAGGCTGTTTTATTGGATAGTCACGTTTCTAAATTGTTGATTGTTTATAACCAAGGCGCTTAGGGGGAAGCGTTATCCCTTTAATTCAGAGATACCCCTATGTATTTCCTTAAGTACCTACCCAGACTGATTCTAAATATTCTGGGTAGGAAAGTTTCTGCTAATCCGCTCCAGGCCACCTGAAGTATCTTTCGATCAATAAACTCTTTAAGGCACGACAATTCAACAACAAGACCTTTAACTTCTTGACAATCTCCTGAAATAACCCCAGTTCTAATAAGATATTTGAAGTTTTTAGAAATACATTAAGAGATACCTAGAGTCCCCATCAAAGTCTCAAGGTAAATTTATACGAATGTGGAAACCAACAAAATATATTCCCGTCCCAACACGAGCATAAATAAGACGACTTTGTTATGCAGGAAGCTCTAAACTCTTTTGTCAAAGAGACTTGGTATATGTGTAAGGATGAGCCATTTGTTTACTTTACTCCAAGGCTAGCCACCGATGGATCTCTCTAGGACTTTTCATGGTCTCCTGTAAGCCGAAATCCAGCCCTACCAAAACTTTAATAGACCAGGTCTCCGAAGATTCCTACCTCCTAACGGTAGCTAACCTCGGTATGTAATGGAAGAATTTTAAAGAATGCTTTGATGCGACTTGGAGGCCACTCAAGACTGTATTCAATCAGTCTAAATGCAATGGTTCCCAAAGTCTCAATATTCAATAATTCCCTTTTGGAGAAATATCCAAATGCGGGTTGAGCGACTTAACTTATAAGGATCGGATCGATAGATTTCTATTCAATATTGAGTTACCTCAATAGAACCGGTTCGTAAGATCAGACGGACCTTCTACTAGTAGAAAGTCCGTCCGACCGACTGGAACCTAAGGAGAGAAATCAACTGCACTCACTTTTTGCCACCTGCAGGTGATTAGTACAGTCAGGTATGCGAATAGAAGATATTTTTTGTGACATTGCGAAGGCGACCATAAAAACCGACATCCAAGACAACATGAAGGTTATGGTTAGGGTTAGGGTTAAGATACTATTCTGGTTCATATAGCTCGAATTTTACCTCCTTATTAGCAACTAACTCTCGAACTGTACCTGTTACCTTGATACATGCTACTATATAGGTAAGTAGTAATTGAACTGTTATTCTAATTTCCTTTCTCTTTGAATGGGTATGGATATTAATCCTAGATTATTCATAAATTGATTTATTGTTACACAACCCTAACCCTATCCCTAACCTCACCGCATACAATGTTCAAAACCGGAGTCTCTGTACCTAGACAATAATTTATTCAAGTAATATACCTAGGTATGATAACAGTTAAAATTTTACGTATTTTTAAAAATCAACTAATGATAAAAAGAATCTACTTTAGCAAGTTCACTTATAAAATAGTAGGATGACTGAAGACACACAGCCCCAGGACCTGACAACGTAGCTACCCTTCCTTCCTGAATCCGAGGTATGTTGATAAGGCAAAAAACTACCTCGAAATCTAACGAGGATGGAATTGTAATGCTCATAATCAAGTTATGTATTTCTCACCTATTGCAAGACCGTAACAGTATGAACATATTTCACTTTCCCCCCCTCTAGCCGTACTTCATGCGAATCAGGCATATCGCCAAGAGAATCAAAAGAACACAACACATCCACCGACCCTACCGTCTCATCAATAACGTATCGCCGGTTCCCATTTGGTTTCTGGCTTCCACCATGTGGCAACGTTGCTCCGCACGGTCGCGTGAGCGAAGATCCTTCAACACGCTCGCAGTCCGTGCCCCACTACAGCATATGGAATCAGCCTCATCTCTTACCTCCGCGAAATGCCTGGAAGGATCGTGTGTGGCTCGGGATTTCACTTACTGGGATCGAATCCGCCGCCTTGGCATCCGTCCACATGTCTAGGTAAGCGTCTCCCACGCGCTTGAGCTCGTCTCGACTTGCCCTCTGTCCTTCGTCTAGCGTGTCCCAGTTCTCTTTTTGAATGTACCCTAGCGTCTTCTGTGCATCGAAAAATAGCGCACCGGTCGTAGCTGCGATGGTATCGATCAGGGAAATGGAGCTAGTGTCATTGTCTGCGTGTCGAATCTGCGTCGAGATCACGTAGGGCTTAGATCCCGTCGCTGAGATCAGCATCGTGTAACTAGCGCATGCTACCGTATCGGCCGTGGATCGGTTAAGATCTATCTTTAATGGTTGACTTAGTACTCCGGTCTTGATATCAGCTACTTTGTTGTTGAGCTGATATGTGAAGTTGGTGGACAGCTTCAGGCCATCAACACTCCCGCTAGTCTGCGCTGCAAGGTAACTTTCCGCCGCTGCGAGGAGTCCTTCGCGAGTGCATTCCGCTGAAATTAGCGTGGAACCTAATGTTAAGACTGCGATGACCGCAGTGGTCAGCTTAGTGTTAAGTCCGAGCATAGCGAGAATAGTGTTGTCGCGACGAGACACTAGTAATACTTGCAGAACAGAATACTCGGGAGATCCAATAAAATTTATTAAGTAAGGTAATGCACATCGTTGATATAAGTGTTATCAACTGGGCCACTGAATTAATATGCCGTGCCAAATGCGGAGGTACTTCCTTGCCATATTGACCGTCCCCGCGGGAAAATACATTGATGCAACGTCGATATTCAGAAGCTCTAAAAAGCTATAGAAAGCAGGTTCCCTAATCATTTGGTATAAATGCCTACCAACAATATACTACTAGGAAAGTAATTCTTATAGGAAGATACTAAATAACAATCATTTGGTGAATGAAACGCTTTTGCTAATTTACTAGATAAATTATGGGTGATGTTGAGTTAAAAGGGGCAACCTCTCTTACAAGAAAAGGGGTAAAATAAAGCGGGGTTTGAAATAGGGGTAATGCCGGTTGCTGCATATTCTGTGCATAAATATCTAGATACAGGGAGAATTCAAGAAAACGGCATACCCCTATTTTTCAAGGGAGAAAGTTATTTCTTCATTCCTGGTCCTTTAAACTATGAAAACTGAAGAGATTTCTTACCTAGTAGTTTTCATATTTACATTGAACTTACTGCTAATGATTTCATCAGGATATGACCCCGCTCCTTGCCACGAAAGCTACCATCCCACGCGATATGCTAATCGGCTAAATGACCCTGGAGCATCTCATGAGGAGCTTGCAGATTTAATGATATTGAATCTATTCTGCACGTTTTCACACATAAAATGTGAGCTATCACATCAAATTAATCTATTTCTATGTTGATCATGGATCTCAAGAATACGATGCGTCGTATTTTCCCCATCATCGATAGAGCTACTTGGAGAAAATCAGGTACACAAGCTTTGAAGCTCAGGCACCAAGGACGTACCATATCTCAACCGGTAGGCTATTTCCTGGACAGCTGCTTAGCTGAGGGTCACTCACAATCTCGAGAGGTCTTATAACAGAAGAGGATTTAGAACAGCATGTCACCCGGTTTGACTTGCGATTATATCCCAATCGCCCAAATCTTTGAATCATGAAACTTCTGCTGCGGACATTGGGATGTTTCTCAATCCTCAGCGCGCAAGTGCTGGGGAAAATAACGTTTCCCGACTGCGCCGAAGGGCCAGAAATCTTAACGACCAATCTTGTCTGCGACACAACCGCCAGCCCATCGGAAAGAGCAGCTGCACTTATAGATGCTTGGAACATCACAGAAAAACTTGTCAATCTCGTAGAGTAAGTCGTACCTAAGTTTCGATCCTGATTTTTGAGTTGATAAGGTACCAGCAAGAGTCTCGGGGCACCCCGCTTAGGGCTAGGTGCGTACGATTGGTGGAACGAAGCTCTCCACGGCGTCGGATGGTCTCCAGGAGTCGCCTTCGCTCCCTCAGGCGAATTTTCGCATGCGACGTCTTTCGCTAGTCCGATCTTGTTGTCGGCTGCCTTCGACGATGACTTAGTTCATACCGTAGCCGAAGCCATTAGCACCGAAGCTCGAGCGTATAGCAATTTCGGGCATGCAGGACTTGACTATTGGACCCCGAATATCAACCCTTACAAAGACCCAAGGTGGGGTCGAGGATCGGAGACACCGGGGGAAGACCCCTTCCGCATCAAGGGCTATGTTAAGGCCTTGATAGATGGCCTACAAGGAAAGGAAAGTGTCACAAAGGTTATCTCAACATGCAAGCACTATGCTGCTTACGATCTGGAAGATTGGGGAGGGGTAAAGAGATATGAATTTGATGCGATTATTGGGATGCAAGATTTAGTCGAATACTATCTCCCTCCGTTCCAGCAGTGTGCCAGGGATTCGAAAGTGAAGTCAATCATGTGTTCCTACAACGCCGTCAACGGGACACCTGCATGCGCGTCAACCTATCTGATGGGAACAGTCCTTCGAGATTTTTGGGAGTGGGATGACGAGAGTCAATACATCACCAGTGACTGCAACGCAATCCTCAACTTCCACGAAGATCACAATTACACCACTACCGCAGCACAATCAGCTGCAATATCTTTGATATCCGGAACAGATACTATATGCGAAGTCGGTTCTAATACAGACGTTGCTGGAGCATGGAATCAAACTCTACTACCGGAGGAGGTGATCGACCAAGCTCTCCGACGCTTATACGAAGGACTTATCCGCGCCGGGTTCTTCGATCCCGCGGATGAGACTCCATACAGGTTACTATCCTGGGAAGACGTCAATACACCCGAGCATCAAGCTCTAGCCGTTCGTTCAGCAGCGGAAGCGATTGTGCTCAAGAAGAACGACGGACTTTTACCCCTGAAAATTGATAATAAGACTTCGATCGCCCTTATCGGTTTCTGGTCGGACGGACAGAGTCTGGCTATGCTCGGCGGGTACGCAGGGATTCCACCATACATCCACGGGCCTGTGCAGGCGGCGCAGAAACTCGGTTTCAACTTCGTGAATGCCACCGGACCCATAAAACAGAATACCTCGGATACAGACACGTGGACCGAAGCCGCACTAGAAGCTGCCAATAAATCAGACATTGTAATATACTTCGGTGGTAACGACATGACAGTAGAAGCGGAGGAACTCGACCGCGTCTCAATAGCATGGCCCAGCGCTCAGTTAGCTTTGATCGAGAAGCTCAGTAAGCTAGGCAAAAAATTCATCGTCGTTGAGTTAGGAGATCAGAATGACGACTCGTCGCTCCTAAATGACGAGAATATTTCCGCTATCTTATGGGCCGGGTTCCCTGGGCAAGATGGAGGCACCGCTATTTTCGATATTTTGACAGGCAATACCGCGCCAGCTGGTCGATTGCCTACTACTCTGTATCCGGCGGCATATGTTGATCAAGTCCCGATGACTGATATGAGTCTCCGGCCGAGCGATACGAATCCTGGAAGGACGTATAAATGGTATGACAAGGCCGTACTACCTTTTGGGTTCGGGTTGCACTACACCAGTTTCAAGCCATCCTTCGGGCCCGATGCCTTCGAGGAGACCTACGATATCACCGAGCTACTCGACGCCTGCAACGCAAAATATTTGGACCTTTGCCCCTTCGAAACAGTGGGTATATCAGTTGAAAATACCGGAAATGTGACATCAGACTTCGTCGCCCTAGCGTTCTTGTCCGGAGAGTATGGGCCAGCTCCTCATCCGATCAAAGAGCTTGCAGCGTACGCCCGCATTAAGGAAGTGAAGCCAGGAGAAACAAAAGATGCCGAGCTAGGGTTAACATTAGGGGACTTGGCGCGTGTAGACGAGAAGGGGAACACAATCTTATACCCGGGTACTTATACGGTCTTACTAGATGTGCCTATGCAGGCTACGGCTGGGTTTGTGTTGACCGGCGAGCCGGAAACGCTCATCGAGTTCCCGCAACCTCCAGCTGATCTAGGGGAAGGTAATGGGCATGAGAAATACACGCCGAAGTGATCGCACTAAGATTCTTAGGTGGGCCCGAGCGAGATGGGGCCGACTAGAGGGCTCTAAAATATATAGTGCGATAAACCTTTCCCCTTTCACATACGACCATATGAGCTTGAAAACTCGGGATCCCGTCCGCTCTCCCATAGATAAGCAGGCTACAGCCGGATTAGTAGTTGGGTCGGTGACGACCAGCGAATCCCCGGTGTTGTATGTTTTTTTCCATTTTTTTTGGTGTCTTGCACTATATTTTTGACCGTCTGTTGACCGTCATATGATGTGGGGTTGAAAAAAAGGGGCTAGAGTCACCCCAGTCACCATCTACCGTAGCTCTGATTAATTTCTGATTTTGACTTGTGAGATGGCTCATGAGTTACAAATTGATGAATAAACACTGCTTTGATACCTATTAATAATAAATTAACCGAGTTTTATGTCGATCGACTAGATTGTAGGTACTCTTTCGTACGTTCTTGTGTTGATCGTAGATCTAGGATATCCCACACATTCAGGCTTCACTTGAGTCTTTGTGAGTTTCATAGGTACAATAGCATTCAGGGTCTTGAACGATTTCTTTCACCCCCCTAACCGCACTAAAGATGATAAAGGGATTGTTATCATATTACTTACTTGGTGATATAAATACCCTCACATATAACCTACTTGCATATTTAAAGCCCAATTATCTTCTCTAAAACCAACTTTGGACACAAATACTGCCAAAACATTGATCTCTCGTTCTAATACCGGAAGTCTTATAAAAATACACCATAAACATACATCACAATGGATCCTCCTACTTTGAGCGGAAAGCCCATGTCATTCTGGGGTTCTATGCAGAAAGACATACGGGCAACCCTTGACCAAAATTTGATGCTACTATACTTCCGAGCTTACGGCTCAGCTACCGACGTCTTTCCAGGCCACTGGAGACCGGTAGAATGGACACTCGAAGACTTTGTATATTTTTTCGATTGTCCCGAGTTGGAGTCAGCCTGGACCGCCTACGTGGATGAATATCTCACAAATCCCTTGGATGACACCAGTCCATCTTGGTGGTACGTTGTTGACAGGATGAACTATCTTCTAACTCGTCCTGATTTACTTGCAAATTATTTGAATATTCGACCGGCCAGCCAGATTAATAAGTCTGGATGGGGCCACGTTGACTATATCGCCGCATTCATCTTCCGGCTTCTCCACTATCGAAATCATATTGACGAGGGCAAGCCGCAAACGAGAGATGATTTTCAGACTCGACAGGCTGCGTACGCCCAGTCGTTTGGCAGAGATAACCCTTTCTATGCTCGCTGGGATGCGGTTGACAAATGGGCGGCCGGGTTTCTCCTCTTCTGTAAGCTCTCGTTCGAGCGGGACGCCTATTATGGTGGAATGGAATATGCAAACTCAAGGGCCGCTGGAAGATCGACTGAACAAAAGCCCGTCCCACCACAACCTAAATTACCACAAATCGAAAGGACGCAACCCAAACAAGTCAGCTTCGAACAACAGCCTACCCTATTTCAGCAATCTCAACCTAAACAACTAGAACTACAACCCACAAACCAGCAACCTAGCGAATCAAATGGTGGAAAAATCCCAGAACAGTTAATGGCCGATTTAACATGGAAACTCGGGGCAGAAACCGCTAGGCAATACAGCGAACAAATATTGAAAGGTGCCTCAACCGCCGAGGCAACCGAATTGCTGAATCGTCTAGGATATCCGTAGTTGAGTTATTGATTACATTATTCTGGGAACATTAATATTTAAACTTACTGAAGTACCTAGGTAGATCTAGATTGTTTAGCCTTGTTTGTGTACTTGTTTCCTAATTTAATTGAATTTCTAGCGCACTTGCTGCATGCCAAAGCGTTGCCCATTACGTGACTTCCGTAAGGTACAAATACACGCCAATGTTTTCCTCTGATGGGGTTTATTAAAGGTCTAAAGCTAAACAATGGTCCATTGTTTTAGAAGTGAAAGAGCGATGGGAAGTTCGTGAAATGGAAGCTGCCTCTTGTTTTAGCATTATTCAAGACAGCAAGAAACAAAGGATCCCTCACCATATAAGCTATTTCCCAAACCACCAATATCCATTCTCTGCGCAAATCAATCAGCTAATCAATATTTATATCTTTATAATTATTAGTTGTACTATCCAAACAAGATTTCAGTATTCGGTGTATCGATAACTTCACGATGGCTTCCCCGAAGATGTGTAACCCCAACTTGGACGACCCCGCCAAAACGACATACGAAGTCCAACAGATCTACAAGAGGAAGCCAGCAAATATAGAGATGGCTTCGCGCGAGTTAGCTCCTATCTTCGGTCTCGGTCGTGGTTTCCTATCCCAACAGAGGGCCCAGACCCTATTTACTCATCCGGCTTTTCGTGAAAGTTTCGCGGAGTTTAAGTACAACTACCTTAAAGGACAGGTATGTAATAGAGCTTCTTCCTACCTTCTTTAATTTGTCATGGGGGGAAAACCATCGTAATTGAGACGAATGAGGAGTTTTGCACAGAAATATTTCCTAAGGAATTTTGCTGACTTCTGTTATTGTAGTGGGATGCCCCGGTTGCCAAATTTATGAATGTCCACAACTTCGTTCACTTGGTTCACCGGCAACCAATTTGGACTCAGGAGAAACTCCCCGACTGCTCGGACTGGGACGTCACCCAATTCTATACCCGATTCGCACTTCGAACGTGGCACGAGATTAAAGAAAGCAGGTTGGCTTTGGCTGGTTGGCTCAAAGACGTAGAAATATGTCCTGCGGTGCATGTACTCGTTTTCGCTCTCATGTATTTACAGCTCGAGACCATGCGAGACTATAAGAGGGAGGCCCCGATCAAGCACCGCGTCCAACACTTTTTGGAGTCGCGGAAGGCAGAGAAATCTACTTAGATAAATCTACGGAGGTAGATGGTTGAGAAACATAACTGCGAACAGACTTTTCTCTTCAAAGTAATATTATAGTAGTTAATAGCCACTGGCTCAATAACCAGGTAAGTTAAATTTAGAAAAAAAAAGGTTTGAATTCAAACTATTGAAATATTTTAATCATGTACGTATTTGAAAATATGTAGACGCGAAGTCCGGATCCACTTTAATTATCATGAACAATTGGGGAGCAGGGAATAATTGTTTGTGGAGACAATGCTTGCCCGGGTGGGTGCCTAGATTGCTAGGCACTTTACATAATCCATAAGCTTGTTTAGACGCGAAGAAAAGCGAATTCTTACCTTCACCAAATATTGAGAAGAGAATGGAGAAGACAGAAAGTGTTAAAATGAAGAATGCGCGTCACTTTTATGCTATGACTCACTTGCCGTTTGAATTGCTCGTTCTAAGGACAGTTATGGAGCAATTAAATCATCTGATAGGTGGTGTCCTATGCGGAAAGCAGGTGCCGGCAGGCAAGAATGTGTCTAATTGACCAATGGAAGACTCAACAGCCGGTCCCACATATAGCCGTTCTCGGTTTCAGAATATCTTCCGCTACAGCACTTGCCTGATTTCTTTTCAGGCCTCGTTTTGTTTCTTCGCTCTTTCGCGCTTTCACGCATTTTACCTCCGAATATAGGAGTATTACCAATTCATTTCCCCAAAGGTTCTCAAGCCACAATCCAACCTTTTTTGCCATCCTTCATAGTCTAGAACTTATTTAATTCTCTGAACTTTCATATGATTCACATGAAAAGAAAATGTTCGGCTTCTCCCCCATATGCAGAGACGACTCATGTCCATGTGCTCCACACTAACCCTTATTTTTATGTACCATGCTTCTTCTGTAAACTGTGCATATCGAATTCTTTAATATTTTTCTGGGGTTGTTCAAGAGACCAAGACATAAAAATCGAATAAACCGTCATCGATCTGGCTCTAGCCAAGATTCCACCGATTCCGCTATTACTTACCCTTGTCTATTATTGTGCGGATCACCACTAGCCTAGCTCTAGAACCCGGCAACTTTAAATATTTTTTTCCTTCTCCTTTTGCATTGATCTTTTCAACATCTTACCTTAACTCGTATTTTTAGAGAGGGCATCGACCCTTTGTTGGCATCACCGACGACAGCCCATTGGATTAGGTCGTCTTCAAACGGCCATAGGGGACAATGTCGGACCAGGAAACAACCACATTAGACGTCCGCGATGACGAGAAAATCGAAGATCTAGAGCAAGGCGTAAAGTCGTCCAGCAACAACAACACCCGTGCCAGTTCCTCAGCAAGTACCGCGCGGGAAGAAGCCGGCCAAAAGAATGGAAATGCGTCTGTACCCCCTCCCACGAATGAAGTAGGAAATCCGGCGGCAGGTGCACCTCCGGGTCCAAATAAGGCGGAATTCGAAACGGGACGAACGCAATTTGAGACGACGGTGATCGTTTTCGCGCTCTGCTCAGCACTTTTCCTCGCGGCCCTCGACGTCACCATCATCACGACCGCCATCCCGACAATCGTCGAGCAATTCAAATCGCCGGCAGGATACACGTGGATCGGCGCAGCCTATTTGCTAGCGAATTCGGCCACGGTGCCCAGCTGGGGAAAGGTGTCCGACATATGGGGGCGGAAGCCGGTTCTCTTGGCAGCCGTTGGCATTTTCTGGATCGGATCGCTGATATGCGCGTTAAGCGTCAACATCGGCATGCTGATCGCCGCCCGCGCCATCCAGGGCGTGGGTGGCGGCGGCATCGTCGTGCTCACCAACATCTGCGTCGGTGATTTGTTCTCCATGCGGAAGCGAGGCATGTATTATGCCTTCTTCGGCATGGTCTGGGCCATCGCTTCTGCCATCGGTCCTATCCTCGGAGGTGTCTTTACGTCCAAGGTCACTTGGCGTTGGTGCTTTTATGTGAACTTACCGATTAGTGGCGTCGGCTTCTTCATCCTCCTATTCGTCCTTAAGTTACACAACCCTCGCACACCGGTTTGGCAGGGTCTCGCTGCTATTGATTGGCTGGGCAGTCTTCTCATCATCGGTGGCACAATAATGTTCTTGTTTGGATTAGAGTTTGGCGGCGTCACTTACCCGTGGAACTCGGCACCAACGATATGCTTAATTGTGTTCGGTATCGTTACAGTCGGAATATTCGTCGTGGTCGAGAAGTGGTACGCGAAGTATCCTGTCATCCCTCTTCGACTTTTCAAATTTGGGAAAAACATATCGACTTTCGCGATCTGCATGGTGCACGGTTGTGTCTTCATATCCGGAAGTTACTATTTGCCGCTATATTTCCAGGCTGTCTTGGGCGCTTCGTCGCTTCTCTCTGGTGTTTATCTATTGCCGTATGTGCTCGCGCTATCTTTCCTGTCAATCGGATCAGGTTTGTTCATGAGGAAGACGGGTAAATATCTTCCGGCCATCATTTTTGGCATGTTCTTCATGACTCTTGGATTTGGTCTATTCATTGATCTTGGCCCTAAGGCCAATTGGGCCAAGATAATTGTATACCAGATCATCGCCGGCATCGGTGTCGGACCGAACTTCCAATCGCCACTCATCGCTCTTCAAACGTCCGTCGAGCCTCGCGATATCGCAGCAGTGACATCTACGTTCGGTTTCGTCCGCCAACTTTCGACCTCTATATCCGTAGTTATCGGCGGCGTGGTATTCCAAAATGGGATGCAAAGACAGTATCCGACTCTTCTAGCCCAGCTTGGCCCGGAACTTGCCGCACAGCTCTCTGGCGGAAGTGCCGGTGGTAATGTTGCGTTGGTAGCCTCGCTGCCTGGTGAACAGGGCGAAATAGCTCGCACTGCCTACTGGAACAGTTTGCGCGACATGTATATCATGTACACAGCCATCGCCGCAGTAGGCCTCATCGTGAGCCCATTTATCAGTCAAAGGACGCTCAGTCGGGAGCACCAGGAACATAAGACAGGACTCGACAGTCTTCGACAAAACGGCGAGGGCGGTGCGAAGACCGCAAAGACCGAGGAAAAGAATGGTCAATAGCGCAAGCTGGATTTGATTTTGACTTGATTTTTCTGCAAATATTTGCATCGATATTGGTAATGTTTGTATGGCATCTACGTGTATAAACGCATGAACGGCGCGGGGAGCGTGTCGGATTTTTAGGTAGTTTGGGACGAGGTTTAGAATATCCGGATTCCATCGTATCATAGAATATAAAGATGATCTACCTACTTTGATGAAGGGTTGATGTTTGCGCGATTGAGCTGTTTATTTGACTTAAGCGATACGGACGTAGGGATATTGGAAATGCTATGCGTACTTGTTAGGATAGCTTGTTGGACCAAGCCTTGCCAAGATTTGTAGACGGAGCCTATGCCTATAGCGTCGCTTAGGGGACCCGATCCAAGGGCTTGGGACTCGCCCGATGCTCCTTTACAGCGCATAGCCCTACGAACCCAGGTCCTACTAGCAGGTAGTTCTATGCAAACTAGAGCGCGTCAAGATGTAACAGTTTGAGCTTTATAGTGATGATTGAATGGGATGGGTTGAGGATAAATATACACTGCAGGGCCTGGAACACTCTTCCGATGGGGTACTCCGATGCTAGATGACTCCCTAGGTCCTTAGTAAGTGTACCTGCCTAGGCGGGATTATCAGTGTAATAATGGGTGCTGACGGGCTTTTATGAGAGTACGTCATCTAGAACCAGGACATTTGGACTTAAGGAATGCGACAGCTTCATGATTAAATTTGGTTAAGCACTTCATACTACTAGGTATTAACGATGACATAGCGAGTTCCTTTCTTCGTACAAATAAAACATTTAGCAGATTTAGTTATTTTATGGTATTGTTAGTATTTATACGAAGGACCGTAGCCTCTTCAATGGTCGTTACACTGAAGAGATTATCTCCTACCTAGTAGTGACCAGTTCACTCCAATTCCGCTATAATCCCTTGCTTCTTCAGTGAGAATCCCAGTTTACGCCGACCCGTAATGATCCCTAGCACAGAAAACCCAGCCATAAGCCACAGTTGGTCTACAATATTCCACAACCCTCACATTCACCATTCAAACGCAACAAGCCATCCATCCATCCCCTCATTCTCACAACAACCCCAATTTCGTCCAAAGCAACACCAGAATCTTAAAGAACACGATAAACAGCGTCAATATACCACCGATCCCAACGGCAAACAGCAGCATCGAGCACATGCCCAGCAGGATCTTGGCTCCTACCGACTTGCCCTTGAACGGGTCATTCTTATCCGTGTCCGTCTCCTCGTCGGCCTGGTTCTCGACGTAGGCCGGCGGTGCTGCGGCCTCGATGTCGCGCTCGGAAAGGCTGATGAACGGCTGCGATTCCGCGGCCACGGTTGACGAGGTGTCTTCTGCGTAGGTTGGACACGCGGCGTCGTGGTCCGTGGGGGGGAGGGGCTTTAGGGGTACGGAAGCCATTTTTGGTTTATTTGTTTGGGGTGTTTTGAGTGTTATTTGAGCGCAATCAATGTTGATCTTGAGAGACCAGCTTCGTATCCTCCGTTGTTCTTGTTCGTCAAGCGATAGCTTGTTTCCTTATTTGAGCACTTAGCAGGCTGCAGTCGAAACGTGCGATAAATCCCAATACACCCGCCGTAATCGATCGATTGCAATGCGAATACCTCCGATCGAAAGACTTTCTATCTCGACGAAAATTTTCAGAAAAGAATATCTAAGTTTTCAAGAACATCAAAAGAACAAGATCCCAAAAACCTTAAAACAGTCCAAACCCCTCAAGTTAAGGTTCTCTTACGCGTCGCATCGCAGCTGAGCCGCAACACCGCCCCCCTCCGTACCCCCCTGAAGGAGCGAGGCGTTTTAACTGGTTTATCGGGCTGATCTTACGGCGGACTGGTACGATCGATTTGGAATACAGGTGAGCAATGCAACAGCCCTATCCCACCTGCCAACCTGCCTGTTGTGCCTACAACTGCGACGTAACTCAGGGCTCCTTCTCTGTTGAAAGTACCTAGGACTTTAACCCTGTCGCCTGTCATAACCCTAACCCCAACCCCAAGATTCCTAACTTGAACCCCTGCCTGGATTTTATTGTGCCTTCAAGGTTCGCATCATTGCTATCGATTAAGGATATTGATATTCAGGCCTTCCATTCAGTTCTCGATCCTCACAGGTTAATATTTACGATGCAATTCTCGATTAGAATTTGCAGGTCAGTTGCAGCTTAAGACATGAAACGTGCGCAGGATCCGGTAATGAGAAGCTGAGCCTGATAGGACTTTTCAGCCCACTAACTTTTTCAATAAAAGGTCCAGTACCCAAGCCCCTACTAATAGCACCACTTTAGTGCTCGGTACACTGCATTTAGAGGATGCGACTGGTAATACTGGCTCAAGATCAGGCACCAGTTCAGCACTAATTCGCCTACCATAGGTACCTAGCCTAAAGTATACGGCGTATTCCTAGAAGCACTAGGGATCTTCATTTAGTTATCCTCATAATAGCCTCGAAGCCGAGGATATAAGTTGCCCTCTATAAATCTATTTTATCGCTTACCGAAACACAATTCTCTCCATCTAATTACCCAAGCCCGATATAAAAACCTTCCTAGCGCCTTAACCTTCATTCATATACTTGAAGATAGTGAATGAGTTTTCCGCATCTAAGCTCGCTTGCCCTACATATATTTCCCCTTCCCCATGTTGGGGCGCAATCATAGGTTTTAATCGCTTATGCGGAGAAATCCCACGAAACCAGAAGATACGACGATGAAGCATCAGCAGTCAGGCTGACTAACAGGAATATTAAGAGGCACGCTTGTAGCCAAACCACTAAGACTCGTCTCCTTGAATTCATTCCGCATGCCCTGCGCCGTAACCCGCATAGCACGGATCGCATCGTCGAGTCTGACCTTAGGGGTGCCCGCCTCGCTGCTAAGAGCCAAGTTCGCGCTCGAGATGGCCTTGACAGCACCTAAGGCATTGCGCTCGATACACGGAGCTTGGACGAGTCCTCCAATAGGATCGCATGTTAGACCGAGGTTATGCTCGATGCCAATTTCGGCCGCTTGTTCGACCACCTCGGGGCTCGCGCCCATGCATGCTGCGAAAGCGCCGGCCGCCATTGAACAGGCCACGCCTACTTCAGCCATGCATCCTCCTTCGGCTGCTGAGATGGTTGCGCCACGCTTGTACAACATACCAATAGCGGATGCTGTCAGGAGGAAGGTAAGTATATCACGCTCAACATCGTCACTGATGAACTCGACGGTATACTTTAGTACAGCAGGAATGATACCTGCTGCGCCGTTAGTTGGTGCCGTCACGATTCGCCCGCCGGCTGCGTTCGTCTCGTTGACAGCAATGGCGTAAACGGAGAGGTAATCCATTGCTGGGAATGTAGTGCGACGTGGTGGCGTTGGTCTAATCGGGTGATAAACGTCGCCAAGAATACGTAGAGGACCTCGTCTGCCAATAGCACTCCTTCGACCCAGTGCAGTTACCTCCGCTTTTGGCAGCTTAGATATAGCTGTATTTGCTGACGATGCTGAGATATTTTCTTCATTCGAAGAGGATAGTTGCGCTTGTGTCTTAGTCATGCTCGGTGACTGTGTATGAGAAGGATAGAGGCCCCTCGTCAGTCGTTTATAAAGTGCTGGCGCTCGCCTATGTAGTTTTAGGGAGCCCGGCAATGTTGCATCAAGAGGTGCCTGGACACCTTCCAATATACTATCATCCATGACTTCCCAGATATTCATCACCTTCCTGTAGATCTCGTCATCTGTGTACCCGTGACCCTTCTCGTTCTCGTACACCAGCTGTGCGATAGTCAGATTATGCTTATGGCATAGTGCTAGTAGGCTGCGAGCGTCACGGAACGCATAGCGAGGTTGTGTAGATGCAGTCTCAGTGCCTGCAGCTTCAGTCTCTGAGGCTGTGGACGAGATAGGAGAGCTACCTGTCCCCACATGCGGGCTAGTCTTAGCTAGTGCCGTCGATTCGTCGGCGTCTTCGTCTAGGGGTTTGATTTCGGAGCCAGTCCTACGATCTCCCGCCGCGTCTGCTCTCCTAATCTCTTTGTAGAACAGATTTTCGGCTAAATCTGCTGGATGCCCCCCGCTTCCCTCCGTTTGAAGATCTCTAGCGTCGGATGCGGCGAGTTCCACAGCTTGACTTTGTGCTGCGGCAGTAGCGGCCGTTGACAATGCACCATTGACGACGAAACCTCCGCCGACACTGAAAAAGTCGTTGGTTGCCAGTAATTCTCCTTGTTCGTCGAATACCATGAAGCGCATTCCATTACTGTGCACGGCCAATTTCTTGCCCCATTCCCATTTGAAATCCTTCTCGTAGTCAAAATCGATCTCTTTGCCTTTACCCTCTGAAAGTCCGTGACCTAAGAAAAGTTTCTTTTCCTTCTTGATCTGCGTAAAACGAGTAGGCACATAAGACGTGTCGACCGTCTCTACGTTTGCGGACTCGAGACCCAGTAACAGTGCAGAAGGTGTCATACTATCCAATCAGATGTCAGTATCTACCACTCAGTAGTTTTAAATGGGTTGCAGCTTTAGATATCTCATGTCGTAACCCTCAAAAATGATTTTAATTCAGATTGGTTAAATTAAACTCAAAGCAATTGAGAGAGAAATAATCGAATGTTGAAGAATACGTACTGGCCCTCTCCCGTGAGCGCAAGACTGCCATAGATAGAGATACGTATCTTGTGCACCTTGTCCAGCAAATCGGCCTCCACTAGATCGGCTACGAAGATACCGCCAGCTCGCATAGGCCCAACTGTGTGAGAGGACGAAGGTCCAATGCCGACGGAGAAGAGATCAAAAGTCGAGATGACAGCATGTTCGTGATCGGTTTCGCTGTAAGTTCCGGATTGCGCATCTTCGTTACTATCGAAGCTGGCTGGCGTGGTGCTGAGATGCCGAGTCTGTATTTTGTGCTGTAGTTTGTGTGACGAAAGTCCTGCTATACGACCCCATCTTAGGTGGTTCGTTCCGACCGTATTAGTTGGCCATCTGGTTGATATTCGCCGGGATGTTATACCAACAGCGTTGCGAAGCAGGTTGAGCTGCTTCACCGCCGTACGGCTCATCGTGAGCTACTAGGTACCTAGGTAGGTAATGATGCTAGTAATGAGTGGACGAGATGAAAGTGAATGACCAATACAACTATATTCTGATAATGCACATCCTCGGATGCTCAACCAGTTGAAAATGAATGAACCGGATTGACAACCGAATTGACGAATGTATCCCCCGCATATAAATACAAATAAATAAAGAGAATGGAGAGAATTGTTATCAAAAATGGAAATTCGGTAACTAGAATTGAATTGTTAAACGTAAGCACGATCCAATGATGTGACTGCGATTTCCAAAAACGCGAGTCAATGGGGAAGATTATTGGGTGTTTGGGGAAGCTTAGACCCGGGATCTGACGTCGAACCTTCCCCCCATTCTTTGAGGGAGATCCGTACTGTACTTCAGATGATACTTAACACGGGTTTTCCGAGAATGCGATAATTTTACGGTGGGGTATTTCGATCAATGAAAACTTGCTTAACTTCGTAAATATCCGGGACCTAGCTATCGATTGTTGCCATTGATGCTTAAAATATCACATGGAAACCAGCGGTGAAAAGGTTTGCGGTAAGACACTATCTGAGTGGGCTTGAGGATTGGATGTTAGTTGGTTGCGCGAAATGCGAGCACCCTGCTTCAATATTTCATTTTTACCGACAAAGATAAGAGCTGCTCCTAGTAAAGGCTAAGGACCAGGTATGGATATTGTAGGCTATGATGACTGCAGCAGTTTTTCCTATCTCGGTTTGTTCCAATTTGAGATATATGATATGTGAGCTGGTTTTATATGGTTTCTTAGATCTTCAAACTCACTGATACAGGTCTATCCCCTCCGGTGTTATTCAAGTTGGGTCTAGTACCTAACAGTGGTACAATGGGCATAATCTATCAGTAAGCCACACAAATTTTACGACGTGGGGGATACCTCATAAACATCGGGCTACAATAGCCATCTCCCAAAAAGCTTTCTTTGGTCCTCATTATTTGTGCATAGCAATGTCCAGCATGCTCATCTTCAGGTTTCCATAATCGTTGACGCATTGCAGACCATATGGAGGACTCTTATACCATGGCTTCCACTTAGGCCATCATTTATATCGTAGCACTCAAACTTTCATCGGCAATGGTAGGCAGATATAGGTCGTATTGCATGCGCGATAAAACTGTCGCTTCTATGAGTTCAATTGTTCTTGGTCGTTCGGTCTTGAAGATATAGGGCACCTTTGTATTTTTCGTTGATGTGGTGCAGGATTCATAAAAATACGGGATGTCAATCGAGGATTAGCAGTTCTTCGTCGGATCAACAGGTTGAGCCCCCTTAAGAACCTTGACCAAGCTTGAGCATTGGATTCTCAATACCCTTCTCGCAGCGCCTAACCATTCGCCTTCACACCTTTTACCGGATGGATGAGCGCGATGGAACGGGCACCAGAACTTAGCGTGATCCTCGGCGTCGACATATAGTGCGATTTTCGGGATTTTAGACTCTTCTAAGAATTTGAGGAAATTTTGGAATGGTGTCTTCGTGATGAAGCGAGGCGCCGACATCACTATCGCCTCTCCGTGCTTACCTGTGACACGGATATTGTCGCAAGCATAAGTCTCATCCTCGAGACCCCAAAATTCAAAATTAGGAAAGCGGCTTCCGATTTCCAGTTGTAGACGTTGAAGTTTCCCCCCTTCGACCATCTCTCGCAGTACAGTTCCGTATAGTCCTCCAAAGAGATAAATCTGATCTTTCATAGCAAATCGAATGGTCAAGGTTTGCACGTACTGCCGAGGGGCGACGCTTGTGATGGTTCCAGCCAAGAAAGGGTCGGCAGTCCCTCTAAGATGCATATTATCGAGGTAAACTTCCCGATAGAAGATGGCAGCGGCTTCCGCATATATTCGTTGACATGTTAGGAATAGGTGAACAATGTCTCTGTCATTAACATCCCAATCGAGGATTATGAGTCTTAGGATATAATCTCTTAGCTCCGGAGGAAGATCGAAGAACTGAAAAGGCCCTTTCCAGCAATTTGGGGGTTTATATGTTTTCTGAGATGGCTTCGGGCGGAATTGAATAGATCTGCTTCCAAATTTGCCCATTGTCCGACCCGGTTTGCTTAGTCGAGATTTCATTGATGCCGCCGAATGATAAAAGCCCGACTAAGACTCGGCCTTAAATGTCTCCTCTGGTTGAGATCGGGTGAATTAGTGAAATAGAAGTATATAATATATAATCTTAATTAAGTATGTTTGGTGGGTAGACGAGTCCAGCTACGACTTTCTATATATACTAAATTTGTAGATGTTGTTTAGAGTAGAAGTAAAAGCGGTATGTTGGAGGTACCGAAGCATGAATAGGTGAGGTACCTCCCTGCTGACTTATGTAATCCATCTCCAGCTGTAAGTGACAGGGTACGGTACCCCTACGGAAACTTTCATAGTGGTCAGGACCCGCTGTAAAGTGCAGTGCAACCGCGGTCGCGTTCCCCCCTGCCTCTTTGGGATCCACTCACAGTACCGGACCCTCGATTGTCGAATCTCGTATCGTCAATTGTCAATTTGTACTTGTGCATAACTTGCCTAGTACATCCCGTACAAGAGCGGGCTGACCACGTTGAACCTCTCCTTTTGCGATTTCGTGATGATCGGGAGTATACGTTGTCGTTGTCATTATCGCACATATTAATTCTTTTCATGTCTTTATAATACCCAATACATTTCTCTAGGCATATTTGCCTGTCCTTTTTTCCAGCAATGGGCGTCCTCTCCTTTTTGAGCAAGATCTACGACCTTGATACCCTCGACACTCGCTTTACGATATCATCCTCGACTCCATATAAAACCGTTATAGAAGCTCGGGATGACCCGGTAGCAAGCAAAGAACGTGCTGCAAATTGGAAAAGCAAGGCGCATAATTCACGATGGAAAACACCAGAGTTTATTCTTTACTACTTGATACTCCTCTGGGTCATACCCTATATGTTCTGGGTAGCCTATGATTCTTCAAGACGTATGATTTATAGATTCTCTCACAACTTACATATCGGTTGACATCTCTCGTAGCGACGGATCCAAAATACAGGATATATGAGCGTTTTCTCTCCGAAGGATGGATACCAGGACGCAAGATCGTAGGCTTTCTCCCCAGTCCAAAATGCGGCTATAACTAATATCCCGAAGGACGCCTCGGATGCCCAGTATCGCACGTTTCGGAACAATATCCCATATCTGACGGCGCTCCTCATCTTCCACCCCCTTTTGCGCCTACTATATAATTCGATCGTATACCCAATAAAATCAGCCGCGCAATCCGCGCGACCAACCCCTGAAGAAGCAGATCAGAGACTCAACCAGCGAGCCTCCTTCGACTTTGGTTTTGCGTTGATATATCTAATTGCGCTGCATGGAGTCTCGGCAATCAAAATCCTCGTAATCCTCTATGCGAATTATCAAGTTGCGACAACTTTGCCTAGAAAGTCTGTGCCAGTTGCGACATGGATTTTCAACGTCGGCACTTTATTTGCGAATGAACTGTGTAAGGGCTACAAATTCGGGGACATCGCGGTTTTCATCACAGGGGCTCCTGTTCAAAATTCACTGCTCGATTCGGGCTCCGCATTGGTATCGTGGGGGAGATGGCTCGATAGTTATGGTGGACTTATGGGCCGTTGGGAGATCCTCTTCAACATCACCGTTTTGCGCCTGATCAGCTTCAACCTAGACTACTACTGGAGTTTAGACCGCAGGAGCTATAGTCCCATCGAGGTGAGTCCGGCCGTCCCGATTCCATAAACATCCGAACAACATACTGATACTCCTAAGAAGAAACAAATCGACCCCTCCTCCCTAAGCGAACGAGATCGCGTGTCCATCCCAGCACAAGCTAAAGACTTCTCATTCCGAAATTACATCGCCTATGCCATTTACGCACCTCTCTACCTCACCGGCCCCATAATCACCTTCAACGACTACATATCGCAACTGCGCTACAAGTCCGCCACCATCGAATTCTCCCGTACTCTCCGCTACGGGGTACGCTTCCTTCTAATCCTCCTCGCGATGGAAGTAATCCTGCACTACGACTACGTACAAGCGATTTCGAAAGCGAACCCAGGATGGGGCGAGTACACTGCCGCTCAACTAAGCGTGCTCAGCTACTTCAACCTGCACCTGATCTGGCTTAAGCTACTTCTCCCCTGGCGATTTTTCCGTCTCTGGGCCCTTGTCGACGGCGTTGATCCCCCCGAAAACATGATCCGCTGCGTCAGCGACAACTGGAGCACCCTCGCCTTCTGGCGCTCTTGGCACCGTAGCTTCTACCGTTGGTCCTTGCGCTACATCTACATACCCCTTGGCGGCTCCAGCTTCCGGACCCCGCGAGACGCCGGCCGCTCGGTCCTTACGTATGTTTTAGTATTCACGTTTGTGGCGCTATGGCACGATATCCAGATGCGACTGCTGATTTGGGGCTGGTTGGTCGTGTTCTTTATGCTGCCTGAAATGGCGGCGGGGTTCTTGTTCCCGAAGCGGAAGTGGGAGGGTAGACCGACGGCTTATCGCATGTTGTGCTGCGTGGGCGCTGTGGCGAACGTATTTATGATGATGTCAGCGAACTTAGTTGGCTTTGCGGTCGGCTTGGACGGTTTGGAGAGGATTATCGCAGGGATATTTAGGGACTTTTCTGGTAAGTTATTTCGATCTTGTGCAGCTAATTCTTTCGAGATTCTAACACGTTGTTATAGGATTGAATTTCCTTTTAGGCGCTTGCATAGCGCTTTTTGTGGGCGTGCAAGTCATGTTTGAGATTAGAGAGTCGGAAATGAGACGCGGCATCAATCTCAAGTGTTGATCGGCGTGCACAGTATTTAGTTAATAATCAACCCCATCTCAGATAGACGAGCTATGGGCTCACCCACGTAATTGTACTATACAAATAGACAAAATTGTATATACATATTTGAGCTATGTAATATGATATTACGTACATCTACCCGAGTACCCAAATCCAACACCGATATTCGATGATTCTCGCAATGATAAAATGCCGCCAACCCGCACACGAGGGTATCCGCTAAGAAATCATTCCCGTAACCACGACCCAATGCAATGTCCCAAACCCCCTTACCCACTCATTCTCAGGACGTCGTCAATTACCTCCACTCCAGACACACCACACATTAACATCTTCTTTCATAATCCCCAGATTTGACCAGTCGCATCGCAAACTACTTGCCCGCAAACGCCTCCGGCCCAACCATCTCCAACTCCTCCGCCTCGCTCCTATACACAAACTTGCCACCCCTCCCCATCTTGACCTCCGTAACATACCGTCTCCCCCAAATAACAAACTTCACAATCCCAAAAATCAAAATCGCCGCCACCGCAATGCCAAACACATACGCCGCCACAAGCGACCCCTGCTTGCCCGGGTCCAAGAAACTATACGTGTAAAACCCCTTCGTCGCATGTGTGACGTACGCGAGGGCCAGGTAAAAAGCGAGGATGACGATAAGCCAGAGCATGTGGATCCAGGGTTGCGGTTCCGTGCGCGGGATCAGGATCTCGAAGAGCGCGAAGAAACTGTTGAGCGCGTGTTGGCTTATGTTCGACCAACCCCCGTAGATGGTGGGGAACCACGCGGAGCCGTAGCTGTAGAGGATCCCCCAGTACACGATGGTGACGAGGAAGGGGTAGCTGGTTACGGTGCTGTAGAAGAGCGCGTGAAGGGCTTGCAGGGGGCGGGGCCAGTGGGCGAGGAGGGGGGTCCCGTACCGCGCGTAGGTGAAGGTGTGAAGGGCGGCGACGGCGAGGTAGAAGGCTAGGCCCCAGTAGGTCAGGACTGTGAAGTAGGAGAATTCGGCGCGGGAGGCTTCGCAGCCGCCTAGGTCGGGGCGGGCGCATTGGTAGCCGATGTTGAAGAGGAGGGTTGTGAAGGCGTAGAGGGACTGTGAGGAAGTGTGGTGGTTAGCTAACTACATATTGCACATATCTACTATGTACCTAGGTCCTAGGTGTTGAAGCCATTTGCGCAAATCCTGCGGTTGTACGGCCGGAACTTAAGCACGCGACACCAGCGCCGAGACTCTGGGGTCTGGTCCGTCAAGTACGGATTCGTCCCGCAAGCGACGGTGGCACACCTGCACAAGCTCGAATCCTTCCAACTTAAAAGCAACTACATCCAAGGCCAAAAGCAACAGCGGAAATATGAGATTGACTCACAAATAACGCCCTCAGCGCAGCCAACACATATGGCGATATCAACCAGGACGTGACGAAGCGATTCGTCGGGTCCCAGGGGCCATTCCCGAAAGCAAGGACGCGCGGCAACATTTTTGGTGTTGTCAGCTACCCGCCTACGTTCTCCTAACTTCAAACAGAGGTCCTCGCAACAACGAAGGGTATAATATAATTGAAACAAGCGAGAACGACCTCTACGATACCTAAGTACCATACAAAGTCAGCAGGTAGGTAGGTATCGTCGAAAGCAGAAAAAAACAGCCCCCAACCTCAACAAAATACCAAGTGCAAAAAAAAGAGAGTAGCCCTTTTTTTCTTTGTTCTCTGCCAGCTTCTAGTTTATTACTTTATGCAGAGGCTAGGCGGCTTAGGCCCTCGCTAACCAGCGAGGCGCAGCAGATAAATCCCCAAGCCGGTACCTACTAATGCTACTAACGCCTGTAGGTACAGCCCGGAAAAGGCCCTACCTTACCAACTCGAGCTACCTCAGCTCCACCCCCAGAGAAACCCGGGACGGGTATTGACGCTAAATGCAAAGAAAGCGGGGGGGTTTAAAGCCCATTCAGTGTACCTACCTAGTAGCCATTGCGCTTTCTCCTATTTCGAAGTCCTCGCATTATTCGGCCCGGGTCACATTACATTGAAAGTCCGCGCGTTCTCGAGAGTGCTATGCGTATTTAGGTAGACCTGATACGCATCAGATGGGACGGAGTTGGAGTCAAGTGAGTGAAGATCATTTTCACATGATAACTTGCGACGATTACTTCAGAATTGGGCGATATGGTGCAATGGTCACCCCTTTTGACCTTCAAGTTATTTTCTCAAATAACTATCTTCACTATAGATGAAGTATCTTAAAATCATTTCCTTAAGCGCATTGAAGAGCCTCATCATACAAATATAACAAATATAGAAACATTCTCGAAAAATTATGAGCAGGGAAAATTATGTACATCCCTCATGCAACATGCGCAAGCGGGGAGCATCACGAGATCGGATAATCTCCGATTACACGTGGCTGGGATCAGAGACATCGACCAACCAATATAGAAACGCATGGCACGCAAAGAATAGACCTTCTAGAACGGGAAACACGGCAGGCATGTAAGGAGAAAGTCGAAGCAAACATCCATGGCCTTCATTGATCAGACTTACTCAAGTCAAGCATACCTAGTAAGCGTTAGATGGAAACGAGACTTATATGAGACAACTCATTTACGAGACAAACAGAAGAAGCAAGTATGGATATCAACTTTAAAAATGCATTTAATAACTACGATTAATTCGACAGCAATGAACCGCTGAGTGCTAGATAAGTGCTTGATGAGCCCGTGCCTCCTTAACTCCGCAAGTCCTTGAAATACATCGCTATGCCCTGTGATTACCCGTATCATACATCCATACATTGTATACACATGAACCCAGTATGATGATGATGAAAATGGCGATGCCCAATGTGAAGAAGACATAAATGAATTCATACTGGGAAAGTATAGAAATAATTCCCGTTGGGGACAGTGATGATTCGGGCTCTGTTGTTGTAATCGAGAATAACATTCCCGTCTATTTCGCTGACACTCTCTAAGCCCTAATAATAGACGACGGGCTTTAACCCGCTCCGGATAAAGTAAGACGTGTTAAGATATCGGATATACTGAAACCCTGTGGTGTCAGATGGATATTGTAGAAGGCCAAATATGGATTTCTAGAATGGTCGGCCGTCGATAGATTCAATCTAGATTCGATTGCGGCGTATGTAGAGCGGGGACGAATCCGCAAAATATTGTCTCAGATTTCTTCCCACATAAGCCGCGACATTCCCTGACATATTAAGATTTTACGTGCCTGCCGATCCCAAGTTGCGGATCCATCGATCGCCATCTATGACGCTCGACATCTCCATCGGAATAGCTGCACGCTGACGATTGCCAAGTCTGAAAATCATAAGCAGATTCTCCAACACCTGTACTTTCCGTCAATTAAATTATCAGTGGCGTCCATAATCCGGGAGACGTTTCCCATCCAAATACCGTGGGCTTCGACTCTCATAATACGGATTGGGAGATTTTTGAGCTCTCCTGGCTTCAAATTCGGCTCGCTCTTCATCATCGAGTGAAAATGCCTTCTTTAGCCATCCGAAAGCACTTCGCTTTTTCTTCAATGTCTTGTTCTCTGGGCTCAGAGTCGTCACGTTGCTCAACATACTCATCCCCATTGCTGATGGTTGATTTCGCACGTGGTTTTGATGGACATTTGTACCCGATGTCCATGGTCTTTGTTGCAAAGGCGAGTGAGGGCTCGCTCGCACTGGGAAATAATGTTGTTGGTCGGAGCGCGGAGAAGGGATCGTAGTTGTGAAATTCGGCAACGGCGGCATCTCTGTAATATCCCCATATTCTGTTCTTGCACGCACAGCAGGTGGTCGTGCCTCATTATCAGAACCATATGCAGAGTCCGGGCCCTGGTATAAGCGCGGGGATTGATGATAAGGAGATTGGTTCTGTACAGTTGGGTACCTCGGTCGCTGGAGCTCGGGAGCGTTGCGGGGAGGGACCTGTATAGCCTCCGGCAGATTGCTCCCCTTCGAAGACAATCTCTGACGCAGGGATGTTCGCTTCGCTGGCTGCTCCTCTTGCTTCTCAACCGGGGGGTCTTGGACTCTCGGTGAAGGGATTGGTGCAGGCGGCTGTGGGGTGTATGTCCGCGGCTGTAAGATGAAGAGACCCTCATCTACAGGAGATTCTTTCTCCGCATCATTTTCAGGTTTCGGCTCTTCCTCAATCGTTACAATCGGATTCGGGACACTATCCGCCTCGAGCTCTACCGGAGACATTGGCTCTAGCGGAGCGTTAAATTGAACAACCATCAGGGTTGATCTAGTAGCGGTCGAACCCGATGCAGATTTTTGAGATGCGCTCTTCGAAAGCTCAAGCTTGGGTGGACGTCTATCAGAAGACAGGTTTGATGAAGTTCGTGCGCTACTCTTTGGCGGAGGCTCTATAGGGCTAGAAAAAGGTGCAACACTTGCCTACTAGGAAATCAGCCTACTTGCAACAAAGAGTCATGAAAGGATTTCCTTACCCTTGTTCTGCGACTCACTTCACCCGCGCGGTAATTCATTTCAGCCACCATCCGGTCAAGCTTATTCAGAAGACCACGCAGAGTCGACGTCGTTCCCTGCAATTCGAGAAAGGCCTTATACCAACCTTGGGCATTCCCCCTCATGGCGTCGAATATTTCCACAACATCGGGTCGCTGTTGACACCAGGCCCGACCCTGTTGTTCACCAAGATATGTCGCAAACTGTTTGGTAGCCGCTAACCCTTCATTAACGTCCCCCACTATTGCTTCGAGAGAGGTTGTCGTCCGAGAGATAATATGCTCGATCTTCTCGTTCCCAGTGACTATCTGTAAACGAAAGTTTCGATCCTCCAGCATCTGCTCGAACGTCTCAATATTTTCCATGGGCAACTTCAAAAAGTCAATACGCTCTCGGATGTCATGAATTGCTAGATTGACATCCTCCAATGTCGTCTCTAAAAATTCATCAACCTCGTCGATGTGGCCTTGAAGAATGCTGACTACCTGTTCGTTGCTGTTTGCAATTCCATTTAAAAGCAAGTACACACCGAACGATATTTGGGCCATGAGCTTCCAGAGCTCGTGATGCCGCTGGCCCGCCCGATATCGCCATTGCTCGCCATATAATTTTGACCCTTTTTCTCCGTCTAACAAATAGTTTCTACGCTCCCTCGCATCCGCGAATCTGAGTTTTGGCTTTGCCACAGCGGGAACATTGGTCGCTTCGATCAGGGACTCGGCAAAGGCTGGCTGCATAGCGGGGATGGGGTGGGTTGGGATGTTGGCTGCCGCATCTTTAGTCTTCTGACGCATAGCCTCATCGCGCTCCATGGAATCGGATCTTGTTGGTTTGCGAGGAGCCGGGAGTAGGTCGTCATCGTCGTCGGAATCGGACAGGAGGATAGAGCGATCTTCGTCATGGTGAAGGAATAGCGGCAAAGCCATTTTGCAGGAACTCGTGAACCACGCCCCCTCCCCTCTCCTCGATTGTCGGCCAGATGGTTCGGCAGCACAGCTAGTTAATTAACTCCCGGAGTAGTAGGCAACCAAGTAAATATAGACCCTTGTAGGATTATGCCTGACAAGCTGACAGCCCCGTCTCGTACAACCCGTCCTAGCACACGAGAATTGGGTGTGACCTGGAATGACACCACCCAACGACAAACGATAAGACAACCGATGCTGCAGGCTACCGAAAAGACTAATATAAGCCGTACGACTTGGACGATTGGGGGTGGCAGCCAAATAAAATAAGAGAAAAGGTGGTCTAGTGCTCTAGTTGCTCAATGTTGGAAAGAAGCGCAGTGGGGTATCGATCAAGTTGTAGAACCGAGCAAAGGGGGTATCACAAAGCGTTATCATAGAGAAATGCCAAGGTGAGAAGGGAAACGGTTGAACCGGCCTCTCGCAAGCCACAGCGTTCAGTCGGGAATTGGATACGCAATCGGGGATCCAGCGAATTAAGAATTATCACTACGATTTCTCACACTAAGAGGAGTAATAGTGATATGGTAGTAGGAAATGTTCTAGAGTTAATAATGAACGACGAGAAGTGGTAGGAGGGCGGGAGGGCGTGAGGGCGTGAGTGAGATACGGTTAAGATACGACGTCGGAATCGAGATCGAGGTCTAAAAATTGAGACCGGGCGACGAAGACAACCTCGGCATGAGGAAGAATAGAAAGCAAAGGAGAGTATTAGATAATGGTGGTAGTATTACCTACTAGGTAGCAGGTAAGTAAGAGGGCGTCGCCGCTACAGAACGCAGTAAAAGTAAATCATATTCAAATGTTATTAGTGTATATGTTGCACGTAGTAGAGGTGCTTAGGTGCTGAGTTGCTGAGGTGGGTAGGTGAGGATGATCCTACTAAAAGAAAAAAAGACGAGCTGAGAAGAGGAATTGACTTTCTTCCATGAAGACTTCCAGCGTACCAGAGTACCGTACCGTACCTGCCCCCTCAACCCACTAATTCACCAATCCACCAGCCCCGAAGTAGAGTGGTCGGTTTTACAGGTTACGCCACGCCTACATACCCCCCAGTAGGTACATCCCTTAGCGCTTAGGGGTACATGCAGAGGTGCACCAGGGTTGTTGAGAACAGAACATCTGTACGTACCCTCAGTACCTGATACCCTACGTAACGGCGGCAGGCAGGACGAGACAGTGACATGAACCTTAAGCTAAAGCGGGTTCCAGGGCTCTGGGGGCAATCAAAGTGGGCATCCGTGTGGAACCTTGCTAGCTATATGTGGCTACCATGCCCTAGTCTATCCGCTAAAAACTGCGAACATTTGCTAGGTTTTTTCAATGTTGCCAGGATATGGATGGAAGCGACTTCTATCTTTACACACGTTTAATTCCTCATCTGGAAATCCTCGTCTTCTTTAGAGCGTTCTTAACCTCTTAGAGCCAATCGGGCATCAAATCGAATTTAACATCTTTGCAAAATCTTTACAGATATATCTCCTAAACCTCACAGACCAATTTGCGGTCAAGCTATCATGCTAGCTTTATTACCCTATTACTTGATAAATATAAGTTTTTCCAAGAGGTGAAAAAGGCGGTCCGGTTGTTACTATCGCAGCTTATGCATCAATGGATGCAGCACCTGGCTGGCACATGCCGGTATGGCCGAATATATTGACCTGACAATATCGGAGACGAATGAGACGATCGAGTATTTAGAGTAAGGTAGCAGAGAAATCTTTTCGGATGGAACTCATCATACCTACCGAATGGTGAACTCCCTAGCTTGATTGTCGACCGCTTGTTTTCAGAGAACCCCTACGAACCCTACAACTACGAACCCCCCTACGTACTACGCAGTCTTACGTACTACTAGGAATTACGGCATGCGTACCTGGGTATTAAATAAGCCACGAGCACAAGCTACGTAGTACCTACCTACATACCTAGATAGCTACGGGTATATGTGCTTGTCTTATTTATTACAGCCTCTCTTCGAACCAGGTAATTGGGCATCCGATCTTCCATATCTGCCGGCCAATTCGTTCCTCTTGCAAATGACAAGATGAAAAACCAGATGAATCAAAATTACTAATACCTACCTAGGTAAATAAAGAATGAGCTCACTTCACTTGAAGTCTTAGCGAAGCCGAAGCGTTCCTTGCATTATCTTAGTCTTGTCGCTTCTGTTTCTCCCTTTGTACTTTTTATACGAGGAAGATCCATAATGGACAAAAGATCAAACCAACAACTGACCAACCTCCATTATCACATTACTACTAGGTTGCTAGGTATGCTAAGGTATGTAGGGCATGTCCTCTACTATGTACTAGGAAGTTAATAGTTGATAGTTTTACCATAGTATCTATTTCTAAAAACCGCCCAGACTGCCTAGACTGCCCCTCCACGAAGTCTCCACGCGAGCGGATAGCTCCATTCCCTGTCTTCTTTGTCCTCCTTACCTCGTTGAGATCCTCGCCAACCACTTTAGGCTTAACCCCGTCCGCTTCTCCTGACTCCTGCATCTTTTGGTAACATTCCACGCCATCCTCGACGTATCATTTCTCGTAAAGCCTATCTTTCGAGTCTCATCTACTACCATCTGCAGATTCTGCAGCTTCCTTCGTTACTGCAAGGAGGATTGCTGCTGATCGCTGCAGAATCTAAGCTGATCTAGCTGATCTATGTAGCTGAGCTCGAAACGCCCGCAAAACTAATGTCTGTAATGCTTACTTACAGAGATCGTACGGCAGAACCAGCGCATGCACGATCATCTCGGTGTAACCCGAGGTATTCCGCCCGTATGGAGTTGGTAGTGCAATCGCCTAAGTTACCTAACGCTAATAATCCCTTAGCTACTAAGAGGCATCTTTGCCGTCGCCAAGATGGCTTCGCGGAATTGTCGCCTACTACTGTGTACCTTGAATTGAGTCACCCAACATCAATCGTCATAATCTATATTAACACCAAGTCGCGAAAAACTTGTTTGGCAAAGTCATCCCTTGCCTGGTATGGTATATATTTGATATGATAAGATACAGTCAGATATTTCAATAACTGAGTTAATCTGATTCGGAGCACAGATGTTCCCATCGTTCCGAGTCGATATTAGCCGCTCAGTGTGAGGAATTTACTTCATTATGCCGGCCCTTTCGTTAATCAAGTGTAGACGTAAACAGTAGCAAGGTATAGTAAGGAAATTCAAAGTCAGGCGATGAAGGATCAGATTGCCGCAGATCATATTACTCATAAAAGCCCATATTCAGGAACTTTTTCAATCGGCACCTTCCATCAACGGGAGACAGGATCCCGGACACTCCGTTTCGGTGCCGAGTTGGATGACCGCGAAAACTTACACTCCGGGCAACAGCCGATCCACCTCTCCGGAAAATATCCCAGCCAAACAACTAAAGAACTTTTCGCCATAGTCGCTACAGAATTCCTTCCATTACCGATTTCTATAACGTCAACATATGCAAGGGACGATGGTGAAATGCAAATACGTCAATCATTAGTCAAGAGTGAAGTTATTGTATAAACGTCCTTCCTTCGCCCACCTCTCTAATGACGTACGTCTACGTTCAACTTAGATTCGAATTCAACCACTTAGTTATATCAACTTATATGTATTTTTTGGAGTGTAGCATGACCATAAGAAAACCAGAAATATTACACGCCCCCCTAGAACTACTATTCAATGCTCGTTGTTCTGAAGGATCGACCGATGCTTTTTAACCTGCATTCAACTTGGGCAACATTGACGACCAGGACTGTCGGTATCGGCAATAAGTGATACTTGGAGGTCTCTATAACGTCGATAGAGGAAGTTCATTAATTAGGTAGTGAGATAACTATGCTAGGAATATGTAATGGGTAACCCATGGATACTAATTACTTCTTTTGTTGAATAATTATATATATATATATATCGCACAATCTGCTTTTAATTTATAGGTGAATCTTCGATGTGTTAGTGATAGTATCTTGAATCAGTTGTGTAAATACCACTGCTATTGTTTTTCTTGTTCCTAGCATCAGCTTATAACGCCTCCTCATGCCTTTGGTAGGGGAAAAGGGTAGCAATTAAAGTATATTTAAATGTTAACCAACGCGTGATCTAATTTTTGGCATGTTCTATGTACTAGGTATCTAATAATGATTTAAGCGCAGTGCTCAAGGCATGAGGATATGTCATAAGCTGGTACTCAGTACTTGTACCGTAAATGTGCTGTCATAGTGGGCGGTAGGCGCATTGTGGGGTTGCACAAGGTGAGAGTGTATCGTCAACATTGTCGCCGCATCCCGCCGCCTAACCTAGTAGGTACGTATCTACATAAGTATCTATGCCGGTTCTCGACATTCACCTGAAAACTCTAATCCAGAGCGTACCTTAGGGCTCCTTTATCCACCACTTAGGCACCTGTGATCTTTTACGCGTCAACGGAAATCACGTCTGGTACTTTTAATTTTGATTTTCATTCTACACATTTGTTCTCTTTCTCGTCTCATGAATAAACAAGTTTCCTCGCTCAACTACAAATCTGCTGTGAGATCACAATTATTCGTCACCAGTCCAAGCATTGTAAGTCCCTTCAAAACACTCATGCCTACCACTTCATAGATAACTTCGTGTGCACCTCTCTAACTTGACCAGTGACGGATATACCAACGCCGAATCTTCTTTCAAGATCAACAGCCGTACTTGTAAGTGTCCATGATCGCCTCTTTTACTAACACGCACTACCTCGTCTCGTCACCAATATTCCCGTCCTGTACCCAAATAATTTTTTTGCTTTGATTCTTCTTTGATTCTAATTCTATCCAGTCTCATCTACAGACCTGTTCTTCACCATGGCGGACAAGGCGGACAAGACCGATGACGTAGAGAAACAGCTCTACGAGCAAGCATGTTCCGGAGTGATCACGATGTATCAGACAGCAAGCCCCAACACCGAGGATCGCGACATCCTGGCACGTGAAGTTGCTAAAGCTGCCGCCGAACTTATTCACAAATCGCGCATCGAGCTACGACGTGACATGCACAAGCTCGTCAGCGACCTGACGAACGAACCTATCAGAGCTGACTACAACCCCCCCTTGCCCGGTAAGCTCTCAGAGCTCGCTCTGAGCAACGAGATCTCGACAATTATCATCGGATATTTTTTCTTGAAGGATCAGCGTGACAAGGCCAAGGCCAAGGCTCAGGAGGGCGCCAAGGAGGTGCAAGAGCAGCAGAACAAGAAGCGAAAGTTCGAGGAGGATGATGAGACCGCCGTCAACCAGGGTGCTAAGTCTATCAAGCAGGAACGCGACATGTAAGTTTAAGTCCCAGTCAGACATACCTGTCGTTCACTAAACAACCCATTCTTATAATACCTTACTAACTATCGTCGCCTCCGCTTAGCTAAGACGCTTGAGTAAGCATCGTCAGGCCTATGCCCGCCATCTCTAGCTATGGCGTTGGCGATCCCCTATGTTCATGCCAAAAGAAGAACTGATTAGGGCGTGGAGGGAAACGTTTCGGATCGTCTTGGTTTCTTTTTCTCTTGCTTAGCTACACTTGATCATGATCAATTGAGAGTATCTGTCCATCCACTGTGATGGAACTGCCGTATAATACATTATTGGGTTATCGAAATGTGACATGTTATCGCTCGGTTTAGTATGAGTAGTCCTTATTCCGCTACCTTCGTTAGTCCTGTTATGTGGATAAGGGTCAACTCCATTATGCCGTGTCTCCGCGTCTGTATTATTGCTTGTAATAGTCATCTATTCATTCCGCTAGCCATCAGCCATAACCTCCGAGAACTCCAACCCTCCTTGAACAACAACTATGTATTGCCTGCTCGCGAAAAAGAAATCCGGACCACCAGCACGTTGCGCTACTGCGCACCGTAACTCTCCGCTCATAGTACGCCACTCGCTTAAAGCGAAAAAGTGTCTCCTTATAAACACCGACTGCGTATTCTGCGTTTTTAACTCGGAACCGTTCTGCGTTGTCTTACTTCCGAAGGAAAAGCTGGCGCGAGCATGTGGCATGGCTTGCGTCGGGCGAAGTTCTATGCTGTATACCCAAAGATTGACACCCATGATGAGAACCGTAGACTGGCCTACAATACCAAGCACGGCTAGGATCTCGGTGTTGATGGCTGCGAGATTCACTTCAGTGGGATGTTGTGATTGTGTCATTGCCGGGTCAAATGTTGATGCCGGCCAGATGTAGAGTCGTGGAGTAACAGAGGGGGATGTTCGGAACAATTCTAGGACGAGGTCCTGTCCGACATGGTACGTTGAACTATGCGTAGTGGCCGTTTTGGTCAAGGAGATATGTTTAGGAAGAGGAGTTTCGACGGGTGTTGTGGGTTTCTGGAGGAGAATGCCGTTCGCGGGGGTCAACTCCTTGAAATCGGCCCAGCTGAAGATCCGAGCAGTATTAGCGGATACCAAGACGATCCAGGCTTCGTTAGTTGTATGCTGGAAGGCTACGGTTGTTGCCGAACTGTCATTTATGTTTGGCGTGATGTCACCGACGGCGTGAAATTTCGAGCCCAGAACTTGCCCCGTTCGTAGATCACATAGTTCGTCCATGTTACGCCCACTAATTAGAAGACGGTCTGCCGAGGGATTGACGAGCAGACCAACAACTGCTGCACCGAACCGGCGGTCCATAATGACACGAGAAGATGGTAACCCCTTTACGATCGATAAGGTAGGAAGGGGTGTAGTTAGCTCTACCACTAACACCCTGCCAGAATCGTCTGCTGAAATGACTAAATTGCGCGCGTCGCCTAAAGCAACATGAACAACTGACACGCAACGCCCGTGCCAATGAAGCACGCCTAATTCCTTGCCATCGAGAGCCGAAAACGCCATAACTTCGCCATTACTCTTACCCGCGACGACGCAGCCACTGTTAGATGACACAGCTAGGGCACTAGTAATTTCCGGACCTTCAGAGTCTTCGAGCACGCCTACTGTTGTGGGGGGTTGCGGTACAGCATCGCTTACGCTCTCTAATTCATTATCTTTCCGCATGAGGGCCGCGGGTTCCCACAAGCGGCATTGTTGATCGTGCAAGTCGACGAAGCGGAGGCCATCGGCGCTAAAGGCTACACGACGGATCGAGTCATCGAAGCCTTGGATGCAGTATATCGGAACTAATACTGTGTTTCCGGTGTGGTCCTGGCCGAACTCGAATACCTCGATGATACCTCTACTATTGCCGGTGACGAGACTGCGGCCATCCGGAGAGCAGGCGATGCTGTTTGCGAATACGTTTGGTCGAGTAAACGTTAGTGCCATGGTAGAGTAATCGAAGAGGCATAACCTGCCGTCGCTATAAGAAACGGCCAATGCGGTGATCTCGGGGTTGGGGTTGAAAATCATGTCATCTATCCCGTTGTTTTCGTCGGCTTCGCATTGTCCTAGCAATTCCAGCTCCAACGCATCCCATATGAATATTGGATATTTCCGGTATCCCACTGCGAGTAGCACCGTTTCTCCCGCAGTAAAAAACGCCGCGCTACTTGGTGGCTGTTCAGGAATTTCCATAGTATTAGTAACATCTGTATCATGCATTTCCTTCCATGAGATTGTTTCGTGTTCGCCGGAATCAAGGCTCCTAATCAATTAAGGGGTTAGTACTCTGGGTAAAATTAGGTAGGTAAGCTCTAGGAAGCGGCTTTGTGATTTGAAAGGTCTAGATAGATAAACATACCATTTGGTTAGCTCGCCAGATGCAAAAGCGCAAAGGAATTCATCTCCACCTAAGAAGGTAAAGGCAATAAGCTCCGATAGTAGTGGGAACGAAAACATTTGCGTCCCAGATCTCGGCTGCCAGACTACCAGGTTCTTGGCACCAGAGGAAGCCAGGTACTCGCCATCACTGCTGAATCCTAGCATCCTGACCCTTTCAGGGTGGGTAAAGTTGGCCACGCGCTGGATGGAGTGTGGGTCATAGAGGGAAATCTGTCCGGTCGACAAGCCTACAGCGAAGAATTGGGTATCATAACTCAGGGCAGTGGCCCGACCTCTATCGAAATCGATACGGGTCAAGCAATCGTCCCATGTGGCCGGAGGGATACCCTTTACAGTTATTGCCGAAGGTCTAGCACCGCTAGCAAAGGTTTTCGAGATGATAGACTCTGAGGGGCAGAATGACGGGATGATGTAATGGATAGACGATGGGCAGGCCAACAGCTGAGATCGGAATTTGGCAGCAACCCTTATTAGGTCAGTCACCCAGCCGTCAACAAGGTAAGCCGAATGATCCATTGGCGGAAGATATTTCATTCTCCGACCAAGATATCCACGTAGGTTCGTTGCTGTCCTAGTAATATCCCCTAAATTTCCGTGTTGGGCAGCGCGTTCAAGCCACAAAAAGATAGTTTTGCCCTTCAGAAAGGTACACAGTTCAGCCATCAAGATATCATCTCTCGAAGTTCCCCGATATATGTGCTCAGAGAAAAAGCAGGCCGCGTAGTCCAACAGGTCCAACAGGGATAGCTCAGGAGAAACGTTACAAACTGACTTCGAGAAGCCTCGCAGTCCTGAACTTTGCCGACGCGGTGGCAAATATATCTTGAATGCATCGTTAATGAAGTACCGAAGCAGTAGAGAGCTAAGATAAGCATGCTTCTCAACACCGTTGACAGCAAATTCTGAGTCAAGAGTTTCATCGAGAAGAAATTCTCGCGCGGTTGCATGTAGGATGTGTACCCTGTCTGTGTTGTCAACGAAGACTAGCTGGTGGCACAAGCTAGGAATCGCCTTGCTCGTGTTCTGAAGCGTCTCATTGATATCAAGTTTTACTGCAACACGTAGCTCAGCAACCGTGAGTGGCCGACATGCAAGAACAACCCAGGTCAAGATTGATTTAACAAGCTTAACCCGACGCCTATCTTTCTCCATCAACTGTAGCATCCGGAGATACATATCTTGAAGGCCGATAGGTACTTCACTCAAGACAGCATCCATGGCCTCGCTAGTCCAGGCATTTTCGAACTCTTCAAGTACGAGTCGAACCCATAAGAATAAACCTGACGACTTCTCTAAGATTTTCTCGCACATTGCGTTGACATCTTCGTCGCTTTCTAGACGATCCAACGCTCTTAGCCTTGAGGTCACGAAAAGTCGCATGTCGCCAAGCGTATCGGTTTCGGACAAGGACTGAAGGCTCACTCGCGACCCAAGTGATGCCAAACCGCGCCCAATCTCTTCTAGATTACGGCTAGTAGCGAAAAACCGAAGCCCTTTTGGTAGAGTGGCAAGGAGCTTCTTGGTGAAGAGACAATTAAAATTAGTACATTCGTCGACGCCGTCGATTATCCAGAAGTGTTGGGAGATAGACGGCAGTTTAAAGATCCCATTGACGAAAAGCCTTTTCCAGACGCTCCATTCATCGGTCATATCCCAGGTCACACCTTCGCCTTCCAATTGGAGGAGCCTTTCCGTTATCCGAATATCTTGCATGGCCATCTGAAATGCGAGGGAGCGCAAGCAGTCGCTGAGGGTAGACTTGCTAGCTTCTCTTTGCTTAAAGAAAAAGTAGCTGCAACATGCACCTGGAGACTTCACCTGCTCAATGACATGGCTGGAAAGAATTGATTTCCCAGATGCTGGTCTCCCAGTGAGCCAGAGTATCCCTGGAGGTTCGCCTATTTTCCACGAGACGAAATGTTTGGATTCCGAGAACCACCGGCAAGAGCCCGGCTCCTGGAGCAATTGTAGGGTCTGAAGCTCATCTTCTAGGGTATCAACGACCCCTAAAAACGACATTAGGCGTTGGTTAACACCCTCTTGGTTTGCATCTGGCTGTACGGAGTCCCCGGGTGGTAATGACCTTATCATATCCACAGCGGTAAGGAGGGCATTTCGTAGGATTTTATAGTTGGGATCGGTCGGTTTGTTAAATTTGCACAACTCGCGGTGGTCGGCATGCATCGCGGCAATCTCTTCGTTAGGGTATCCAAGGGTCGCGGAATGTCTCTCAACTACGATTCTGTTTAGGAATCTAGGCTTAGCAGGAAGCGTCTCGTAAAAGGACCAGAGGTGCAGATTGGGCGCATAATGGCGAAACGTATCGTTGATGTCCCTCAACGTGGACGATTCTGGCACGAGGTCGTGAACGAACTGTTTTGAGCCCCAGGCGATAACAGACAGCCCCTTGAGGATTGATGCGAGATCACTGCCTCTGTGCGGAGTGCCCAAGAAGAAAATCGAGTGAAATCTGCCGGCTATTTCTTTGCAAGTCGGATCCTGGTGTGCTATAATGTAGGCCTTCTTAGTGACACATCCGCCCATACTATGGCAAACGAACATGATCCGTGTATTACTACGCCGTATTCTGGGATTATTCTTTAGCTCCCCGACTAGCGATGAGGCGAAGTCGCGAATGTCGAGGATGCTTTTCTGCCGCTCGGCCCAGTCGGACTTGTAACCAAAGGCGTGGATGCGCGCATCTGCGAAATCTGGGTCGTTTGCAAGCCATTCTTGCGGCCAGTAGTGGTATCGATCGGCAGAATAGGACCATGTTTTACGGCTTCCCCCTCCTAGTCCATGAACGAAGACAATATCTGCCACGGCGCTGCTAGACGGCTCCGGCTCGTGAAGGGTCGTTAAGCCAAGAGCTCCGTGAGTTTCATCATCGGGTATCCCAGGATTCGGCTCGGGGGTCAGTGGGTGGCTATAAACTGACGACGCACCATTAGATCTAGAAATAGAGAGTTTACTAGTGAAAGTCTTGTGAAGTTCTAGTGAAAAGATATATTGTCAATCTTGACCCCCATCCACGTGAAATCATGGCCCTGTGGGAGTGCAACATACCCGATCCATGCCCCATTTTGATGACTTGTCAAGACATCGTATGGGCTGTAAAGCGCGGTTGCAGACGTCAGCTGTATGATTTAAAGGGCTGAAAAACTTCTTGAGCGTTTCGTAAATTTCTTAGAAACGGGCCAGTTTTGGCCCCCACGGGGGTTCTCCGGTATGGGGTCTCAAACAGGTGAGGAATTGCTCCCCGGTCTCGTCTAATTTATATTGATAAGCAACGCCAATCGCCTCGTTGGCGGTGGCTGGGTTCCGTCCGACCTCCAATTAAATTGGTCGGCCGGGCACCATATCAGCATACATACGAAACCAACAACGATGTAGCCTTGCGTCCTTGACTCTCTCTTTCTAACAGTACAAAAACTAACACGCAGACCAGTCATGGATCCCGCGAGCGTAGTAGGTCATAACGTCGTTTCTGGTAAGACCAATGCGATATATCCTCATTATTATTCTATTTCTCGCTGATAGATCGCATCGCAGCTCTTCCGGATGTATCGAAGATCCTCGAGACGAAACACCACGGAGAGTCAGCGTGAGCGAAAGAACGCCGAGTCAGAGTGTTACATAAAGACGGAAGAGAGGAAGACTACTTCATGAAGGTTTCTATAGGCGACCATGGTCGTGAGGCACTCCAAGGTGAATTCGAGTCCACATTGGCCATCTATAACATCACCCCTGACTTCTGCCCCAAGCCCATAGCCTGGGGTACCTTCGCCAGTGTCCCTACATCGCACTTCTACATTCGCAAGTTTTACGAGTTCTCTATTGGCGTTCCCGAACCTAAGTCGTTCTGTGAGAAATGAGCACGGCTTCATTCTAACAATACCTCCCTTAATGGAAAGTTCAGGTTTCACTGCGCAACTTATAATGGCAACCTGCCACAGGATAACTCTTGGTCCGACAGCTGGGACACTTTCTTCGTAAACGGCCTTCGACACATACTGAGGGTTCGTGAGGAGAGAGCCAGACCTAACGTTGAATTAGACAGACTTCTCTCACCTCTCTTTGACAGAATTATACCCCACGAGACCTAAGTTAGAACAGGGCGATTGACGGGATTCGGGGGCTCGTAGAACGATATCCTAGGGAGTATAAATTATAGTGGGGGTTTAGTTGTAGATTGCGTAGGTAGGTACAGTCAATCCAGACATCTTTTCATTCCTGGATCAAAAGTGCAGATTTCCCCTCTAATTACACACTGTAATAATATACTGTACATATGATACACTGTATACATGTCTCTTATCGTCCGCTATTCCACTCACCATGTGCGTACCCGGTGGCGCACCTCCATGACACCTCCTTTACTGTGATGAAAATAGTGGGTAAATTTCAGCCGAATTCCCATCGCAGTTCTTTTCACCATGGAATTCCCAGACGTCTTCGTCCTGAATAATGGTGAAAAAGTTCCCGCTGTTGGCCTGGGAACTTTTCAAGGCGATGAAGGGAATTCACTGGTTAAGAATGCTGTAAAACTAGCTCTCACACAAGGCTATCGGCATATCGACGGGGCCCATGCTTACGGAAATGAGAAGGAAATCGGTGAGGCTATCAAGGAGAGTGACATTCCTCGAAAGGAACTATTTGTGACGTCTAAACTGTGAGCTAATGCTCGAACCATGGGATGCTTTCAGGGGTCAACTAATAGTGTCCAGCGCGCAAACGTGGCACGAGCCTGCCGATGTTGAGAGAGCCCTAAATGAGTCGCTTGGAAAACTTCAATTAGACTATGGTATTGAATTACTCTAACCTCCAAAATCGCAAAAACTAAACAGCTTGATACATACAGTTGACCTATATCTCATGCATTGTATGTAATGGAATTATACTCAGTACCTCGGATTCCCCTTTAGAACTTAAACACTAATATGGGCATCCTAATTCTAAAGTTCCTCACGCTTATAAGGCCGGCGAAAACAACAAGACCATAAGACACCCAAGCGGTAACGGCAAGGTAACGTAGTGGCCTACAGCCCATACTCTACTTATATTTGTTCACATCTCTGAGCAGCCCGTGATCGACTATGACCTCTCTAGACGTTATCCAGAGACATGGCAAGCAATGGAAAAGCTTGTCCTCTCTGGTAAAGTAAAGTCGATTGGTATGCGCGTAGCCTTGTGTCGCGATATCTTGCTAAGTTAGTGTGGCAGGGCTGTCCAACTTCAACATTCTCAAGACTAAAAGAATCATCGAAGTCGCTACGATCATTCCAGCCGTCATCCAAGTAGAAATCCACCCGTAAGATATGAAGACTCTATCTACATTAACTCCTATCTCCAATGACATCTTATTCTCAGATATCTTCCGCAGCATGACCTTCAATCATTCGCAGCCCAGCATGGTATCCTCATCATGGCCCATCAACCCCTGGGTGGCCGGCCGGTACCCCTCGTTCGAGGAAATCCTGATCAACCGTTTCCGACTGAAGACCAAAAAGTCAATAAAACAATCGATTCCTAGAAGGCGAATATAGTTCTTACTAACCGCGCCTTAGATCATAGATATTGCATCCAAGTGTAACATGACCCCCGCACAAGTAGGTGGTCTCCCCCCTTTTCAACATTCTAAGGGCCAAACACCTAACTATATTACGTCGCAGGTTTGTCTATCTTGGGCCGTGCAGAGAGGAATACCAGTCATTCCTAAATCTACTAGCGAAGCGCACATGAAGCAGAATCTATAATTGAAGAGACTGCCTGACGATATGTTCGTCGTAGTCGATCATCTTTCTTTAGAAAGGGGTCCTCTTCGGTTCCTTGACCCTAAGCGACATATAGGTTTCGACATTTTCGATGAAGAGAAGGATCAACCAGTTGATGACAGCGCGCCTTGGGATTAACGTTGGATTGAGTGTGATAGTTCGATAGGTCAACCCCCTGGAACCATGGGAAATATGAAACATCCTAGGGAAAACATGTTCCCTAGTAGGTAGTTACTATGAAACTTCTAGTCCTAATGTATTTTCGCCCATGAATCATTTTTACACAAGAAGAATAGATAAGCTCTGTCCTGGCAGAGCACATCAAAAGATAGCGCCAGCTTCATATCAATCTGCTTCAAAAGAGCCACTTATTTATCCTAATATCTCCCAATATCATCCGTATGTTTTGCCTGTTTATATCTAAAATTTTCATATAAGTAGGTAGAGTCGAAACAGCCTCGCTAGAAGTAGCTGCAGTGGTAATGATAGGATGTACGATCTAAAGCTTCTAGATTAGAATTTGAACGAGGTTCTTGCTGACCTCGTGATGACATACGAAAGCTATCTACTGACGAGTAGGCTAATATCATGACAAGGGTCGATGACGAACGCCTCAATGCTCTCTGTAGATTGAATATCTTATAATCACATGCCTCCTTAACATAAGAATTGTCTTTCCTTCTAATGACATGAAGCTCGCTCCCGTGACAAGGATGTTCTTCGCTAGCACCAGGAACTTGACCTCACTTTCCTGTCATGCCAACAAGAGACCACATCCTAACAATATTCTCGAAGAATCCCTATCTTTCCCAAAATAAGAGATGCCACGTCAAGCTCACTCGAGACTTGGCAGAAAGCCCCAATTAAGCAGTAATAGATAACCATCGACTGGTATGGCTCGTAAAATGTCGTATGAACATGATCCCTAAAGTGTGACGCTTCCCGTAAACAGATTCCCTCCAACACATTGATTCTGGCTACCCGCTCCATTGTTTAAAAACTGGTTCCCACTGCCGTGATTGGTCATTACCGTACCGCTATTAGGAACACCGTTTGGAGAAGGTCTCAACGCGGCGAATGCGTTTTGAGCTTTCCGCATCCTCTCTTTTAAATCGCCGTTATCCGGAAGCATGCCCACCACTTTGGCCGCCTGCTCAAGCAATTTCAGCATTACGCCCTCTAACTTAGTGTTGTCGTGCTTGGTTATAACTTCTTGGTATCGCTTTAGCTTGAAGGCAATGTTGTCGGCATTGGTGTTATCGGAATTTGCAACAGCAACGGAAACATCACGAAGGTACCCTTCAGTGTTTCTATACGTCTCGGAAAGTTCGTACATAACTAGGATTTTCCTACAATCCTCTCCCGTCCCATCGGTGGCTTCCAGGTTTTTATATCCATGTTCGAGCACACCAAAGATGGTTGGGAGGTGCTGAATAGTCTCATGAACGCCTTTAGGAAGGCCATTGTGTTGCTGAATATTCCACAATCTCAAAGTTTGTCCGAAGGCAGGAACGGATTGACCAAGCGATTCGAGAGTTTCATCTTTGGTGACTTCGCTCGGCATATTGATTATAATGAGCAGAGTTCAAGAATTCTGCTGGTAGAGTATATCGTTGGATGATAAGCAATCAATTATAGCCTTAGACTCCTATCGGTCAAAATATCTCAAACTACAAAAAGCTTGGAATAATCGAAAGGCATAAAAATAAAAGTGAGAAAGCGAATGAAATGTAAAGTAGGGAGGTCTGCTCAACCGTCTCATGCCCAACAAATAAGCCACACCGGAAGCATGATCACTTGGCACGCCCTTTCCGAACATTTTCCGCGGGCGTTGGCAGCGAGGCATCGACTCTGGGATATTAATGGTGGCAGAGCCTGGTGTCGCTCAAAGCCTGCTTCAATGGTGATTCCATGGAGGTGCGGTCCTCCAGGAAGTGCGTATCCGATATAGCCTTCACGTCAAGCCACTAGCCTACCTAGGTAGGCATGTTCCAAGGTTGAAAAGTACAAATATCAGTACTTAGGGCTCGGTGGCTGCTTATCAAAATTTGGGAAAGTGCTGTTTGCCTGAGCTGGAAAAAAAAAAAAGCCACAAATTTACCTTTGACCTCCTCACCGCGTTGACTCTACAGCATGTCGGGTGCTGAGGTGGTCGGTCTGATTTCAAGCATCATCGCTATTATCGACACATCGCTCCGGATTTACGAGGCCATCGACGATGTCATGGGCCTGCCACGGTCGTTTCGCGATGTTGCTGCCCGCCTCCCTCTTGTCCATAATACGTTGGAAATAACATCTAAGGGCCTATTCGACAAAGAGGACGTGCCGTCGGCGACGCCATATATCGCACTAACTAAAGTGCTCGAGAGCTGCCACAAGAAGGCCGTTGCCCTCCAAAAAGCGCTGCAGGCTGTCATGCCAACGACCGGAGCCTCGCGTATAGAACGCTACTTGAAGGCGCTCAAGACCATTCCTACTACCGACAAAGTCAAGAATTTGATGAATGGTATCTTGGAGGATCTACAAGTGTTGACGGGTAACCATGCAGTCAAGATAGCCACACAGACACAATCCATACGTCTCATAGATGGCGGCGGTCCGATTATATCATTACACAACATCAGTACGGGTTCGCAATATGTTCATTCGGGACAAGGAAACCAAAACATAACGAATCGGGGTGGGATACAGATCAACGAGGAACCGACCGTGCCGTTTTACTTTAACCGGACTCCGGTATGAGCAAAAGAATGATGATATCCAAACTAGGATTATCCTTGTCCTAGCAATGACCCACTTGTGGGAACACTGGGGGTAATGAATGAACTTATCGATTTATCGACATCAATTATTTTAACGTATCGACATTATTTCAATTTAGTTTTAAAATATGAACGATTCAACGACGGGAGCAAATTAATATTTACAACAAATATATTATGAAAGACATGCTTTATACTAAACTTTGTTTCGATTCTATGTGGATAATTAGAATCATCGATAATTTCTTATCACAAAGGTGGTATGGGGTGGCAAAACGTACCACTTTGTGTGCCCACGATCATGCAGCCTCTTCTGGCTCGAATTATTTAAGTACGCTTTACTCTAATTATTATACCGAGTCCGTCACTTACACCGTAATTGTCAACGCCAAAACATAGGGTGTTTAAAAAAAAAAAAAAAAAAAAAAAGAAAAGAAAAGAAAAGAAAAGAAAAGAAAAGAAAAGAAAAGAAAAGAAAAGAAAAGAAAAAATCTCAAGTAATTTGAAATCAGAAGTTACCTCCTTCGAGATTGTGCCTGAAGTAGCCTCTGAATATCGGGATATTTTTTTGCGTAGGATATCACCGTCCATCCGTCCTCGTTCCGTGCGTGTGCATCAGCCCCTTCAATCAGGAGTCCGCGCACCAATTCTTCGTTACCCAATTGGGCAGCGAGCATTAACGGCGTCCGCCCGTGCTTATCTTCTATCTCTATGTTGGCACCCGCCTGCACCAGCATCCTCACCGTCTCTTGATTGGCGCGATTGCCGTTAACTGCGTGATGAAGAGGTGTAAAATGCTCATTATCAACCACGTTAGGACTCATATCGAACTTGCTATTCAAGATTACATTTAACCCCATATTAAATCCTAAGGTGGCAGTGTAATGCAGCGCCGTCAAACCGCTTCGGTCGGCAACGTTACATGAGGCTCCATATCGAATCAATGACTCCATGGCAGCTGGCTGTTTCTTGAGGGTAGCTAGTATTAAAGCCGTGTTACCCTTCGCATCAAGGATGTCAAGGCTTGAACGCGGTGTTTTCGACGCTAATAGGTCTGTTAGGCCGTCCTGGCCTCGCAACACGGCATAGTGTAATGGCGTCGAGCCGGTGTCTTTAGCATCAACGACCACGCCCCGTTCTATAAGAAATTCTGCAATCTTGCGATTTCCTTTTTCGATGGCTTGGTCTAAATAGTTGTCACTGGCGACGTTTGGTGAAGCACCGTGCTCACAGAGCAGCCATGCCATCGAACGGCTCTCATTCATCAAGGCTAGTTCGAGAGCATCCTGCATGTTTTTGCTTTTGTTGGTACTCACAGCCGAGCCACCCTTAGCGATTAGGAGCCAAGCGAGAGCTTTGTCTTTATTCTTAATCGCATAGAAGAGCGCCGACTTACCGTCAACATCGCATTCGTGCAGCACCGCCTTCGCATTCAACAACACCCAAACCGTGTCATTGTCGCGAGATTTGATGGCTTCAATCAAATGCGTTGAACCACTTTCTATTTTCTTGTTCACATCGGCTCCTAGTCTAACAAGTAGCTGTACCGTCTCACTATCTTGTAGGTTAATAGCCGTGAGTAGCGGCGTCGATCCGTCGTTGTAAGTCTCGTCGACTTTAGCTCCGTGCTCGACTAGCATTTGAATTACAGCGGCGTGCTTGTACGAGATAGCCCACCACAGGGGGGGCTTCCCGTCCTTATCCTGCAAGTGGACATTAGCTGGATTTGGCTGCCGCGTCAGCAACCGGCTCAATTTAAACAGATCACCGTTTCTAGCCGCGTGCAGAAGTGGCGTCCACCCATCTACTGCTGAGGGTTGGTTTAGGTCGACGCCGCGCTCAAGTAGCACGTCAATCAAGAAGCGAGCGTGGCTCCTGACTGCATGCTGCAATTGAGCCCACCCTTCGGTGCCGGCTAGGCGGTCTCCTTGACTTGCCATATTATTTTCCATGTCCTGACCGTGGTAGAAGGCCTGCCGTAACGAAGTCCAGCCGTCGAAGACCTCGGCATCAACGCTATCCTGACTCTCGACCATGATCCTGGCTATTGACGTTGGCCCATAGCGAATAGCTGACAACATTGGTGAGATTCCCTTAGCATTTTTTATGTCTAACCTCGCGCCCCCTTTTATAAGAACTTTCGCTATGTCTGTGTCACTAGCCGTTGGTCTTATGATGGCTTGATGGAGTGGTGTATTGTCGTCTGTTGGTCCCATGAGAGCCTTGTGCAGTGGAGTGTCACCAGCATGATCAGTTATGTTCGGGTCCGCTGATTTGCTTATGAGCAATTCTAGAATCTCGCACCGCCCGTACCTGACTGCCCAGTGCATGGCCGTCTGGCCATCTGAACATTGGGCGTTGACATTTATTTTCTCCTTGATGAGACGCTTTGCCCAACGTAGGAGATTAAAGTGCACTGCAGAGTGCAGCCCTGTCATCTTGTCAAAAGCAGTATTCTGTGTCCCTTCTAAGGCCTTGAACGCTCTAGCCAGCTTACGACTATCCCTAAGAAATTCCAATGCCAACGATTCTGCTTCCGAGGTGACTTCTTGCCCCTCGTTTCCGAGATGGGCCCACCAGTACTTTGCGGCATATTGTAACAGCGAAGGATCAATCTCTTGACCGTACGTATCAATTAGGAGGCAGGAGAGACACGTTTTAGCTATTCCGAGATTTGCATTTTCTGGTATGATTTTATGCTTTTGCAAGTACCCCCTCACCGACTTATGGACAAGATTGAGCATTCCATTCTCTGGGTCCATGACGATCAGGCCATTGCAAAGAGGCATCAGATATTTTTGCTCGGGTCGAAATTCTTGGTAAGGCCGTTGTCCATTGCTTTTTTGTATGCCGAAACTGTCACGGATTTGCTTAATTGTCAAGCCCGTCTTCGCATGCATCACCCAGGTGAGGATATGCTTAGCCAGAGAACTTTTGAAACCATTACTCTCTAGGTTTATTTTCTGAGCTATTTCCCTAGCTGAAATGTCGAAAATTTCGAATGCGCTATCAGGAAGTTGGCCCAATGCGTTCTTGATGTCGTTAAGTGTTCCCTGTTTACTCAGGTTATCCATTTGAATTCTGGCTAACAGGAACCTAGATAAAAAAAAAAAGTCAGCAGTTTCACAAGGTGGTTAAAGGCTCGAGATACCAAACCAACATTCCACTAGTCAAAGTCATCTCAGTCACTTCGCGTATGACTTCATTCCGGACCTGCTCACTTCTTAAAGGGTCTCTTAGAAGCTCGCTGTCTTCGATCCGTTTTTCTACATACAACTCCACGTCCTGTTGTTTCGGCGTGATGGATAATTTCGAAGTTTCTCCAAGCCATAGGCGAAATGACTCATTTCTAGAGGTATAGAGAATGCGTATGTTATCTGGGAGTGATTTGAGAGCATCTTGCATCCTTCCATGCGTCCCTTCTTCGATGTTCCGACAGTTATCCATGGCATCAATGATTAGGTAAACTGTCTTAACAGTGGAAGCCTGAGCTTTAAAGAGCTCTAAATACTCAGATGCGCCGAGTTGGGTTGATCCTTGTAGAGATTCATCAAACTTCACCTTTAGTTCTCCCGCGAGATTTTTCGATGCTCGCAGCAGTTGTTTCAACAGGGTTGCCCATATGCGCGCGAACGTTACGTGGTGCTCCTCTCCCTCTTGGAAGTAGAAATAAACACAGGCAACATCGTTCCCGCTCTCGATTTCTTTTTCGAGTGAGTTGATGATAAGGGAACTAAGAGAAAAGAATTAATATATGAAGCCCGAGAATGGTACCTATGAACTCCTAGTTACTAACAGAAGTATAGTCTTGCCAGATCCAACTAGGTATACAAAGCGTTATTAATCAGAATAAGTGTGCTAATATTATGATTCTAGTATGACTCACCAATCCCGTACATCCACAGAAATCTCAAAGGACTAGAAGCATCTTTCCAAGCGATAAATTTCTCCGTGTCCAGGATCCACTTTCCCGTACCCTGTGACACTTGACGAAGGAGTTCGTTGTGGTGCTGGTGAATGTTCAAAGGAGTTTGGTCGGGCTGACGCGTCAGCCATGAGACTATATCTCCACCTTGAAACGCTTATCAGCACATTTTCACTATACACATCGTAGAAAACACACAGTTTGGCCCCTGTGGGTGGTTCCCCTCTCTATTCAACAACTCGGATTGAAACAAGTGGAGTAAAGAAGGCATCCCTTTCGCTTCCCTCTCTCCCAACTCGAGTACTTAACAGCCATTAGCAGTCGGGACGATATAACGGGTAAACGTGTTGGCTTACTATTGAACTGGCGGTTGATTTTATACACCATGCCACTGGCAGTGGCAACATTCTGGTCTCCAGATCCGTCAAGCATGTACTGGCTGCCAGCCCCCTTATTCTCAGCGTTTATATTTACGTGTGAGCGAAAGTTATCATCTTGTGGTGACATCTTCGACGGTGGTGTTCGGTGAAAGTTTATCAAAGTAATCAACGGTGTCTCTCGCTTCAGATTGAGCTTTTGAGTGAACCAAGATTGGTATCCTAAGCTTGGAGTGTTATTGAGATGGGAAAGTTACATCGACGCGAGACCATGGAGAGAAGGAGTCCTTCTTTAAATTAATTTACACAGCCATCTCAGCGTCAATTCAGAGACACTGCGTGTCTTACTACCCTCATTGTCCCATGCAGTCAGAAAGCCTCATTTGACGCAACATGGCTAGAGAAGACGTAATATGCCACTTCCGATACTGAATATTTATGCCAATCAACCTGTTTTTGGTCCGATGGCGTAGTCAGATGAGGTAGGCTATCGCTCCGAGGTTGAAATGAGATTTTTCTTTTTCTCCTATATCAATTTATAGTTCTTCAGCCGATCATATTGTGCAATTATTCACAGTTGGCGAATAAGTTTAAATACTGAGTAGATAAACTGAGAGAGGATCGATAGAAGTACCGTAATCCTCGGATGAGTGCTCTAGTTTAATGAGTGGCGCCCCCCCATCATCAGTCGGTCAGTCAGTCAGTTTAGAGAGCCCTCCGATCTCTCATTTTCCACCCTACAAAATGTATTTGTACCACAGTGCTATTTTCTAATAAAACAATCTAGAATAAAACTTAGTGAATCATCACAACACTAAGGAGTGATACTCCCGTTCGTGCTCTGGGTCTACCTAGAATGGAGGCAGCATTACCCCAACATCATACACACATTACTTCCATCCAATATTTCGATGAAATCATAAAGTTTAGTTACTATCTTTCCGATGTATATAAATATATTTGCGATTACTTATTCGCAATATGCCTAAGGACGTGCAGAAAAACGAGTCTGGGGTTCGATCTAGGGATCAACCCGAGAATGATGGCGGGAGCAATTATTTCTCGCATAGACTGTAAGGTTAAACCATCTCATAGTCACCATATTACACTGCAATTTGCAAGCGTTCCCTTAACATACTCATAACCATTCATTGATTTTGTCTAGTCAGGACGTTCGGAAACAGACCCCCGACCAGGGAAACGGCGAGAGTCCGGTCTATCAACCCAGAACAGCCGCGAATAGATATGCAAAGAACAATCCTAATCAAATTCCTACACTATTCGATTCCTCTTGTACGAATTTGGATATTCAGCTAGTAAACAAGGCCATGCGAAACAGCTTCCTAGATGCACCTGAATCGCCGCAGATGGCCTCCACCACCGGAGTGGAGCCTTCTATTCCGGGGAGTACCCCTATATCGTACCCATATGAGAAAGTCACGTACCCGCCTCCCCCTTTACAAGTCAATAATAGTGGTAACCGCACTAAACACTCCCGACGTAACTTGAGGTATAATCAACACGAATATAAACCAGGCTACCTCAAATTCCCCATTTCTGGAGATGATATCCTCGAAGAGCTGAAGCAGCAGGAGGCTATGGAGAAACATAGAATAATGAGGGAGATAAGGAAGGAATTCAAAGCCAACAACGAAGCAGCCGCTCAAGAAAGGATAGTTGAAATGATGCGGAAGGAAGAATCGGAAAAAATAATCCAAGCGAAAGTCGAGCGAAGCATTGATGAGGTTATGGCGTTACTAAAAGAGAAAATCGAGCAAGAGTTCGGAACCAAGAAGCATACAGGCACAGGAAAAGATGTTAGTCAACATCAAGTACAAGACGAGGTCCAGCCTGGGATGGAAGAGGTAGGTAAGCAAAAAGCTGCTGCCCGGGACGCGCAACAATGGCCCTCTCCCCTTCAACGCGGTCCCTTTGAGCCACCCACTCTAGGCCCGATTTCTCCATCTATTGAGGAAAGTGAACCGTCTCCACGACTACCGCCCCCTGTACCAGAACCACCCAATGCAAATTTTGAGACCGAAAGCGAGAAGCAGACGACGCCGATTTCCTCCAGTGCGCACCAACACAGGTGGTCAGAGCAGGAAATAAGTAGTCAGGAGCACCAGGAAAATAAGGCAATACATATAATAGGGGAAGGACCAGTCTTTCCCATCGCCGATAAATTAGAAGCCAGGCCAGACAAGGTCACATGCGAGAACATAGTGCCTATACCCGCTCCATCTCGCCAACGCCATTTCCCCCAACCGCTTAGAGCATCTAGCAGTGACTTTAAGTCGACATCCCGCCAATGTAGTCCAGACTTAGGATCATCTGATTGCAAATCTGAACTTGGCATTGCGACAGAAACACCCCATAGGTACTTGCAGGCTAGGGAACAGTCATCACGACAGAGCACTTCACCCGGAGTAAAGTTACTCTCGCCGCATCAAAATCCCGCTGAGCAGGAAAAGAACACTCCAACTCAAAACAACGACATCAAGTTAGGACAAGTGGAACCGAGTCTAGGACCCACGAATGCTACTACAAGGGTCGAGCGGAAGAAGAGCACAAAAGCCGAAATCATTATCGAAACAGCGGTTAGGTTGCTAGAAGACAGACCAAGTCTGATGTTGTTGCTATTATTGTTGTTGTCACTGTTATTATCATTCCTATTTCTGTGTTTCTATTATATTGTTTCGAAGCTGTTTATGTAACTGAATGATATCCGCGGCGTTGTTGTAGTTACGCAACCAGGGGGGAATTACATTTCATAAGTTTCTAAGATACCCACCTGTTCTTTACCTACCTAACGATTATGAGCATGACGCTCAAAAACCCATGAGTTAAGGAAGACGATAATTTCTCTGTGTTATATAGGTACCGGTTACAATCCCTTAATATGTTTAATAATAATATCATCCTATTTCCCATAGGTCGTATTAGTTCATAATTCCTTTAGAAGTACTGCTCCATAAAAATTAGGCTTACGAAGGTAACAATCTTCAGTAGCACTGAAATCCCAGTAGATACCGGAACTCAATAAAGCCACACCAAGCCCCCAAATCTGTGAGCTATTCTATTGTCATGATATGCGTGATCGTCCATGTCTAAAGCTGACCTGCACTCCTAACGCAACTTAAATCCACATAGCATAGCATAGCCTCATCTCACCATATCCCCAAATCACCAACTACCCCTCCCCCTCACCTAAACCTCCCCAAACCCATAACTCCGAACCCGACTAAAGAAAAACGGTTTATAATGCCTCAATGCAAACTCCGCCCAATCGTCCGTCTCACGATTATAGCTCCAGAAACCCTTCCAACTAACCTTATTACTGCCCACCTTAACCTTCCCCGCGCCGGTGCCCTTAAACGTCAATTCCATGCGGTACATATACTTCGGCCCTACGCCCTCCGTCTCAACATACAAATCGCCCTCCATATCCCTAACCCCGGCCTCCGGATCATCCCCCTCGCTAGACAGCCTCCACCGTCCTTTTAACGCGTTCCCCATGACCGCGCTGGGGAGATGGGGACCCGCGCCGCCGCGGTGGAGGGCTAGGTTTTCTTTTGTGATGTGGTGGACTACGTGGGCTGGCTCGTCGGTCGTGAGAAGGCTGATTGCTGAGCCGTCGCGGAAGAGGCGCAGGTACCGGTAGTATGTGACGATGTGGACGGGGCTGTTCCATGTGATTTGGTGGACGGAGGCTTGGCCTGCGCGGATGTAGTTTACGGTGCTGATGTAGCACCCGTTGAAGCGGACGCGCGGACGCCGCCGGAACATGGTTGCCCAGGACCCGGCGTGCAAGCTGTTGAGCAACACGCTGGTCGTTGCGCGTCGCTCTTCCTGGCGTTGTCGGGAGAGTTGGTCCAGCGTGAATACGTCTGCGTCTGTGTCGGCGCCTGCAGGGGTAGAGGCAGGATCGTCGGCGCCGAGAACCTGGGCGATGGAGAGGGTGTCCCATGTTATGCCTAGTTGCCAGTGGAAGTGCATCCCGCCGAACCCGAACTCAGTTCCCAAGCACACGCGCCTCCAGATCTGGTCCTCCGTCGCGACGAGGTAGGCTAGCCTCTTGCAGACCTGGGCCAGGCGCACGAAGTCACCGACATCAGCAATTGCCACATCACGTAAGATGTGAACGAGAATTTCATCGGGGAGCGCGGCCATGGGACACGGGGGCGCGTCCACGCCTTCGCATTCCGGTGGCACGCCCTCGATTCTCAGGTCCGAGAAGCTGGCGATCAGATCCGGGAGCGACATTGTGGGACCTTCTAGGGAGTGGTGGGCGGTGTTCGGAACCGTCACAGGAGCATTCGATGGGTTGACTTGAGCCGGTTTGGTCCAGCGGGCCGGGAAGTGCTTGTTGCGGTAAGACTGGTCGACGTTATCGTCCATCCGGAAGGCCTTGCGGTAGAGTTGCAAGCTATCGCCTAATTTACCGCTTGTCTCCTTCTCAACAGCTTTCTCGTAGAAGTCTAAGGCAGTTTGGGGTTCCTTCTCTTTATCCTTAGTAGTCGTAGAGGGGCCATCTTGACGGCCTAGCTTCTGTCCTGCTGTTTTACTCGGGTCTGGTTCATCGAAGGATTGTGTCTGAATGTATTCCTCCTCATCTTCTATATGGGGGATGATCCTTGAGGGGGCCTTTCTGTGGGTAGGTTCACTCCTTTTCGGAGGCTTGCTTGAAGTTGAGGGACCTGCTTGAGATGAAGTTGTTCTCTGTTGCTGTTGTTGAGAGCCAGTCGTGTTCTTAGAACGAGCTGAGACCTCGGCTCGCCATTGTTCTCTAAAGTTTTCTAATTCGGATTGTATCTGCTCGGTTGGTTGGTCCATATCGGCAATTTAGTCAGTCAAATGGTCACAAATTCTAAGAGTAATGGAGTTCAACGTTCAATTGTTGATGAATGAATGGTCGATTAAGATTAATCTAGGTGTATTTTATAGGTGAGTATAGAAAATTAGGTGTAATCCAAGGTGAATATCTAGCGGTGACGAGTTGAACGGTTCCAAAGTTATGAAAGTTACGGGCTAAATTATGGATGAAGTCAAAGATGCGGCCAGTAATGATGTGCTCCGGTACGATGGATCGGAAGGCGCAAGATGCATTATCTAAGTCCATCTTATCGCCGAACATACCCGGGGAGAGAGTCACACCGGCCTGCAGGTAAGGTTATGGTGGGGCTACTAGGTTCCTAGCTTTACACGATCTGATTGGCTGTGACATCATGATAAGGCGCCATGCATTGGATCTGAATGGAGTTTATCAAATTCCGTCTTATCGGATTTGAGAGCTCGGTCTCGGCTTGGGTCCGGCAAAATTTCTCAAAAAGTTTAGCCTCACTAGCTCTACTTATACATACCTAGCTGCGCTGTAACGGTTCGTAGCGGTTCGAGAATTCTCTTATGTATTGATGACGCTAAACAATTATTGCCCGCGATATCGCAACCCCGTTTCCCTTTTTTAGTTATTCGCCTCCTCAGCCACCTATACCAAATCACCTAAGTAAACCTTTTTCTCGATACAATAACTCTATTTCCACCCTTCATCCTAGACACAACAATCTTTATTTCTTGTGCATCGAGCCGAGATACAAGAGCGCCCCCGGGAAAACCGGGCTAGGCGCACTACACAATGAGCATGATGGCATCAAACCACACATTCGGCGGTCACAACCATGATCGATTAGGAGAGGGCGAGGACGCTTTTGTAGGACAGACGATGGTTTCGTCACAGGATGACGGTAGCGACGGTGTGGATATTTCGGTGGGCCAAAAGATGATCTCCGCCATTTCTGGCAGTCTTTTGACCTCGCTACTCGGTAAGTTTTTGTGTTATATTCCATCTGATATTATGTTTATAGCTATGATGGGATGAAAGAATGCTAACACAACCGCTGTAGTCACTCCTTTAGATGTCGTCCGAGTCCGATTACAATCGCAAGGTTCGTCGCAGCCCGTCACAGAGTTCCAGAAGCTTGCAATTTCGTCACCTAGTGCTTTTCGGCCTTCGAACCTTGGAGTTACTGCGTGCTGTCGAGAAGTGTTCTTCATGAATAACAATGCCGAAGTCTGCGTCGCCGGTGGTCCGATCGGAAATCTAGCTGCGTCTGGGGAATGCGCCGTGGAGGAGGTACAGAAGAGGACATTCAATTCGACTTTCGATGGTATGAGGAAGATCGCGCGCCATGAAGGCTTCACAACTTTATGGAGAGGTCTTTCACCGACCTTGGTCATGGCTGTTCCGGGAAACATCATCTACTTCACAGGCTACGAGTGGTTACGATTTAATAAGGCAAGTCCTGTCAAGAAACTCACCAAGGACGACTATGCGCCCCTAGTAGCCGGCTCCGTCGCACGAACTATCGCTGCCGCCGTCGTAGGCCCTATCGAGCTTTTCAGAACCCGACTCCAAGCATCTCCAGGCTCGACCGCGACTGGTCATCTAGCAAATACTTTCAAGGGTATTCGGAAAATGGTACATGAGAGTGGCTACGGCTCTCTATGGCGAGGACTAACCTTGACTCTTTGGCGAGATGTTCCCTTCTCGGGAATGTATTGGTATGGATATGAGACTATCAGGGGAAAACTCACCGATTTACGCGAAGAGCGACAAGGTCGATCCTTAACTCGAGATAATTATGGATCGAAGACGGGAGCAAGGAAACGATCGCAGAGTAGAGAGGGCCGTACAGCAACTTTTATGGATGCTTTTGCTGCTGGTGCTATATCGGGTGCGGCTGCATCGACGGCCACCATGCCGTTCGACGTCGGCAAAACTCGCAGACAGGTCTTTCATGATGCAGCAAACAAGGCTTTACCTGCGACGGAAAAAGGCTTAGCACCAGAGACTCAGCCGATGTTGAAATTCCTTTGGCACATATATGCTACGGAAGGCTTGGCGGGACTCTGGAGAGGATGGCTACCTCGCACTCTCAAAGTAGCACCGTCTTGCGCCATCATGATCAGCAGCTACGAAGTCGGAAAGAGGGTGTTCAGGGGTATGAACGAAAAGAAAGCCTTACAAGAGCAGCAGGGCGAAGCTGGCGAGCCTTGACGTGTATCATGATTTCTCTCCTCTCACTTCTGATTTTTGCATTAGCAGGCGTTGTTTTACCATGATACCTTATTCAGAGGCTGAGGGAACGGGACCAAAAAACAGGTTGGATTGCATTAAGAGATGACGATTTCATAGACCGGAATGGTTCTGTATACTACCAACCTACCTCATGTTTTACGGGAGAGAAGACAAAAAGCAAAAGGATTTGATAGATCACAACTCACCGCAGGGGGCTTAACAAGTCCTAAGATGAATAATATGAGCATTGCGATCAGAATCCGGTCAGTCCAGACAAAGTCCTGAAGATCTATAGCTGAATTGCGTATGGTGATTGCTAGTTCTTACCCCAATTTCAGGTGACCGGTCCGGAGCGTGCTCCATTAGTTGATCTATCATTTTTTAGAGCTTCAGTGCGCTAGAAGCCAGCATCGCACAAGCCACTTAACGCGCCCCCAAACTTCCAAGGTTCGCGTTAATAGGGGGTTTTAGCGGCCGACGCGTCCCCAAACGCGCCCCAAGTTTTTAACCTTGTAAACCCCATTTCACTTACCAATTTTTCAGCTTCCCGACCTCGACCTTTTACCATTAAATTGTCTTAAATCCAACTCCTTTTGTGTTCTCGTACCAAGTCAATTACCTAAGTTCGTATGATTTCCCATACATTATACATGATTTGTTTAAGAAACTAGTATTGTGCAACTTTGCGAGAAAAATCGTTCACACTGCTGCCTTTACGTCATCTTAGACAGCGGGATCTAGGCCGAGTTCTAGCTCGACTTCGACCTCCACCTTACCTACCGTCGTACCAACAACTCCCCTTCGATCTCACAAACAAATCCTTCACAATGTCGTCCCTCAAACGCAAGAACGATTCGGCTCCGGATTCGAACAAGAAGCCCAAGGTCAATGCAAGCATCACATCCTTCTTCGGCGCCCCCAAGAGCTCTCCCGGCGCACCCCCTTCCTCGCCTCTGTCCGGAGCCGCGAAACCCAATGCGCCAGCCGTTAAGTTCGACAAGGCAAAGTGGGTAGCGGGCCTTACGCCCGAGCAGAAGCGTCACCTGCAGCTCGAGATCCAGACCTTAGATCCCAGCTGGCTGGCCCACCTGAAAGATGAGATTGTCACCCCGGAGTTCATCGCGCTGAAGAAGTTCCTCGAGAGCGAGGTCAAGAGCGGGCAGAAGGTGTTCCCGCCTAGAGAGGATGTGTATTCTTGGTATGTTTTCTCTTATTAATACTTGCCTATCTAGATACCCTATATACCTACCTACCTAGTCCCCAGTCTTCTCTATAATAAACTACCTACCTACCTCCATCATATATATAATTCCACAATACTTACCTACTACGCTCACCACTAACGCCCTCCCTAGGTCCCGCCACACCCCCTTCAACACCGTAAAATGCGTAATCCTAGGCCAAGACCCCTACCACAACATCAACCAAGCCCACGGCCTGGCCTTCTCCGTGCGCCCTCCAACCCCCGCCCCTCCCTCGCTGCGCAACATGTACATCGCGCTGGCCAAAGACTACCCCTCCTTCGTGCCTCCGCCCAACAAATCCGGGCTCCTAACCCCGTGGGCCGAACGCGGCGTCCTCCTCCTAAACACGTGTCTGACGGTTCGCGCGCACGACGCAAATTCCCACGCTAAGCGCGGCTGGGAGCGGTTCACGCAGAAGGTGATCGACGTGGTGGCGCAGCGACGCACGCGGGGAGTGGTGTTTCTGGCGTGGGGGTCGCCGGCGCATAAGCGCGTCGCGAAGGTCGATGATAAGCGCCATTGTGTCTTGAAGAGCGTGCATCCGAGCCCGTTGAGCGCTTCGCGTGGGTGGTTTGAGTGTGGGCATTTTAAGGCGACGAATGAGTGGCTTGCGATCCGGTATGGACCGGATGAGTTGATTGATTGGGGTTTGGGCAATTGTAGCACGCTTGTGAAGAAGGAGGATGTGAAAAAGGAGGATAAGAAAGATGGGAAGGAGGAAGAGGCAATGCCTGTGGTAGCGGTAGGCGAGGTGAAGGAGGAGGATGATGAGTTTGAGGAGGAGAGTAAGATCTTGCAGGAGATGGGTGAGGAGGGTAAGGCTGATGGTGTTAAGTCGGAGTAAATTTCGTGAAGTGCTCTGGGCTTGGGATTCGGGAATAAGGGGTAAGGCGTTCAGAGACCTTTCGTCCTACCTCTGTAGTATACTGGCTGGCGTTAACTGCTCTAGATGGGACGGGCGTGTCCTCGCGGCAAATTGAGATTGTACATACGGATTTAGCTAACATACCCTTTTAAGGGAAGTTGCTTAAGGGAGTAATAATTGCTTTAAAGTCCTAGGTCGCGTATCGAGTCAATGATTCTTGTGAATTCGGAAATTTGTCAATTCCGTCTTGGGAGTATCGATGTTTGATGGCTATTGCCATCGTGGTCAATAATGTGCGGTCCATTATTGACCGCCTATATTTGATGTCGTACTAGACAGACGTAAGACTGAGTACGTGTTCGAGCTGAATAAGCACGTCTGGGCTGTAAAGCTACTAGATATTACGCAGCAAGGTGATTTAAGTGCTCCCTCGGCGGGTTTGACGGAAATTCTCTCAAGATATCGTCTAACCTTCAGGGAGAGGAGGCACACCTTCTCAGCCTAAACTTGGAAGTTGGAAACGAAGAAATCGTGTCTCAAAACGTGTCACCTGAGACATTCGTAACAAAGCGCAATAGTACTCACTTAAACGTCGTCATTAGGTACCTATTGCAGATAGCTTCGTAATTGCCGGGTCTAGCCCTTCGAAGATAGCTAGCTGGATGCTTAGAAGACAGCTGTAGAAGTGATCCAATACCTTAATAAGTATCTAATATTTGTAATGTCAAAATTAAGAGACTACAGGATCGGTTCGATATAGCACTGTAACTGTGACACCAAGATCTTAGCGCATAAATAGATCCGCGACAATGCGCAATTGCTGCTTCGTATTCTGCTGACCGTGCCAGTTCGCAAGGCTGCTAGCATAGCATAGCAAAATGTCATCATCGGCATTAACTCTATGCTATGGAGACATGGCAAGGCTGCTGAAGGATCTGTCTCGGGAACCGGTAATGGAGAGGCCTGGATGCCCCACTCGATATGTATTGTTACATGCCGTCGTTGCAATTGGGCGGGGTTGAATAGGGCGTTTCGTTTTTTGTGGTTCTATTCCTGTAGGAAGCATCTGAAAGATATCTCCTTCCAATGCCAATGACAAAAGGCCTCTAGAAATCTTAAAATGTAGCTTATGGATAGCATTTGTGAGTCTTGGATATCTTTCTGCGAACATGTTAGATCTCGAGAGGCTAATGTAGGCAATGCGTCCTGGGGTCATCGTGGTTGTGGGAACAGTTAGGACTGAGATCACACGCTAAATATGCAGGTCCCTTGGTCCCCTGAATTCCGTATGCAAGGCGTGCCACACCTCTGCACACCCATCTTGTCATCCTCAAGCGAGTTGTAGATACATAGATCCGAACGTGGTTAGTGGCGCACTCTAGACTCCGGATGGCTCAGGTAGACCTAAGTTTCAGATTTAGAGCTTCCAGAAGTTGTCGTTTTTTCCATCATTCTCTGCACCAGCCCTTCCACCAGATGAGCCGTAAGATCCGAAGGATGGATAGGATGGAGAAGAAGCAGTTCGACTGCACCATGCAACTGATGCTAGTCGTACCAAGTCCCTTGAGGACTAAATCGCCGTTATTGGGCGCGAAAATAGTCGCGGCCACTGTGGACACGCACAGGACACGTCTTCAAGGTCCGGAGACCCAATAGTATGCAGCGATGCACCTGCACTGCACCAATGGCTCGCAGACAAGTCCGTCCAAATCAGGCTTCGCCTTTCCGGGTGACTTCACCACATTGCCAACTCATCCAAACTAGGGTTTGATAAAAACTGACTGGTCGAGCCAGACCCAATGGTTATCGCGAATTAATTGGCCTCGAATCCCGAATGATGAGTTGTGCTTATGCAAGGTTAACGCCTATAGAATAGATGAGCTGGATCAACGAAAGGGAAAGGAGGCGCGAATAGATATTGTCTTGGCATCTGTTTGAATCATTTATCTAAATGATTGATGACGATAAAATAGATACCAACTGCATTTTCTCCAACGGGCTTACCAAGCGAATTTGTCTTCTGAGAGCACATGTTCATTCGCTCTGTTTCAACATCAGTTGTCGCACAGCACGAACACGGCCGCATACAGGATAGGATCCAGATTCAATACAGCTTCAAACGACAAAAAGGGGGGATTAGGTAACGCATGTTGGACCAATCCGGAAGATAGTAACATTGAAGGTGGTGGCACTTGTATAGAATTGCCGATGGTGTTCCGATAATGCTCAACCCCGTCTGCTCAAATCTCATTCTGCAGGACAAGAAATCGTGTTGGCGCCGATCGATACTAGCTCAGGTGGTATTCCATATCACAACCGGCGGTAATATAAAATATGTCCACAACGGTGAGATGCGCCCGATTTAGCAGGAGCGTGGTAATATGTAAGTATGTAAATGGTAAATGGGTTCCCAAAAGAGTTCCCGTTCAGGTTGAATTGAAGCCATCGTCAAGTTGTATTTGACGCAGAATCAGCTGTCCGGGTCCGGTACTGCATGGACTTGGGACTAAACTGGCAACCAATTTACCAATAGCCTGGTAGTGACATGGTCCTTGGCCCAAGAACTACGGACTTAGTTTTCGTGCTAGCGAAAAGCAAACATGGAAGTTCGCAGGTCACGATAAAAAAAAAGATCAAATAGAAGGAACAAATACACAGGTGGAACATTATTATTTCCATATTACATAGAAAATCTTGACCTTCTCAGATGCGAGAGAGCAAGTAAACCAACCAATTTGTATCTTTTTTTGTAGCTGAATTTAAGATAAGATGATGCATGTGAGGTTGAAAAGAAAAACGTCTAGGGTACCGGGTTCCTACATGGACGAATGACCTCAAAGAACGGCACAAGATAGCGGTTGACCTTTCAAAAAAGTCTGACCGGGCACCACCGGTCACCACTTCCCGCCCTGTAATTAAATTAGAGTTATTGAACGCGGACGCGAATTTGACAAGTATCATCAGCCCTGTTAGAGGCATGGAAGTGACTTTCTAGATACCTGGATATATCCTAGCTTGAATTTAGTTCGACCAATGGTGCCCTGACCAACTTGACCAATGCGTTCCTGCTTCACCTTCCCCACCTAAGCAAGTCCAGAGCTGCGATATCCAATCATATCTCTCAAACCTGAGAGCGCCTACCTTTCGAGCTAGAACAAAAAGAACTAAAATAATCTCCCTAAACAACGCTTTTCTTAAAAGGGATAGTCCAGGCAGGTGCGCTAATGTACGTCGAACTAGCTTGGAGGTACGTGTTATAAGTATCCTAGGCAAGGTAGTATCGATGTAGCTTGAGATTTGGGGGGGAAGTCGCGAGGATGGGATTGATGGGTTGACTGGCTTCCTTAAGTTAGATAGTACTAGGTATGTATGCTACTATGCTCGTCGAAGTTTGAGGCGACCCCTTAATAATAATTATTTTTTCCATTTTCTCCCCTTTGACTGACGATTAAGAGCATTTTGAAACCTTTTCCCATGCGTGCATCTTGATACCCTTCGTTTTTACTACTTCACTACTTCACGCAGTATTCGTGAAGTCTTCAATTCTAATCGTTTGATATTTTCGTTCTCTTTTTTTTTTTTACTTTATTTTTCATTTTTCCTTTTTCTTTCCCGTGCCCATCCCCCCGTCGCCCGTCAAGAGGTGCATGTGGTGCGCCTCCCCCTATTAATTCGAATACCCTGGAAAAGTTGAAGTTTTCCTGGCCAGAGAATATCTCAATCACTCAATCATACCCATTACAACCCGGTCTGGACGGCGGACGCTGGTCGGTGGACGGTGTCGAGCAATAACAATTCGATATTATTACTACTTGATACCCAACCCCCACTCCCGCTGTGCGCAACTTGGTCCAAGTCCCAAAGTCGTCTTCCTTTTCAAACATCTTATGCGTTAGCCCGTGCCAAACTTCCCACTCTGCCACTATCAAAACACCCACTCGGCTATCTATTTCCAAGATCCAAGATTTTCAATCTCTAGACGTGAATCTTTACGTGGTCTGCCTCGTCTCGTATCCATTTACATAACGACCTTCGTCATAACCAATCACCATGCCGAGCCTCTTCTCGAGAATAAGAGGCAAGGATGGAGCGAAGCTCAAGTCGAAAAAGAACGCCCACCTGAACGACTTAACGCATCAATTGTCCAACAAGCCGCGCTGGGAAGACGCATACACGCGAACAACTATCGAACCAGAAGAAGTCCAAGAATTAATCAAGATTTGCACAGAGGAGCTTAAAGCAAGAGGTACTGAATTAATCCATTTTACATGCTTTCAATTCATTCTTTTACGTTAAGTAAACTAAGCTAACTTATTCGCCTGCATAGCTCTCGATCTACCCTTTCTTCTTCTCCCATTCCGCCCGACTTCTGATCCTAGCGCCGTCCGCACATTTATCCGCCACTTTTTCGATGGCAACCAGAACTTGCGCGGTGAAGCCCTCCTGCAAGAACTGCGGATGACCGAGCCTATGGTATGCCTTGATAGAACAAAATGCGCCGGTCCGATAGACGGTTATTAATATATATCTAGGTCATATCCGGTGTTCTAAAATGGTGTTGGAGTAGATTACAGGGCGGTATCGTGGGTTGGGATGCCTACGAGCTGTTCAAGATTGGAGAGCAAGGTATGCCTAGCTTTTTCACTGAATATACAATAGATGTGCTAAGGAATTACTTCTTACTTAGACTCGAGCATGGCGCGCGACTCCTTCTCGACTTTTATTCCATTAAGCGTCGAGAACCAAGCAAGATCCCAGATCATCTTCAACTACTTCGACCTGCTCTCTGCTATCGCGGCTCATGGCAAATCCAATGGCTTTGGTGGCCGTAAACTGTCCCGTATGGCGGCATGGTGGGCCTTCGACCACAAAGATTCCGGTAACGGTTTCGAAGGCGGGTATAAGTCTTGGTTGAGGTTTGTACATCCCTAAAGTCGCATTTATGTCGGTTTGCTAATGGATCCTAGCGCTGCTGATGCTACAAGCCATATGTTCTTTGCCTACCTGAGGTCCTTGTCTCCCCAGCAAGCTCGTGCGGGCATATCCATGCTCCCGATGTCCCTGCAGAAACTCCTGCAGGAAACCGAGTATCCTCCGCAAACTCCGTCGCTATTGATGTCATCTACATACAAGGTTGTCATGATTGTTGATACCGTATCACCAACACCATTTGCTCTTCTACGCCGTGCTAACCATTTCCAATACCGTGATGAAGACCAAGCGCTTCGTGAATTTTCCGAATTTGAAGATCCCGTGAAGGCTTTAACTGAAGAATGCCGTAGAGTTCTCAAAGCGATTTCTCTCGCAAATCAATCTCAAGTTTCTAGCTCGAAGCACTCTACTAGTCTGCGAGATGCTTCGTGGTCGCGATTCGAGGACATTGGGTTTGGAGATACTCTAGAAGAGGAGGAAGAGGACGAGGAAACAGTCAAGATCAACCAGGTTCGAAATCCCCGCGGACTACGAACTACTCCGGCATCAGGTGGAAACCTTGGAAGACCAACTACACCCTCTTGGGCAGATTTTCTGTCCTCTGGATTTGTCGACGACGCGCCGAATAGTCCGTCAAATCTCTTGCTACCACCAGATAAAATCCTGCCACCTATCGAGACGGTTGTCCGACAACGTAGTTCGCAATCGCACCGTCCCCGGTTAGAGAGCACGAATCAGCTAGAACCTGGTGAATTAGCTAGCATTAGTCGATTTGATCTTGACGATGCATTTTGGTGGGTATGGATGAGCAGTTTGGCCCCCGAGGAGACTGCTGAGCGTAAATCTGCATTTGGAAGATGTTCCGTGGTCGAGACGCTCATTCGCCAAGGCCGGTGGCTTGTGATGGAAGAGATGGTGAAAGGTGCTGCTCCGGAGCCTGATGCGAACGCCTACATTGCAGAGAAGAAAGGCTTCTTCAGTTGGACTAGACGTGGACGAGGAGTATCTCGAAGCAAATCCACCTCGAAACCGATCAACGATAAGAGCGATCGATCGAACGCTGGTACTGTTACTGGTGCTGGTTTAAGCAAGACTAGCATAGGACCCGACCAACAGGCGAAGATCCAGGCGGCCGCGCAAAAGCTTCAAGCTAAGCAGCTCCAGGAACAACAAACAATTCCAAAGGCGGAAAGACGTGGGCGTACGGATGCCGATGTTCTCAAGGAAAAGACCAACAGCATTCTTACCCTGCAGCCGGGCGTGGTAAACGTGGCTTCTCCGGCTATGAAATGGGCGAACAAATATGACAAGGAAGCTATTCGTGAGGCATATCTCGGCAACGCTTTTGCCGGTCGTGGCATATCTCAAACGTCCCTTCAGTTGCCTAGTCACCCACCACCAACAAATGGGCTGGTGGCAAATGGCAGTAACCTGAAGCTTGAGGCCGTAGAACGTGCTCCATCTCCAGCCGTAGCGCCACCGCAACCGCCACCGCAACCGAAGCCCGAACCTGTGCCGGAATCTCCGGCGGCCATCACACCTGTGCCAACTTCGCCCCCAATCGTGGAAAAGAAGCTTGAGGCCCCGCAAGCGATTCATCCCGCTGAGCGATCAGGGCCCACAGGTAGAGATTCACCGTTGCCCCCTCCTCCACGTGAAGAAGAGACCCTGGAAACTGCTCGGGAAAATATGCTTTCCCCGATACCGAGCAGCCCAGACAATAAAAAGCACAAGAAACTTCACAAGGATGAGAAAAAGAGCGGCGGGTTTAGAAAGTTGTTCGGCCGAAATAAGAATCGACAATCCAAGTTGCCTGAGAATGCAGCTACTGACATCAATAGCTTTCTTGCTTCCGAACAGTCGCAGCCGGCACGAAGTGCTTCTCCCGCACAGCAACCTCAACCGGCCCCTGTTGAGCCGACTCTAGAGGCACCGGAAGAACGTCCGGAAGAGAAGACACCTACACAAACACCAATCACACCCGTACCTCAAAAGCCATCCTACGATCCATCTATCGACGACAATCTGTCACGTGTTGATACGGCAGAAGCTGCGGAAGCTCATCAGGAGTTCTCTCGCTTCGACCAGGGTCCGCTCGTAGATCAGCCAGCCTTTGTCCCTGATGAAGATCAAAGTGTTGACTCCGCCGCGCCGCCTCCAATTGCTAGACATCCCAGCAATCACCCCCCTACCGATGAAGACGACGAAGCGGGTGCACCGTCGCCTACAGTCCCGATGCAGGATCGATGGGCTGCTATTAGGAGGAATGCAGCTGATCGCGCTGCACGACAGAGTGAGGAGCAGAGTCGGGGTGCGTATAGCAAGACCACGGATGGTGATGACGACACCAGTGGCGAAGAGAGTAAGGGTCACATTCTTCTGTCTGGTAATACAACTGCTAATATGCCACAGCTATCGAATCTCGTGTAGCTCGAATTAAGGCCCGTGTTGCCGAGTTAACCGGGAACATGGATGGTACCGCTGGACCCGGAACCCCTCCTAGTCGCCGCTAGGGGCGGTATTTTAGATGAACGACTTTGGGTACGAAACAATACGGATATCAGCATTGAACATTCGCCTACATCATTTCGCCTAGAAGCCATGGATTCCAGATGCATTCTTCCCTTTAGTAGCATTCGGCACGTGTGCTAGATGCTCCTTAATACAATCGGCCTTGTTCGCTTTTTTTTTCTATTTCAATGATACCACTAGAACATGCCGTTTCATGTTCCCTTCCCAACCAGGGCCAGACTGGGATTTAGTTTTTCACTAATTTGAAATTCGGCGTTTGACGTTCAAACCACTACCCTTTGGGATTTTCGCGAATGGGAGAATGGTGACGGCTCGGTCTCTTAAGAAAAATCGTTTTCCAAGGCGATACAGTAACCCTGGATGGAGGAGGCATAGCTTGGCTATGGAATCGGATATTCTTGGGTTGCTGCCTGCGCCAGTCCAAAAAAAGAACGTTCAACAAACATGTTTTATTGCAGATTAATCCTTTTCGGTCGTTTCTGGTTTTTCGAGTTCGAGGAGTAATGAGACGACTAGGGGTAGGAGATACCCATTCGCAAACAAACGGGGGACGGAAAGAGCTTGGAAGATACCTAGGTACTTTATTCGACAAGAGTGCCAACGCGTTTGCGTTCTTTTTCTTTAGTTTCTTGGGTTATGAGTCTTTTGAAGTGCTAGATATTTGTGATATGTTCGTGACTTGCTGGTAAACCTTTAAATCCCTTAATAAACACGTAGGTTTCCCAAAGATTAGTATCTGCCCGATTCGAATAGGGGGCAGACTAATCCGAGTAACAGCCACCTTGGTGTACTTCCCTATATAATCCCTACCCCTTTATTCAAAACAGAATATATTCTCCATTTATCATCCTACCGTAATATCTTAAAAAGTAACATATAGCTACAAAACGCCTGCTAGCGGTCTCACTCGTTATATACTACATGACAAATCAAACGTTGGAATCAAGACTCAAGGATATATCCTTTCCACATCCGTCTACTTACATTGACATTTCAGCAGAAGGACCACTGAATTCCAGTATTAATTTACCCTTGGCACATGATGACTAATGGACTAGACTTGCTCAATATACCAAAACTAACCTTTACCACCTTTTCATCCGAATAGTTAGTTCATACTTGCTCAGCCAATGAGAGTGCTGGGTAGGTAGCTATTCAATGTTATAATGTGATCATATGCAATCGAGCCATTACCGAAAACCAGTGCGAATCTTAAGACCGAATTAGTGTAGTTGGTTAACATATGATGTTGCTCTCGAAAGACTGAGCCGTCAAGACCAGGGTTCGATTCCCTGATTCGAATTCTTCTTTTTTTTCTTGGTACGCGGATATATAGAAATCTCGATAAGAGCAGTTGTGCCCAATAGGTATGTACTTTTAGTGTACCAGGCCCATCTACTTGTACGAGTGACGATAGTACCTGTAGCTATCCGGTGGCGTTGAATAGCGCCGGGTAGAGCCGGATGCCGACTTTCTTATAGATGATGATGAATTCTCGGCTCAACGTTCCAGTATAGAGGGCCTTTTTGTCTGTACAGCCACGAGTAGCATAGCTAGAGCCGTTAGGCCTAAATCTAGATAGCAATGGGCGTAATAGAAAACGGCCTTAGGTGATCGGGCTTCTTCCGCCTTTGACCCCCTACTTAATTTCCACTTCTTCACCTGCTTCATTCAGAGACATAACGCGTCCTGTATTCGTATGGAACGCCACCGTCTCTAGTCTGATCTATTAGTCAGACTCCGATCCACCAATGACGATATATCGGAAGTCGTACGAAAACGAAAGCCACAGCCAGCCATTGACGCACTCTACCTATTTGGAACACCGAAGAGAGAATCATGAGACAAGTGGCTTTTACGTTCTATCTTCTGCTTCTAATTTGTTGGCCTGAGACTAGATTAAAGCTGGAGGGGCTCAGTGAGATACATATACGGGTATCGTATAACGTCTTACCACATACCTCTTAGCTGGAATGAATACTCATTTTACATCTTCATTCGCTCTATTCCCCTCTATATGTTAGGAGATATAGCCGCGCGCCTACTATTGTCCTACGCCGCCCCTACATCTGTAAATGCAATAGCCTAGCTTTCTTGACCTGGTTTGAAATGACCTCACCAGTTCGGTATAAGTAGCACGGCCTACTTAAAATCAGCCCTGTGGCTAGGTCGTGAGAAGCTAATGTTTGTACGTTAGTATCATCTTCTACTGGTTGGTGAAGATATTAGATGCCCCGTATAAGGATCTACGAAGCTTGCCCTAAAACCGCCACTGCTTACTTTTAACCCACATTGGGTTTAAATAGGGGTAATTTACTCGACGCTTTCAATTTGACTACTTACACGCCAAGTATCGTTCACACTAACACCTCGGAGAATAAAGACTTGGGTATAACTCGAGAAAAGTAGGATAGGGGCGTGGATGTATGAGAATATACGATCGTCCTACGGGGCTGCTAACATACATACCCAGGTAATCCTACGTGCCAAAGAAAGCATTCAAGTAGATACAATACATCACTTTGACCATACCTAATCTCAAAATGCACGACATCTATTACCTACATCTAACTTTCACCCAAAATTTCATAACCCCCAGACTCCCCACCCCTATCTCACCCGCAATCCATCCGCACGAGTAATAGCCTACTCCCAGCGCGTCACGTCAGCCAGCCCTACAGATCCCGGCAGTGGGAGACGTGCCAAGTCTCGAATTCCAAGCCCATCAGCACTCTTAGCACCTACCCATGCACATCCGAAACATTAAAAAACAATGGTGGTCATCGCTAGCCACTCACGCAGTAGGACCTCGCTGCCTCAGAAGGTTATATGGTGCGGGACCTGCATATACAGTAGACTATTTGCCTACCAACCAAGATTTCAGCTCGAGGATTGGGGGCCGTTAACCTTCCCCGTCTGGGTATTCCGCTACTAGTCTACCTAAGCACTTGCGGATGGATCTGTTACCTACATCTGTCTACTAACCTACGATACCCACTCACACGTGTCTCTCTCTGCACTTACATACATACATACATACCCACCTACTAAGGTACGGCAGATAGGATATTGTTATTACTGCATAGCCCGCGACCATGATCTTGGCCTTCTCACCCATGGTCATGGCCAGGACCCAAGCCCACGGTCCGCGCCGCCTTTCCCAAAACCTGGTTACGTGCTGCTTACCTACATTCTCCCTCTTCCCATCTTCACTTTTCCACTCTCTTCCACTCTCTTCCACTCTCTTCCGTTTCCTCAAGGGGCGGAGTCTAGATCCAGCCGAGCTCTCTCTCATCGGTACCGGATCCAGCTCCGCAACGGCGCAGCCAATACCCGAATACCCAGTGATAGCCGGGCAGTACCACGCCGTGGGGAAGCACAAGAACCCGTATCTTTTCGCTAGTATGGCCGTAGTTGGCAAGAGATCGACGAAGATTGCTGTCGTCACCTCAAGACCCTCAGCTCAAGGTTTTCAACAGGATAAAACACGATAGAGCACAGCAGACTAGGCATACATACAAGCAATACGCAGTAACCTCTTTACATTGCTGAGGTAATAGATAGAAAATAAAAACGCCTACAAATCTCGTACCAACAAAAGCTAAGCTCCAGGGCTGTCAGCTCCTTATCAATCTGCCTTATCCCGCCGTCCACCTACCCAGGTATCCATGTTCGAACGCCGGCTCACACGGGGCAAGGGTCACGGCTCAGCTGAGCTCCCTCCCTCTGCCCTCCAACAGCTAGGACCAGGTTACTTCCTTCCCTCTCAAGTCTTGGCTCCCGCTTCCCAGCTCCTCCCCACGACGTCATCGCTGACCCGTAGGATTCGCGGTAACTATCGTCCATTGGCCGTTGCTCCCATCCTTTATCGATGTCAATATCAACATCAAACCTGATTACGTAGGTAAGTATCTAAGTAGGTAGTATCACGACCTACGTTGTCAGAGTAGCATTGAGTTCGAACCCCTTTTCATATGAGCTCACAAATTTACCTGTGTACTAGGTAGGTAGGTTTCACAAAACAAGTAAAGTAGAGGTTTTCAGAAGTCAAATGCAAGTCTCATTCAGGATCTGGTAACATGTGCCCATTCCCATCCGCCTCTGGTATCTCTAACAACCTAGATAGTGTACAAGTCCGTAAAAACGCCGTCCCATGTTTCGTCTCAAAAAGTTTCCGTCTCAAAACTTTTTTTTTCCGGATAGAATGCGATGAAGCTAGTTAATCACAAATTCCATTACTCATTCGTCATGTCCGTCTCTCTAAATCACCGGCCCCGGTAGCAGCGAGCTGCCGAGTCGTATAAAAATTTTGAGGTTTGAGATCGAGGGTGAAAACACATAAAAAAACATAATAACCATAATGAAAACGCCTAGGCGCCACGCCAATGCTGCGAAGTAAAAAACGAGTTGCATGGCGTAAGACATAAACGAGCGTATCCGCCGCAGTTTGAAGTTCAAGCCAGCAAATGCTAGGTAAAAACACACAAGGAGGTATCCAATAGCTCTTCGTGATCCAAGTGCAGATGCCCTCCGATGCTCTATAAAATGTTGTACAATTGCGAGTTGCGGTATAAACAAGGTTTGAAATCAAAGAATAGTAATATAGGTGATTATCCGGATAGCGTCAGTGAGATAAATGTACACTGGAGGGCGGCTAGCCGTCAACCCTGATCCTCTTGGGCTCGCCACCGTCTGGTCCGTCCGAATGACCAGCGGTTATATCCGGGCTCTTCCGCTTTGTGGCGCTCGGTCCATTGTCATCCCTTAAAAAAGAAGGACCTGAGCCGGCAACTGGCGTAGCGAAGTTCAGAGGACTCGGAAGGGTGTTGCTGTCGCTACCTCGAAAATTCCATTCGGGATAAAAAGTACTAGGGCTGGGTAGGAATTCATTGTTGAGGAACCTAGATGGAAGGGCCGAAACGGGTGTGTCGATGTTCATACTATTATTGTTCTGAGTCTGCGGGTGGGGTCTAGCGAATGGGTTTGGCGGCCCAGTTGCCCCAGCAGATAGCATAGCCGATGCCGAAGGTGAAGGAGGCGGAAGAACCACGCCAGCCCCAGGACCTTCTACGCCGTTCCGGCGAGCGGACTGCGCAGTGGTATCCGTAGTAGTGCGGGGAGAGGTAGCCGTGTCGCCGCCGGCAGTGCTACCGGCCTCAGACTGCTCCTCGGGAATTTGCACCTTTAGGCGGGGCCGAGAACCACCACCAATCTTCAAGCTGTTGGAGCGAGAAGGAGGGGTAAAGGTGGTTTCAGGGATTGTAGGTATGGAATTGCGGGAATTGGGTAGGTTAGAGGTGTTGGAACGTTGCGGCAAAGGCGGAGATGAGTCAGATTTGGCCCGCGATACAGCACCAACATCCACAGATTGGGACCGATTGACATCGTCCTTACTACGGGGTTCCGCGTTGAAAGAATCCAGGTGCATAGACAGGATTGATTGATTCTCATCAATCGGGGTAAAAATGCTGTGTCCTTTACGCTGCGGTAATTTTTTAATCGCCGATGTCGTATCTAACAAACGTTGACCGGTTCTCTCCTGGAGTGGTTCATGCTTGGGCTCCATGGGTGCAGGAAGTTGTTGGGGTTCCGGCATTGATTGCGACGAATGTGGCTGCTGCTGCTGTGGAGGCTCTAGATGCTGAGGAGGCGGTTGCGGAGGAGACATATGAGGCGTTTGCTGAGGTGGCATCTGATGAGTTGGTTGCGGCGGAGAATGACGCTGTGGCTGGTTCTGCGGAGGACCTTGCGGAGGATAGCTAGGAGGCACGGATGACCGACGCTGATCCTCCATATATGACTGGACCGGAGGATGTTGTTGCGTAGCGGCATATTGATATTGGGCTGGAGCTGCGGGCGGAAGATTGTGGTGATAGGTAGGTTGACTTTGCGGGTTGTAAATAGCAGGTTGAGGCATGTACGCGTAGCCGTTTGTGACTTGCTGAGGGGCGCCTGGTTGAGGGACACGTAGATCGCGGCGGAAATCATTTCTGGACGACGGTCGGGATGCGATTTGCGGTTGCGGGGTGTGGCCTCGAGGCGCGAATGGCATTCCGTTAATGGGAGGCGACGCAGAAGGAGTGTGATGCCTTAGATGAGGGAAAGGAGGTTGGCCCTGGAAATGGGGAGGGATCATCTGAGGTTCGACAGACCCTTCGTGGCCGTGAGGGGGAGTGCCGTCGCCGTCTTCGTCATCATCGTCATCGCCACCGTTGAAGTCGTGAGGACCTTTGTGCTCGTTCGGGCCGCCATGCTATTTTACTTGTTAACAACATTGCCACGTTATATTCTGCGAAATGGGCAAACCAACATATTGGTATCTTGTAATCAGATCTCGCATATCGTTCGAGGAGTACTCGTAGAGCTTCTTGTTGCTGCCAAAGATAAATACGGCGACATCGACAGAGCAAAGCACGGACAGCTCGTGCGCCTTCTTGAATAAACCGCCTTTTCGCTTCAGGAATGTGCTATATGGTAAATATATTAGCCGCTGACGCGGAAAAACGTAATCGGATTGAAGGTCGTCAATCGTTGGGAAGAAGCTTACACAGAACGGTTTCTGTCATCCTTAATGGCTTTGATTTCAATCTTTCTCCGTCCCATCTTGACTTAATCTGAAAATTTGCGATAGAGTAGATGGAGAAAAAGGAATAGTATAGAGAAAGAGAAAGAGTCGTGGGTTAAATGATAAGGCTTCGCCTCCCAATTGCCGCCGCAGGATTCGTAAATCGGCGATTATAGATCCCTTAAATCGGTTGATAGCGACGCCGCGACGGATAGTGACATGAAAAGGCGTAAAGAACGTTTCTTGTCTTCCAAAGCTTTCAACGGTGAGGATTGAAGATTAAAGAAGGTTATATCTGACAGGCGGAAAGAAAGTTCGGACTAGTAATAGCAAACGGAACTAGTAGTAGTTTAATAAGTAGTATATACGTATATACTAAAGACTTGCGATTCGGTCGATGACTTAATCTGACGTGAAGGGGTGGCTGGAGGGCTGAAAGAGTTCAAGTGATAGTTGGTTAAAGATGATGAGTAGTTAAGTAAGTTGAGTAGTATAGTGAGTGGACGAGTAGATGAGAAGACGATAGAAGAAAAGATGATAGATAATGAGGATGAAGATGGTTAAGGGAGAGGAATAGCCCGGTTTAAAAATTTGAAACGGCTGGTTCGCCGGTGATATTTGAAAGGGTTTATCCACAACGGAAGAGGAGTAGGGAAATAGGAAATAGTCCTGGAGAAAAGGTGGAGGTGTCGCGGTAGAAGTATCAACAGAGAACGTCTTGTCTCTCTCTTCCTATGTGTCTGTATGTGCCTGTTGTCTCTAGTGCAATGCACTCGAAATATGATGAACTGCTAGGCTATGATGGGATTTTGTCGTCTTTTCTTCAGTTTCCGAAGATATACATTGATACAATACATCAATCGGTGCACTACTTGGGACTTGGGACTTGCAGGACGATGGGGCTGAATCTGGCGTGGATTTCTAATAATAGATAGAATCGTGTTCACTCGAGTTTTTTTTTTCTGTGCGGGAGAAACTGAGAAAGTGGGAAAGGTTCAAGGAATTGGGGGGGGGAGAGAAAAGAGTAGGAGGGGGGATGGTGTCACACTCTTCAGGACAAGCACTTGCCTAACATTGTTAACAAGCTAGACATTTTGCTAGTCTAGTACATCCAAGTCCGTATCTTTTTTACCTCTCGACCTAACCTTTTTCGCTAAGAGCGGAACCCTTCTTAGGTAGGTCAACCGTTTGTCGACCCACTCTACAATCGCTGCAGCACGTTTTTTTTCTTCCTGTGCCACACTTACCCACACTACACCAAGAACCCACGAACGGATGTATCTATACCGTCTCCAACAGGTGGTAAACTGGTAGGGAAGATACATGAAATAGATGTACCTAAATCTTATGTAAGTCTGATTAGTTGGATGGTCAGAGCTTTCAACTAAAGGGTCAAATCAGGTCAACTAGGGTCAACCAATGTACGGTTATGTACCTTCCTAGCAGCCCAGCCCTAGCTGTGTAGCGCGACCGAGTCCCGCAGGGGGTCCTGGCCGCTTCTCCTGTAGCCCGTCAAGCCTGTAAGGTTGCTCCTGTTGTTCGCACTTGCACTTGATCTCTGCTCAGTGGTGCTTCTAATGGGTAAAAAGGCGGAGGCTGCAAGGACATGCAAAACCAACGGTCCATGGTCACAGGGCACCATCGGACCCTTGGGGCTTAGACGAGCACAAAGTATCCATTATCCAGGGCTCCTTACCAGTCTAGCAAGTCGGATCTTTCAAAGATACACTACATTTGACAAAGTACCGTTGCTATTGCTATATTGTCCAACAGCCCTAGGAGCAAGGTGCAATGGGCAAGGAGCAAGGAAGAAAGAGAAATCGAGATCTGAATTAAATTCGATCATCATTGTTCGTACCAAGGTGACAATCAATCGGGTTCGAACTTCGAAGAGGAAACCACACGCACACAGTGTCTGTTTTCTACTTGTCGTCATCGTCATCGAATTACTATGGTACCTCAATTAATACTATGAAGGTACTATGGTACTGTCACTATCACTATCTGGAAGTCTCCGTCCCCTAGCCATCTCGCTAAACCCAATAGCCCAATAACCTTAACTACAATTTGCCGGTTACGGACTCTAAAGATCCTTATCCGCAGAAAAGTTTCAAGACTTGAAACGGCCCCCAAATTGACTTCCCATCCCATCGTATTTGCTAGAGCCTCACAAGTACATAGCCAGGCTAGTAAAAGTACAGTACGAATTTAAGCAATAGCGTTAGTGCCTCGTGGTAGCAGTAGCGAACTGCAACTCGCTATATCCATTGTCAACAAAGAACCCTTTGTCGAGTCAGGTTCTCGAACGCCCTTACAGAAGACCTTCAAGTCGCACGGCGGCGGCGTCGAAAATGCCCCAAAGCCACGGGTTCTAACCTTTTCTTTGACAAAAAAAAACTACTCAAACTACCGCAACGTCAATTAATTTTGCCGCTCGCCAAACTCGCTAATGGTTCAGTAAAACGTGTAAACTCGTACGTTCCTTGCACCGTGCAGTTTGCAGCTTTTTCTCGGCTGCTCTCCCATATAGCGCTTTTCCCTCTGACTTCATATGGATAATATCCGTAGGGAGCGAAGGACCCTTGCGGAGATCTGCGAACGCCGGATCCGGGGAAGTAAGCCCAGAACGGTCTACCTTCCTACCTACTTACCTACATCCTTAGATTGGTAGTTATTGGTGGTTAATGCTTTGGTTCCTGGATTCTGTGTCTTGCATTGCAGAAAATTTTTGATTTGTTGTTCGCATCTCCAAGTTTAGAACGAACCATGTATGGTAATAGTTGTATGTATAGTGCGGCTTGTATAGGTAGCGACGGTATAGCTCTCTTCTCGGCCTTACTCTGTGGCTAGTATACTATGTATAATCGACAATGCCCTCCTCAGGCTTCAGTCAGAACGTCAGAATAGAGATGAAGCCGCAAACGCAACACGTTATGAAGGAGAATGACAAATGCTCCATAGCCATTGTTACCCAATCTCTATGTTTCTAACTTGATCAACCATTCACGAGCATAAAAAATAAATCTAAGCGCGACGGCGATTTGTGTCGAAGTTGGCTATTCGGTGCCGAGCTTCTTCTGCACCAACCTGCGTCAGGTCCTAGGGCTGTTACAGTCTCTCGGTAACACGAGGACGACAAAGACTACAAAGACGACTAATCGGGACGGTCAAGGAGACGATCATAGGAGAGAAACTCGGATAAAAACAGTTGGAGAGACGGTAGGATTCATGTCGCTTGGCGGCGCAGTTTTCTTTAAAATCGGAGCCGACATCGAAACGCACCTGGGCATCTAACGAAGATGTCGATTAAGCGCCCGGACTAGAAAATAAGTACATCCATTATTACATGGAGTATACTAGGTAATGTCTTTCTCAATTACAAGGTCCCCTTTCTATGTGCGAGAAACATGTAAGAAACATGTAATTGGATTGTCTATCTATCTGAGTGCTGCAGGCAATATAACGAGGCTGGGCGAGGGAAAGAAGGTACAAAGGGTGTAATAGGTCTATTCTATTTGCTATTGCTCTTGCGCTATTGCGCTATTGCTATTTGGACGTGGCCCCCCGGACCCGGAATGGCGTGTGTAACTCGACCCCATGCACAACAGCCGAGCCGAAACGCTAAAAATAGCTATTTATAGTACCAAGTGCCAAGCTCCACCAAGTTCCCGCCAATTCCTCACCTTGCTACCCCTTCTGGCCAATTAGCCCACGAATCGCTCCTCCAATGTGGGCTAATGTGAGCTAATATGGGCTAATTTGTCACAGATCCATCCTAATTAGCCCGAATTACTGACCGAGCTACGGTACTATGCCTACTAGTATGCGTAACTCAAGTGACCGGAGTGACATAGTGGCATAATTAACCCTCCTTCTCACCCCCTTCTTACCCCCTTGAGGGATCTTCCTTGCTTCCTTGCTTCATTGCTTCAGGGCCGGGCCTGGGACATTGAATCGACCTTGTTCCCGGCTATAATCACATGGGAATGGCAATTGGAATTAGGGTTAATGGGAAACCGGCAACTTGTCTGTTATCTTGTGTCTGTGGCAGCTTGTCGTGTTTGTGGGATGTTTAATGTTTATTGTGGATTCTGTGGACTTTGTGGGCTCAGTGGATTGTTAGCACCGGAGAGGACGAACACGATGTTACTGTCCCTATACAACTCTCATACTATTAGCTGACTAGGTCTGACATCGAAAGAAAAAATGCGGAAAATGTTTCGAAACTCAACAGAGAACCTGATCTGCTTCGGCCGAGTAGGAATCGTTACCGTCAATTATTTTCCCAAGGTCGTTACTGAGCCGTGGATCGTTGCTTATCAGGATTATTACATACATACCGCCATGTACCTGCAGTCTGCAGATTGCATGATCACGATTCCCCCCGTGCGAAGAGAGACACGCGCTCTCACGTTGTGCAACATCCAACACATGAGCTTCCAGAAGGGCGTTGGAAGGTCCAAGATGATGACATTCCAGGTTTCTTTGCAGGGCGATTATCAATATCTGACAGAGCAGAGAAGGAGTAAGATAGAGACAAACGGGCGAGAACTACTCGCTTGACAAGGTGCCTACGTAATACGGCCTGCCCTGAAGGAATATACCGCGCCATGTAAGTCTCCTGCATTGGGCTAATTAATCCCATCCTCTTGACTATTTCGTCCATACAGAATTCTGTTCATGATCTTAGGGCCGATTGGCGTTCCCCGCCCATCTCGATGAGATAATGCTCTTATCAAGGGGTTAATTTACATTCTGCATTCTTGTGCACTTTCTAGACTTTCAGCTTGGTCCGTAGGAAGCTCATTAACGTAATTAACACGCAATTGGCATCAGACTTTTACTTGGTAAGTTGGCAAGGCATTGGACGTATGTAGGCAGAGCAAGTAGGGGAACCGGACAGCAGCCGGGATAGAATCCATAGTTCGTTCTAGCTCTGCTGCATTGTACCTATGGATCTTCCAGCGGAGAATTTACAAGGCAGATTCCATGTCGACCCCTTACGCTATACTCAAGATATTCAGGGGGGCTAATTGATTTCTGTCTGGGGCTATCGTCCCGTCCTTACGGTGAAAGCATCGCGAACCATGCTCTTGGCCTCCGGTATCCAACACCGAGCCACAGCGGGAGCCACCACGGGGGCGGGATTCTCAATGCCAAGCCAGCTCCATCTCCAAGCTTCTCCCCACCGAAACAGACAAAAACAAAACAGAACGGGGGTCCTTGGCGGTTCGGGTCGAGCCACCCTCGAAATGCCAGGGACGGCGGCACCGAAATCTCACAATTTCCATTATCAAACTGGCTATGTGTAAGATCGTATACCAGGATAAGAAACCTCTTGGGACCCTCGACGTCGCAATATCGATAAAAAAGTTTTCGAACAACATCATAATAGAAGATCGGGTCCGGAGCTCCGGAACCGATTACACACAGCCCTGGCTTTCTTGCCTTTTCTTTTCTTTTTTTTCTTTTTTTTTTCTTTTCCACTGCCCGCCCCCAAACTTAGATATTTCATGCACGTAAATGTTACATATTCTCCGTCGAGACGGGCCTCCTTTAGCGATTTTCTTACGGGTAACGCTGCTACGTTGCTATGGTCGATGTTGTGTTGTGTTCGTGTCACATTCTGCCCTACGAGTCCGCAGCAGGCAGGCGTGGAGGTGAACTTGGGAAAAATAGCTCTAGGATTAGACGGTCAGGACGGTCAGACAAGAGATAATGGAGCAATTGGAGTATAGGGCTGGAGAGGTGTAGAGGTGCACAGCATAACTCAAATTCCCCTTGACGGCAATCCAACGGCACATCCCGTCGTCATCCGAAGTAGACGATACCCGCATCCATCCCTTTTCGCTATAGCATATGCAAGTACACTAGATAGTTACTAGGTAGCGTATGACATTGCAGCCATTAGTCCCGCCCTCCATTTCCTCCTATTTCCTTACTCCGTCCGCCGCCTTTTCACTTCTCTAGCTTCTTACTCGCAGATGACGTCGCAATATTGAGTCCACGCGTGCAGGTTACCGTCACATTCTGATTACCACCATCTCTCGCCGGAGCATGTGTGTGTCTCTTACAAATTTTCCATTGTTGCCTTTTTACCCCAATTTGTATGTATGCGATCTGTCGATGTCGTCGAAAGAGGACACAAGATGAAGATCATTAGAGAAAAAAAGAAAAGCTTTTCTGCTCCCCCTCCCCTAAAAAGCAATGATATAGATACGTGTAATCCACCTACGTAAGGAGAATAAACATATGCAACAAAAACTCAAATACCTCACATAACACAAAATGCGCTCCAGTATTACGCCCAAGGCTAGCGGGATAGCGGTCACGGCCTACGCATCACTCACCACTCACCACACCCCTTTTTTGCTAGGCTGCTACTAAGTATAGCACATGCAGGCTCTCGCGCACATGGCGACCATGCTATAGAACATTTCTAGAATACGTAGAGCGTCGCCTAGTATTGATTAGCTTGTCTTGCTTAACCGCTCACCCACTTCCCAGGAGTCTGGGTGGAGCAGACAGCTTGCATTGCAGGAAACATGTGCCGTCCAACCACATGGGTAACGGATGGTGACACTAAACCTATTTGTTATTGAAAGCAACATGTATTTTCTCCCGATGAATGATCAAGTAGGTACATGGGGTAGTTTCCTAACCTGAACGCCATGCTAATGCTTCCAAATTTGGCCACTTCCTTGACTCTTCTGCATGCCGTCGTAGGGGGCAAATACCCCGGAAAAAATACATCATGAACGAAAAGAAACATGCCTGAGCCCTCATGCGGAAATGGCGCAGTATGCAAGGCGATGAGCGAGCAGCTCATGTCTGTCTACCTCAACTACCTGCGCCAAATGTCCTCAGCTCATTCCAAACCATCTTCGGGGAGAAATGGGGTTTATCTATCCCCGCGACTTCCCTCTTGGCTTACTCATTGGCGGAAGGTGTTCCGGCGGATGGCGCGCCAAACGAGCCAAAGCCTCCGTGGTCAGCGCCACCGTTGGCTGTGGTAATCGTGCCGTTCAAAAGAGGGCATTTGCTAAATTGAAAGAGTTAGCACACAGCACCAATTGCTAGGTTAATGTGCAGATAAACTCAAGGAAACAGGCTAGCAGGTATTCTAGGATGCTTCAAAGCAGAGAGGCTGGGACAAGCAATAATACAGGCCCGATGCGACTCAATTTGTAGTATCATCCTTGGTATAGGGTTAATGAACTTGAAGGAGACAGTGATGCCAGTACCTCTTATTTGTCTTGATGTGCCCAACCTGTCCGCAGTTCGCGCACTTGCGGGTTGTGCCCGCGGTAGCCTTGTCGGCGGCAGATGGAGGGGATGCGGCACCGTTGGCGTCGGAGTTGGCAGCACCCTTCTTCCTCTTGCCTTTGCCTTGCTTCTCGCGGATTTGGCGACGATCCTGATTCTTGAGTAGTCGTGACAGCTCCTTTTCAACGCTATAAAGATGTTAGCAAATATTGCGAAATATTTTACACTTGTGACTGACAGCTTCTGCCTCTCACGATTCTCGTCAGCATTGGCCGTTGGCTGCAAGCTATAGACACTAGAGCAAAAGTAAGTTAGTACGATTGAAGAGCTATAATTTAGGACTCGGTGGATAAGCTCACTCTCTGTTCTTATCTTCGATCTCTCGCCGTTGCTTGAGATAGTTCCGAATCACCACTGGGTCGTCGAGAATCACCACCTCTGTGACGGTTTCACCCGCCTCATTTAGCTTCTTGCGGGTAATCTTGAGCTTCTTCTTGCCTGAACGACTGGCTGCGCTTAGACGACTGAACTGACTACGACCGTCGTCCATGGGCGCAGGAGTAGCATCGGGTTGTCTCGAGTCAAAGCGATCATCTTCGTTGGTCGTGTCAAGAACATCCGTGTCCTCGTGAGTAGTTGGGTCGCTCAGCGTAGTCTTCTGTCGCTTCCAGATATCTTCGATGCCTTTGTTGTACATGTCCTGCTGTTTCTTAACGTTGTACGAATGACCGCCGTTTGCCTTGCGTTCGCGTTCCATCGCATCCGTAGAAGTGGCCATAGGACCCTGGACGGCATTGATATAGCCGCCCTTCATAGATGTTTTAATGAAGCTGAATCCCAAGCCCTGACCAGTAGGGTCGCCTTCGCCATGAAGAGCTACCATGGCCTTGCCTGCACTGGCATCGATGAAATTTTTGGTCAGCTCCCAGGGTGCCATCCTAGCCACTAATGGCTCTTCTGCACCTTCGTCGTCGTCATTTTTGTCCTTGGGATCGTAGCCTGCGTTCACCAACAGCTGCTGTCCTATCTGCATGGCTTCGATGAGGCAAGCATCTTCTGGCTTGATCATGGATCGTATGGCAGACTCATCCATCATCGTCTGATCTGCCGGTAATAACCACGTCTTCCTGTCTCTGTCATACACAAGGAATTCCTTCATCTTCTGCCGATTTTGGGGGTCTTGTTTCTCGAAGACGTGAGGCGTGATCTCATTAAGGGTCACGTCCAGGGTCTCCTTCTTCTTGATCATACGATAAGCAATCATCTTGAGACGATTCTTCGACGTATTCGTAACCTTTCTAGCATGGGGACCAGGAACTTCCAACGAAGGGAAAGTCTGGCCGACCGTGTAGACGTGGTCGATCTTGCGAAGGAAGAACTTCGGACCCTCAGCGGCACTTGTTGTAATGCCGAGGAGGAAGTCGGTGGGCCTTGGCTCGTGCTTGAAAATAGGAGCACGATACATCTCATTGTGCAACGTTGGAACCGTCTCACCAGGATCTACCGTTCCGAAAATGGAGAAAGGCGATCTATCTTCAGGTAGCAGCGCATGGCCTTCGCCAAGGTCGAGCTTTGGGATCTTATCCTCATCGTTGCGATCTTTGCGGCGGTAATAGTTGATAACGCGACTACCCATGCCGAAGTTCGACATCATAATGGGGAATTCTTCACAGTACTCGAAGAGAACAGCTGTGGAGTTATCATTCAAACTGAGATCTCTAGTCGTCTTGAAGATTTCCTGGTTACTCCGACCCTTGGTCTCCTTGCGCCTGATTCTAGCAGGTTTACGCACGCCGATAGCACGCTTGACGATCTTCTCAATGTCAAATCTCTTTCGGTGGTGCTCCCAAGGTTTCCCAGTGACCTTCGTTCGGTAGAAGGGGAATGTAAGTTTGAGGGCAGGTAAACTGTGCTCGACAGCGAGGTTGGAAAGGGTAGCTCGGACCTTGCTCTTGTGGTTAACCTTAAGAGCATCGTATTCGCTGTCGTTGGATACGTTAAAGTGACGTAAAACATCTCTCCTCTGTTGGCCGCTGGCCACTCGTACGGTCTTCTCTTCAAGTTTGAGACGCTTAGCTTGTCGTTGCGACTCATCGCTGTGGGTGACCAGGAGGTAAGGGTCACTATCGTCAATTCTCACACGTTTACCATATAGCCGCGCTGCTTTCAGATAATCATCGGGGCGGATGACATCAGACATTGGAAGCTCTGGGAGGCCGGGTCTGAACTTGGGGGCTGTTTCTGCCTGTTCCATCTCCTTGAACTCCTTGTCCCAATCGTCCATGTCTTCGTCATTAGCTTTAGACGGAGGATCATCGGGAATCGAGTTGCCGAAATCCCATTCTTCACAAATCGCGTAGAATTCGTTCATTGTGTAACCCCCAACGAGTGACTCGCCTGATTCCGATTTATCCGAATCGCTTTCCGTGGCATCCAGACCCCAGTCGTCATCGTCGTCAGTAACTCTCTGAGTAGCCGAAGTGGTGACCGGAAGCTTGAATAGTTTGGCGGAGTCGGCCTCGAGATCTAGCTCGAGCTTAGTGGGCACGAATTCGGGTGGATCTCTGTCCTTGTGGGGGGGCTGCTTGTACATATACTGGGCAGGCCACGCGGGAAATAGTTTGTTAAAGGAAAGCGTCTTGTTCTTCTTGAAGTGAGGAAACCTCTGGGCCAACAATTCATCTTCATTCTCTGGGGCCTTCTGACCTGATGCATCTTCCTTGCTTACTTGGTTTATCCACTTATCGATGGATGGGGTGTACGTTGGAAAGTTGATTTGTTGTCTCTCCTCAAATGACATCTTATTCCAAACATCATCCGAGATTTCGCTATCCTTTAACGCTTTAGCCTCGGCCTGGGGGGTAGGCAAGGAAGCTGAGGCGGCCGTGGGGGTGGGCATAGTTAAGGTACTCGACATGATAAGGCCAGTAGGCATAGTTAAGCCGCCAGATAGTTGGCTTGCCGTGTTGTTGGTGGCGACAGGCGAAGACGGGAGAATGTCGTGTTCATCGGAACCGAATAGATCCTCGTAGCTCTCCCCATTGTCAGTATTATGGCTTGTGCCCTCATCTTCCGTAAGGCCGGGGACCTGCGAGATACCCGCGCCTACGCCAGCGTCAGAACCAAGGTCTGAGAGGTCGCTATCACTAATATCCTCAAAGTCGATGGCATCTTCTGCTTTGCCGGTTTGATCAATATCTTTATCGAGGAATGTTGCGAGATCTTGAGGTACTCCCATTCCACTAACTCCCGGTTCACCATGACCGCCCGTCAGTCCCTGAATCAGCTTATCATCTTCCTCCTCCTGATTATTCCAATCAACGTCCATAAATGACGGTCCAGTATCCTGATCATAATCGGCCTCCTCTTCCTTAATAGTGACACCGGGATTGTCAGGATCTACAGGGCTCTGGCGAGGGCCCAGCTCGCCGAAAAGAAATTCGTCCATCGTATATCGTGCGATTCGAGAGGCGTTGTAGTACTTGAGGCACTCGTCAGTATTGTTGCGGACGTTCGCAAACGTGAAATTGCCAGTTTGGCTACTTCATATCAATCGAGGAATATGGGGATCACAATTTGTATATCATCGGAAACGGTACGCGAAGAGCGGGCTGCGTAGAGCGAAGCCCACGCGACTAGAGTATTCAACGGATAATGATGTTCTGATGAAGTTGGAAGTGATGGATTTGGATTGAAAATGGATGAGTTGAATGTTTAAGATTTGGTGGCGCGAAGTTGGCAAGGCGGAAGTCGCGTTAAAGTGGTAACCAGGTGAGCACACCTTACTAGGGTAGCGCTGCCCAGCGGGGTACATATGGAAATGACTTGCGTACCTATATACACGCCCCAGCGTGTCTCCAACAATATACACCTTGATGCGTATCAGTGAATTTGATGAAAATCGCAAAATAATAGGTTAGCTGTAGAGAAGAAACGCGAAAGATACCACTGAAGATAGGTAGTACCTAGGTATGCATCAATGATTAGAACAATCAAAAATGTCAGTTGATGCTAAGTTTAAGATTGGACTGGCATAAGCTGTTTGTGAGGTGTGGGTTGAGAAATTGAGGGGTGAAAAGATATGAAGGTACCTAAGTAAAGACAAGTACCGTGCTCATACTGTAGAGATGCACTGTGAGAGCTATGCACTAGGCAGTTGCGGTAAGTTCTCTGCTTATATAATATTTTAAAGCCGCATGTGGATTAGTGGAAGTATGGGCCTGTGGCTGTGACTGTGGCTATGGCTTGATACTATTCGTGGGGGTACAAAGTTGGGGGTTCTTGGGGTTACGACTTTTCTAGGCTCGCTCGGCACCAAATTCTTCCAACAATTGTCAAATCAATGCAAATCAAATGTTGTGCAACATAATCCTTTGCTGACTGCATTGAATATTGTTGTCTTCCATTCTATGAACAAGATAAGATGGATATTAATTATTGCAAATCTTTAGATATTCCTACCTCCTACCAGCAACATCAATATTCATTACTATAGTCGATGGTCTCAAGCTTTACTTTCCCTGGCCACAACGTTGAAGTTCCCGCTGTCATCCACCCCTCGTAAGCAGATTGCTATGTTGGTTAGAAAGAAAGTACTTCGTTTGGCCGGTCGAAAAGTTTAAACTCCCTTCCTAGAGGGCTCGATAATAATCAGCTCTTCACTCTTCCCCGTCCAATTCAACTTCCTAGCTTATGCTCCGCTTCTCTATATATCACGAGGAATGCTAGAGTTGTACTCACCCCGCAGGATCAACCCTGTATTCGTGGAGAGCCCAAGATCGGGTCCTCAATGGAGATTGTCTCTCGAATCATGGACTAAGAGAATACATCTCTGTCCGTACCGCCTCTGGGAATCCTGCATTAAACAGTCAGCACGACGTCGACCGGACAATTTCATCACGGGATGCCTCATCCAATACGTGCAACAGTAGCAATTTATTGAAAATACCTACAACCCTTAAGCTGTGAGGGACTGCATATTCGGCTGTAGCTTACCGGAGTCATGTGAATAGAAAGCATTGGTACCAAATCACTGCTAACCACGTATGTAAGGGAACCATAAAAAGTCTTCACGATATCACTGCTACCTCGGGAATTTTAATCGTAAGTTAAACCGGCAGACTGGAGAGTTTGAGTAGCTTCCTGCGCTTAAGCTGAATCTCCCCTTGCCCCCCTTTTAACTATCTACAATAACAAACAGCTGGAAACACTTCCTAAACGGCTTCAATAGGCGATTTGAAAAGATCTAACTTCCCCAAGCCTAGTATTGATGTTCGGAGCCTCGATGATTTTAGCTTTCGAAGGAATTAATAGCGTATTTTCCTAGAGGAATATACTTATACCTACTAGCAAATTACCCCTTATTGAAAGGAACGTCACAAAGTCACGATCCCCATCCCCCCAACTTCCAAAGTTGGGGGTCAGCCAAGCTACTACAGCTGACTTCCACCTTCATGGTTTAAAACAAGGTATGCACGGATCCGAACGTCCCACTAGTGCCCTTAGTTTCAAAAGCCTTTGTTACCACTCGTTAATGATAACCGCTTTTACATGCTTCGTTCCGAATAGGTGGAACGCGAGGGTGCTACGTAGTATAATTCCCTGCTCGACTATTTTCGTCTTACTAGCTATGTACAAGGTAACCTCGTCACCGCTATACGAGGAAACATGATGATGTTATCCTGACGACAGCGGCTGGGAATAAGTATAAGCAAAAGCAAAGGGAACCTAGGATTTGGTAGCAATTGACCGGTAACTCTGGATAGAAATAACTCTTCAGCACGACGAGATACTCACCTGACGGTCTATCCAATATGATGCAACGTACGAACCTCCTGTATGGGGTAGTTACATCGTGATCCGCGATTACGATGCAGGTGTTCCCCTCGAGGGTGCATGAGAGCCCAACTAGCGTACTATAGTTAGTATACCGAAGTATACCGAACTTAACGACTAGTGGGTCACGGGCTACATCCCGCTAGTCTAGAGATGTAAGGCGCCGAACCGTGTATAAGATAACCCAATATATATACTTATCGCCTTGTCGAACCCCTCCCGAGGACGTCGGTCCATTGAGAAACACTGGATTAGGAATATCTAGATATTAAAGGACTTGGACGGTGGTTGACCTATATAACTAGTAGACTTGGTGTGAAAAATACAGCTCGAGGGATTAGAAGCAAGGAAACGCTACAATGGCCGTGCAATTGTCCAAGGACATCCTCCGCGACCAGTTCGTAGGCAAGACCCTGAACGATGTTGTCACGCCACAAGTCGTGTTGGACCTGGCTAAAGTCGAGGCGAACTGCAACTTGATGCTTGAGGCTGCGGAAAGACTGCAGCTTAGTTGGCGGGCACATATTAAAACCCATAAGGTGATACCAATCTTCCATATCACCATTTTATATCGAACAATGCTAACTCAAAACTTAACCTACAGACGGAGGAACTCACAAGACTTCAAGTAGGAGACAAGAGCTCGTCTCCGGTGAACCTAATAGTCTCCACCATAATCGAAGCCGAGAAGCTTATTCCCCTACTGAAAGAGTATCAGCAAAATGGACGGAAGGTTAACGTGAGCATATCACCCCCTGATATTGGCTTCCAATAATTGAATCAATCTTATTCATTCACTAATAACCTCGCCAGGTTCTGTATTCCTTCCCACTCTACCAATCCTGCATCCCGCGCCTCGCCGCCGTCCCCGCGGCTCTAGGACCTGGCGCCCTTTCCGTAATGGTCGACCACGTAGACCAAGTCCCCTACCTTTCCACCCTCACCACCTCCGCAGGTCACCCACCCCTCGTCTTCCTAAAGGTCGATGTTGGGGGCCACCGCGCGGGCGTGATCCCCGGCACGCCCTCATGCTCTGCGTTGATTGACGCGTTACTCGCCTCCGAGACGGAGGGAACCTCCTCGCTTCTCGGCGTGTACAGCCACGCGGGACACTCGTACGCCTCGCGCAAAGACTGGGAAGCGATGAACTACCTGAGCCAGGAATTCGAGGGCCTGAGGCTCGTCGCGGAGCAAGTCAAGGAGAAGCGGGTTCCCGGGCGGGATCCGCTGGTTCTGAGCGTGGGGGCTACGCCGACGGCGACGACAATCCAGCACCCTGATCTGGTGGAGACGGGTACGAACGGTGACGTTGCCACCACTACTACTAACGGCACTACCAACGGCAATGCCACTATCACCAACGGCAACGGCACAAACGGCCTCCCAAAGCAAGCAGACATCCTAACCCCCGTGCCAACAACTTACCTCAAAACCCTCCTCAAGACCCTAAAATCCTCCAACTTCACCCTTGAAGTCCACGCCGGGGTCTACCCCACCCTCGACATCCAACAACTGTGCGCCCACGCGCGCGACAGCGCCACCCTCAACGCGTCCCAAATCGGCATCACGGTCCTTTCCGAAATCTGCTCCCTATACCCGTCCCGTTCCCCCACTTCCACCACCGAGGCCCTCATAAACGCGGGTTGCATCGCCTTAGGTCGGGAACCCGTAGCCGATCTCGGGGAACCTAAAGGGAAGTCTTACGTCGGTTGGGGAGTGTTGATGCCGTGGGGCGAGCTGACGAATTTACCCGCGCCGGGGAGGGAGTTCCCGACGAAGCATGAGGGGTGGGAAGTCGCTAGTCTGTCGCAGGAGCACGGCATCCTGCGGTGGGCCGGGAGGGCGGAGGACGAGGTGCCGTTGCGTGTGGGTCAGCGCGTGCGCGTTTGGCCGAATCATTCGTGTATCACAGGCGCGGCGCATGCTTATTACCTCGTTGTCGATTCGCGGAATGCGGGAAGGGAGGACGAGATTGTGGATGTGTGGGTGAGGTGGAATGGTTGGTGATTCTGGCGATGCGCGACCGGATCTATATACGTACCTACTTACCTATAGAAAAGAAAGTAAAGGAGAAAAAAAAGGATAGGGGGAAGAGGCTGGAAGGGTGGGGATAAAAAGGCGAGACGATTTGGATACTTAAAAAACACTTTCTAGCTCTCTTGGACACCATTGGATAAAACTTTCATACTCTTGACATTTTTCGCAGTTACAGAAAAAAAGCTATCCCCTATTCCTATTTTTTCTGTCCCTCTAAAGAACAAATGTGCCTAAGCCTGCCTGCGTTGGCTATCTACCGACTCCGGACGCCTGGGGGAGACGATACGTAAAGCTCCGCCTCGATCAAAGTGAATCCGCGACTAAAATTCCGTGGAATGGTTTAGCAATTTGACGACTACTTACATCGCTTATCAACAATGCCGGCGCCATTTTCCTCGTACTCCTTGCGCGAGATCCACATCTGGTGGAATGTACCCAGACTGGCCAAGATACTTCCACCTATCCAAGCGCCGAACCGTCTCTCTGTGGTTAAACCGGCGGCGTGGATCTTGACCTTCATGCCTGGGTACATGATCGATAACTCCTGGTTAAGGCGGTCATTGAATCCATTTAGCAGGCTCGATCCTCCCGTGACCACAATGTTGCCTAGGAGGTTAGGTCGTAAGTCCACATCTACTGCGTTTATAGCGGCTTTAATCAGTTCGGGAATTGTCTGGGCCTTGGTGACGGCCTCGCCTGTCGGCAACGCGGCCGTCTCGTCCCACATGCCCTCCGAAACCCTGTATCTTTGTTCTCTCCACATCTGGTTCGAGCCGTTCGGCATCTCGAACACGCGACCAGGCTGTGTCTTAGATAGCTCTTCATTGTTCAGGAACTTGCCGGGGCCTCGCCAGACCTCGACGACGGATTCCTTGAACTCGGTTAGAAGGCGCTCTTCCTCGTAAGTTCGGAATGATGGGTGAAGGTCGAAGCCGAAGTTGCGTAGCGTAGCCTGGGCCGGTGCGCCTGCGTCTACGGGAGTCTTGTTCTCGATCATGTAAGATGGGATGACATCGATTTTCGGGTCACTAGTTTCCCATAAGGTTCGGATTTGTTGCGACAGCCATATACCTCCGACTGGCGACTTTTGGATAGAACGCTTCAATATCATACCATCGTGAATAGCAGTGACACTCGTATTCGCACCTCCTACGTCAAGTACCAGTGCCGAAGCCTTGCCAGCCGCAAATGCAGCGCACACGGGTGTTCTCGATAGCCAGAATGCTGGACATCCCCAGTTCTCCATGGCAATCTCGATAGCCTTCTCTCGTGACTTGCCAGCGTTCCACGGCGCTTCGGTCATCAATAGAGGATTCTCGGCCAGGGGCTTCTCTTGTTCTTCTGCATCTTCCATCGCGATATCTCCCTCGCCGTCTTCGAAAGGATCGTTAAGCCCATTCTTGCTGGGCGGGGTAGGTTTTTCGCCTTGCAGACGCTTGATGAGGACGTGCTCCCACATCTTAGTGGCAGTATCCCAATCCTCAACTACGCTTTCGGTGCGCGACATGTAATTTTTTACTTCAAACCCGGCGCGGGGGATTAGGTACTCGTCGCCGAAGACTTCATGGCTGGTGGCACTGTCGCCTTCGCCGGACTTGAAACTACCGTAGAAAGAGGGCACGACCGATTTGGGGACATCTTCGCCAGCGAAACCCGCTCGAGTGTGACAGTAACCGGTATCGAGGACGAGGGCTGATACCTCATCTGGTGGGGCGCATTAGTATAAGCAAGCAATCGAGAGAGATGAAACTGGAGAATTGGAGTTGGAGCTGGAGCTGGAGCTGGAGCTCAAGACAAGGCTTGCACTTACCACCGCCGTAAACATCGAGGGGCTGTTGTGAATTGGGAAGTGGTTGTTGAGCCATGATGTCGGTTCCCAATGGTATAGGGGAGAGGATGGAGGAGACTGCGGTAGTCGTGGAAAGAAGGTTGGTAGGAATTATGAATTGGCGAGTGCAATCGGAAAACTACCTCGACTTTTTGGTTGGTCGCGTTTTCGATGAAGCTTCTCTTTCCTTCAGTCGCGCCTGTGGCTGGTAATTGCAGGTGGTACCTGCCTACCAAATGCCCTAAGTTTACGAAGGGGTATTGTGTTGCTTATAGTCCTTGCTTAAATTCTTTATTAAAAATTTCCTATTGTAGTAATCCCGTTAAGGTTGGCATTAATTAATTTTAAACGTTATAAAAACTTATTTAATTTTATTAAATTTTATTAATTTTTAATTTATATAATATTTAATTAATAATATTTAATTTAAAAATAAATTTTTTTATTAATTAAATTTATAAAAATTTAATTATTAAAAATAATTTATACGTAAAAATTATTTTTTAATAAAAAATTTTTATTAAAAAAAATTTTTATATATATAAATTATTTTAATAAAATAAAATTATATAAAAAAAAAATT